>CM068828.1:122465218-123065218 GCA_028554795.2 Sinohyriopsis cumingii
GTTATTACGAGATGACACTGCGTTATTGCGAGATAAGATTTCCTTATTACAAGATGCCATTGCGTTATTACTATATAATATTTGCGAGATACTATTACGTTAGTGCGAGATAACATTGCTTTCTTACGAGATAACATAGCGTTATTACGAGATAGTATTGCGTTATTAGGAGATAATATTGCGTTATCAAGAGATAGTATTGCTTTTTACGAGACAGTATTGTGTTATTACGAGATGAGTAAGATATTTAGTTTCGTTCATAACATTATTTACTTTTCAAAGCTGCTGTAGTTATAGTGATACATTTATAAAGCATACTTGCCAACAAAACGAGTTACCAATTTTAACGTTTTCACATGACTATAAATGTACGTAGGTTCTTTTTGTTGTATTTTTGTCATGATGATGAGGTATTTCTTTAGCCTACTTGATGAAGAAAACGTCTTTAACGCCACAAAACGAGTGATCGACTGATGACATAAATATGTAAATATGACAACAAAATGTGTTGTGACAAAACGTCATTAAGGCACCATACACATATCAGATTCATCATCATGTGTTAAGAATTGAGTTACGTGGTTAGGCTTTCATAAACAGTAAAAAGATAAAAGTGAAGACAATTTAATAAATAATTTATTTCCCTAGAAAAACAAGGTACAAATCATGAAAAGAACTTACGGTTTTAAGAATCAAATCCAAAAATAAAATAAATAATATATATATATATATAATAATGATTTGCAGACAAATAATACATTTTGTTCGGCTACAATTTCTTCATCAAACAAAAACCTCAAATTGCTTTGTACCACCTCGATATTGTTACAGTTAGAGTGACCGTAGGACTGACAGAAAATCTGCAAATGAAAAAACATAGTTTTATGTTTTCGCAACTTTTCGGTCAAGTTTTGTTTTGTTTTTTAGTAAATTACAACGGTGTTCAAATGAAAAATTTTCACAAAAGTACAACGTTGCTTTGGAAACGATCGATAAGTAGTAGAGTTTTGCTAATTACGACTTCCGTGGACTGTGCTAAAACTTAACAGCTATTACTGACATCAGTCAAATATATGCTTATAATTCTGTTATCACGGTCAGACGATTTTTAGAGTTAGACCGCGTTTGGTGTTCATGTATGGATTGTACTATATGTGATAATACTTGCGCGTGCAAATAGCGCCACAGCTTCTGATACATTTCCCTGTAACGTGACAGTAATTATTGACGTGAGGTGAACATGGGATATAATTTTGTCATCGTGATCTGGTTCACTTTTGTTCAGACCCAGTTAACATGTAAAACATGCTAAAGTGCAATCTGATCCTTCTAATCAAGACCAGCCCCTAATTAAGATAATATTGCCCCAATCCGATCGGTGATCTTACCTTTAACGTTTTACTAAATACACACACACACACACACACACACATATATACATACATACACGCACACCTAAGATCTGCCAAAATGCAAACTAAACTTTAGACAAATCGGCGTATAAGTGGAGTATCCACCCTTCCCCTCTAATTGAACAAATAAAGAATGCATAGCAAACCATCATCCGATGAAAGTCAGTCAGCCTTTCTTGTGTGATTCTGGGACATACAGAGCTCTAAAGAAGTACACTTCTGCTATAAGAGATCGAAAGTCCCAGAAATACATGTACCTAGTAAATCCAAAAATAAGGAAGTTCTGGCGTCCAGTAAAAATTAACAAAGACGAAAACCTATCGGGAAAAGTTAAACATTTCTGTCACTATTTGCCGCTGTAAGATTGTAAGACATTTCTCAGACATTAGCGCTGTGTCTCATTGTGTAAACGAAAACCTTTCAAACAAAAACAAACGAAAACAAAAGAAGAAACAAATCAAGAACAGAGGACACAAGGTCAAGCACAGCTACAGTCTTAAGCCTGTCTAATGGCACACTGTTCCAAACTTATCAACAAGGAACTGTGGTCGCAAGCGGAATGTAAAGATACGATATACCTGAATCATAAATACCAACATAACAGTTTTATGACGAGATGTTTATGCACGCTGGAGAAGCGTAATCAGTCGGAACACGTGCAACTTACAACTCCTGCGTAATACAGAATTAGGATATGTCTAGTTATCTACCCAGTTGGTGGACCAGTCTATGTTGTACTTACATAAAATATTAACATTTATGTAGAATATATACATGCAATTAGATATTTTTTTTACTTCTGTACCGTGTATCATATGCGATCCCTGTGGTGTCTTTTTATAGCGGGAATGTGCTTTTTTAACCCATTTATTTATATCATAACGTGCTCAAAATACGACTCTGTGGTCTTAAAGTATAAGTGATAGAGAAGAGCGGAAAGCAACACGTTTTGTAAAATTCAATAAACAATTAATTTCCAAAACATGCAACCTGAAAATGAAATGACAATGTAAAAATAACTAGCGGTAAATCTCAAATATACCTGAATTTCTGACACAAATCCAAATGAATAAAGTTCTGAATTAACTTAAGTGGTAATTCAAATATTTTCCGATGCTGAAGTTGTTGATGTGCCTGTAGTGGACTGCCGTCTCTAATGTACTAATGTACCAATGGCCTGAATTGTAATAATGTGTCCATACTCGTTTGATGAATCACGATAATACAATTCCATAAGTCCTTATCTGAATTTACCATAATTCCAAGTTAATGTATCTGTCCAAGAATATTCTATTTTTTATTTTCAGAGAATAATAATTTGAATAAATAATTCCAGCCCAAATGAACACAATTAAAGGACTGATTTCTGCTTCAGTTGGTATCCCAGAAATGAATAATTGTTCCAGTGAACAAGATTTATTTTAAAAAATCTAGGTCACAAAAAGGTAACCCTGATCTCTAGAACAACCCGAGTTTATAATTAGAAGATATGTAACTAATAGTATACAAAACATGATAAACATACTTGTCCTTGACTCAGATTAAGATAATGACCTTAAAATCACAGATAAATATAATATATGTGTTAGTTGTTTACAGAATTAGAAAATAATTGATTCTGGTCAAGTAGACAATGAACTTGTTTGCGGACAAGATCAGCTACTGGATCCAATTTTACAGAACCCGCAGCCTATAATGGATACAAAGCTGACAAACAATGCAAATTCAATATACATAACACTCACCCAAACTTAATTTCCAGCGCAAGCTCACTTACGTTTATAGTTACTTCCTGTTTCTGGACTTCAGCAATCCTCAGATTGAAATCTTGAATTGGTTGCAACTTTATGACGTAGCATATAGAAAGTTGTCTGATAACAAATTTACATACTATCTTGTTATCTTTCTCTGTATCATTACATTTCATTATAACCAATAGTCTCAGCAATTTACACTAAATAAAAATATTGATCACAAAGTATTTATTATTAAGATATCAGAATATTTATAAGAGTAACATTAGAGTCAAAACAGCAAACGAATCCAATTAAGTAGAACTATTATTTGAAATGGATGACCATTTCTGTTACAATAATAAAAAATAGTAATACAAAATGTAATTGAAATAGCGTAAGCTTTATGGAAGCTCAATATCCCTACGTAAAAGTTCTCTACATTATAATATCTTTGTCTTTGATTTTCTTCAGTACCAAACTTTAAAAAATATTTATATTGCAGATATGAATGTATATTTTCAAATATGATTACTTTATTAATTATTTTTTTATCTGAAGAATGATAACATTCCCTATCACGTTTGCAATTCGATTTTTAAATTAGGAATACGCTATGTAATGCAATTTGTATACGAACCTAATGCCTGTCGAAGGGAGGCTGGCTGGTCTGCACGACACCGGTATTTATAACCTTCGATGCACTATACCATGTATCACTCCGCATATTGATAACAGGTATTTAAGACAATAAATATTAACTATCTTTAACATATTATGACTCAAGGCAGTAATGAATGCTAATTAAACTATTAAACTTTTAATTACAAAATGCCTAAACACTAAAATCATTGCGTCAGACGTATATCAGTAAACATTGTCCTCCAGCTGGGTTGGTAGTGCAGGAAAATTAGAACATGATAAACGCGGAAGTGTCATCTTTGCAGTAGGTGATAAGTGCATTTTTTATCGCTAAGCATAACTTGTTCAATTATACTTTCATCTACCGCATAGGTGGCGCTCTATAGTTTCGTATTTTCCATTAGGATTTTAAAGAAATAGAATTTCCATGGCTTTGCTCACTGGTTATACTGGCTATTTAAAAAAGACCTTGTATATCTTAGGGATAATGCAAAGAACCTTTAATTCCCTTTATTTTGGTGTATAATTGATGGGTGTACTATGGGTTATAGAGTATACAGCTTGGCCTTACTTCAGATGTGTATCTTTCAAAAACGTGCTAGCTCTACTTGGTCATTTTCACCTCCTGAACTTCAGAGGTAAATTGTATAAAAAAGAGCCGATAACGTTTTTACATTTTATATATTTGGTAATTCATTCATTGCAATTTCAGAAGCTGGTATTGTCTAGTCTGGCAAAATTCATTTTCCCTATTTTAATAGCTGCTATGTATAGTGTACTTTAGACTAATTCAGGCTGATTTTTTAACATAAGGGAACAGTCATTTTAGTTAGCAGTGTGCTTAAATCATGTAAAATTTTCAAAAGTACAATATCCAAAACAAATATCATCCACATTAAATTAATGTAGCATAGAGGTATGCCAACATTCTCTACATTGTGCATGTTTTAAATGCGAACTACTTCACCTTACATACGTCACTCTCTCAAAAGTACATATTATCTGGTGAGCGCCCCCATAGTGAGAACTGGAGGTGTCTCGGATACATAAATTGCCTCTAAAAACCAAGATGGCGGACATCGTTAATTACATCGAACGTAATACATAACATCAGTCATACAGAACATTCTTTGGCAAAGCATCGTATTGAACATAATCTCAAAATACCCATCTGTACATGAAACTATTATATCTGTCATTTACAGCATTCAAATAATGTAAAAACAAAAAGTGAATATAAAAGCAAAATAGGAATACCATATATATTGCATGGTTACTATGGTTACTTATTATTTATTTTGAATCATTGTTTAATCTTTTAAGCGTCAGTCTCCGTATGATATACTTACATTGTTGGTATACCCAGCTTATAGGGAATATATAATGATGCAGGTAAATTATAAATGGTGTTCCATGCCATTTTTAATAGCGCATGTTATCTTATTGAGATGTCTTATTTTCATTTTAGTAAATTTAACTTTGCATACAAACTATAATGTGGTCTAATGGAAGGCTTGCATATTTCTCAATGGATTTCAATGCACAATTTGACAAACACAGACCCTCCTCTCATGACGTCATCGGCAGCCATTTTTGTACCATATTGACATAATGACTTTTAATTTCATATGGTGTATGGAAGTTGAAGTACATTCTTCGACCCTCAGACCAATATTATAGGCCTGTATAAACAGAAACAACACAAAAACAAGCTTTCTGTCAATGTCTCTGTTTGTAAGTTTTATGCAGATATAGTATCATTAACATTATTCCTTGTTTACAGTGGCAAACCTTACGCATCGGCGCCCGCATATAGGGGAGAGCGGGGCTGCTTCCCCTCCCCCAATAACACTTAAAAGCTGACCACCTCATGTTTGTCCCGTCTCCTCAGCCCCACCTACCCCACAAAAAAGATTATGTGGGCACCCTGAAGCTTAGGAACCTTATATGGGAGAAGATGCCAGATTCGCTACTGTCCAGGAAAAAATGTCATACAGTCCTGTCTTCTTGACTTTTGGCTTCATGTTTTAAGGCAGATAAATAAGAACTGATTATGAAGTGACTATGCCATTGAAGTAAACTTAGTTGTCCATGGACCCAGAATGAAAGCCAATCCAGGCTTATTCATTTTAAACGGCGGTTCCTCTGGCATGATAACCACCGAATCACCACGGTTTCTGTTTCCATTAGAGCCTCTTAAGAGATGTTGGACAGAGCATCGCGCCTATTTAAGATCATTGAGACCAAAAGCGTTTACAAGGAATTAGTTGTGAGGGACAGAATGAACATTAAAAGAAAATAAAAGCCCTGCATTTGCACAGAAGTACATGTCTTAAACTGATATCGTCATTTTGTTTCAAGTATTTAGATTTGATTAGTATTACATGAAAGTGTATTACGAGTATAGCATTTAATTCCGTTGAGAGAGAGAGAGAGAGAGAGAGAGAGAGAATAAACCTGCCCATGACAGCTAATACTTGTGATAAAGGTATCACTCTGAAACACTAAAATGTAGACCCCTTTCAAGAGATATCAATATCACTTTGTAGAATGTAAATCAGGGTCAGAGCAGGAGGGGGTTTCCAGAACCAACCACCCCACCGCTAGAAAAAAACAAAGCAGAAACCCATATACACACGCAAACACACATTCACCTCGTCACTTTAACTTTGACCGTCGTTTTATGTTTGCACAAGTTTATTGAATATTATGCACACTTTGAGTAAATAGCCACACAGACGTTTGCTTTGGAGCCTTTTCGAGGAAAGTCAGGGTCCTTTTCAAACTTTGGAGACCCCCTCCAACACTTTATCTGATTCGGCATCTGTAGATGATATTAATATGTGTATTTACAGACACTTGTTAGCCTGACACTGTCTTTTACTTCCTTTTCATTTTACCTGGGATCCCAGTTGTTGTTATTCTGATCGATTAGTGCTTTCATTGTGATTTTAAAAAAGAACCAGCGAATAAATGGGTCACGGGCGTTGAATAACATCGTGAGTACATTGTAAGTGTACCCAGATAGTTCTTTATTCAAATCCAACTACCATGCATGTACGGTTAACGTTAACTTTGAATTTGAAAACCAACAACGGCTTCTTTTCATAGAAGAAAAAATGATCTCTTGTCAACGGCATTCACTTTTAGCGAACTCCTTTAATTAATTTAAGTGTAGTTTTGTTGAAATGCAGAGGCCATATTATGATAATCGTCAAGCGATCTCAACCTGTGAATCTAGATTTAATTGTCGGAGTCACCAAGAGGCTTCAAAGGAAGTAGCTTTTGCAGATCTATCACTGTAATCAAGATACACAGAGAGAGAGAGAGAGAGAGAGAGAGAGAGAGAGAGAGAGAATAAAACCTACGCCCACTCAGGTTTACTGATAAATATGTCTTTCGTCCGTCAAGTATCGTATATCGTTTTTCTCCAGTAATCAACTACGTAACAAATTCTTTATCTCTCCTTCTCCAGAAGACACTGCGATAATCATTACGAAACTTGAGACATTTTTATCCGAGGTCATCTCGATCCTAAATACCATAACGATTCTTGCTCTTGCTCCACCTTTTAGCCAACAATATATGTATTTTTAAAAATTGTTAAACTAAAATTCCAGTGATGACGGAGATTAATAATCCTCTGGTTATTATACAAAGGTTCTCTATCAAGTCAGAGAGTAGAATCCCCTCACGGGGCCCCGAGTGGCCGAGTGGTCTAAAGCGCTCTTCGTTACGGATCACTGCCATCTCACCTCTGTCTACGGCGGTTCGAGTCTAAGATTCAGCCAATGTGGGTATGTGAGAAAGCTTGCCAGTAGCTTCTCGAGGGTCGGTGGTTCTTTCCGGGGTTTTCCCGGGTTCTTCCTCCACCATTAATACTGGCCGCCATGTATAGCCTATCGTGTGCTGAAAAATGGCGTTAAACCCCACAACAACAACAACAAAAAAATAGAATCCCCTCACTCTGCTTTGTTGTACTACAGCTTCTACAGAGGCATGAGCGTATACGAATCCTCATATCTGTCCACCCTTCTGTCCTATACACAATCAATTTTTAGGAAATAGGTCCCATAGTTTTAATGGACTATTATGAAATTTGACTAATAGTATGGTCAGAATATGAAAATGTGCATGTCGTCATGACAACCACTTTACTGGTACAATTACTTGTACAATAGAAATTGCCCTTTTGACTTGCGAGTAAATGCAGTGTATGGCTAAATCGTCGGAATGAAACAGGAATCAGTTTTAGTTGGAACTTTATATATTGCATGGTCATCTGAATATGTGCATATCAACAAATCACCTTACCATATATATGAAACGCCTCACTGCATCCATGCTTTTACCTACGTCCTTGACAACAGTTTAGAATGGGTTTCATAGCAATTAATCCATGTCTATTGGTTGTGTATTCTTTATAGTATTTCTTAGCTTAGCTTAGCTCAGATTTGCTTGCACACTGATTACGTCCCGGTATACCTTGAAGCATGATATTTTGTTTGGAGGAAGTATCTTGACAAGTAATACACCCTCATTGCAAAGGTGTTAATAACCAAACATTTGTTCCGAACTCCGACCAGGCCAGGCCTTATTCAGAAATGTACTTACCTTTGCACATTAAATTAATTAAAACTTACTTGAGAGTTCACCACTCAGGATCAATTACCGTATGAGTACATATAACTTTGCAAAAAGCACTAAATTACCTTTCAAATTATTTTATCAAGGGAAAAATTAAGTGGCATTGGTAATTGGAGCGCGAACTATAGACTGCAGTATAAACGCGGAATATTTGAGAAGATCGAAATGTTGAACAAACAATCTATCGATTTAGATAAATATGTTTACGATATGTCATAACATAGCTTCTCGGGTCTATCAGGAGTTGTTTATTACACTTGAATAACTAAGCGAACCGGTTTACGGTCTTGGATTGTATCGAATCTTCTTTCCGTGCTTATTAACTTGAATAACCATAACTTTGACATTTCTTTCCAAAAATATTAGAATAAAATATTTTATTTTGAAGTTGGTCTTTCTTGAATATATATGACACGTTTTGTGAAACAGCTTTCGGAACATTACGAGATTGCTTTGCCATGTTGCCACAAAAGTATGGAATGATTTTAACAAAGTTCTCACAATGACGCTTGGGATTCCAAATAAAACTGAAAGATGGTAGAATTTGTATATATCTGAAAGTCGATATGAATTGTGTGCCTAACCAGATACAGCTGATGACTTTCGTAATCCTTTTACAGCAAAACTATTTTGCTGAAATAGTAAAGCAATATATAAGTAAGAAGTATCTAAAAATGTTTATATATAACAATTTAGTGATTTGCTAAATAACATAATTGTTAATGTACAGGTCAGATGAATTAAATTTAAAGAACTGATATTTATGTTATTATGTTCCCATATAAGCTAAGAAAAGTTATGTATATTAACATTTCATTCCCTTTTGTCATGCACATGCCTCCACGCCCCGATTTCACCTCTAAATATATATTGGTTTACATCCGTAAAACTTAATTGCTGACCTCCGCAACGTTTGCCCCTCACCCCACCCTGTAAACGGGGGGAGAATTGTCCCTCCAAATTTGGTTTTCGTTATCAAGGGGTTGACCGCCTTCGATGTTATTGCCCGGTTCGAGTAAATACAAATATAAGTGGTGAAACTTATAGGTGAAATAGATAGAGATCTGAGCAGGTATATAAAACAAACCAACACGAGCCCCCGTACACGTAAATAAACAATTTAATCAATTACATAAAAACACTGTGAAAATTCATTACATCAGGAATGTACTCTGCTTTTAGAAATTTAACTTTCACCAAAATACAAAGAAAATGCAAATAGACTTAAATAAAACAGCCGATCTGTTTACTGATAGATTTAGTTCATCATAGGATCGAGTGAACAATCGAAGTCAACGTCTTGTACGATTGCATAACCTGCTCGTCCTCAGTTTGTCTTACTTCCTCTGTAGCTATTCAGACCCTTGGATCTCAGGATGATACTTTCCACCGTCCGTCTCAGGATACTCTCAGAATACGTTTCAGAAATTAATACGTCGCAGGATTGCGTCACAGGATTATACGTCTCACTGCACTTCTCTCTATACTTCTCAGTATACGTCTCAGGATAATACGTCTCATACGTCTAAGGAGCTATTTTCTCCCTTTTAAATAAATATAAATAGAGACAACCTAAATTTCCCGTTATTTCTGAAATAGATAATTGTTCATTATTCTCCCTCGTTATCAGATTGCACTATCAGTGCTAAACAGACGCTAAGGCTATCAATCGACTCCACATGTCCTATAATGACCCTAGTTAGTCAAATGGCTAATTCGTTACGCCTTGACCTTACACATTAACACATACGCGAGGCCTGGGGTTCTGAGCCAGCCTCAATTTACACAGCGAATAAATAGGAATCAATCAATTACTAGATCATTTCAGTCAATACACACTTATTCTTAATCATACGTGAAATCTTCTAAATTCGGCGAATTCACAAGGATTCTCGTAATCATATTAACTAATGTAATGTATTAAATTCTTAGAATATAATTCTTATGTAAACAAGACGACAAATTCAAACAGTTCGTCAAACTTATCTAAAGAAGATTAATGTACGACATCCTATGCATAAACTCAACACAGTTATACTTCATAAAGCAAATTATTACACGAATGTAGAAAAAAGATTCATGCAACTACCAGTACATAACTTCAGCAAAGCATTATATATGGCATCAACAAATTACATGGAATTGTCACACTACCTTTGCTTTCAATGTTCCTCCCTCTAATCGGTAAATTAGTTCGTCGGTTCCTTTCGACAATAGTCCCCTTTGGACAACAGTTCCTTTACGGGGAATTTCTTGCAAATCCCCCGGAGCCTACTCTGGTTTTCCCCACGTAGAAAAGCTTAGACTGATTAGAATTTCGATGTAGCGGTTTTAAAAACCTAGAGAATTTTGTGTGGGAAACACGCCTCTTATTTAATGTGACCAATCAGAATCAAATATCTCTGCCGCCCTTTTTCCAGAGGCGCCAAAATCAGGGTCAGCTTGACCTGGTAGTTTGAGTAACAGAGTTTCTGCGATCTCTCAATTGTGACAACTTTACCATGAAAATGAAGTTTTCCTTGTCCCTAATAGTCCGCCTGGCTGCTGTATAAACAACTGTTTAATTAGGAACATAATTCTCCCTCTAAAGGACATTACCGTACACGGTAGTATGGCGATATGATACGCGCCTGTCTCAATAAATCTAATTAATGGTTCTCTGGTCTCAACTAATGTATTCTTGTTAGATCAACAAAAAATTTGCCACTTTACACACCCCAACATAAATGATTACGTGGGCACCCTTGAGCTTAGGGGCCGTATATGGGAGAAGGTGCCAGATTCTCCACTATCCAGGAAATATGAACATACATTCGTCTTTTAGTGACATTTGGATTGATGTTTCAAGGCAGAGAAATAAGAGTTGATTATGAAGTGGCTTGTCAATTAAAGTAAAGTTAGTTGTCCAAAGACCTACAATGGTATCCAACCCAGGCTTCTGCCTCTATAAGAGTCTTTTAAGAGATACCCTAGAGTGCATCAGGCCTATTTAACATCCCTGAGCCCTAAAAGGGTATACAAGGAATTAGCTTTTAGTGGCCCGATCAGCATCAAGTGAAAATGAAAGTCTTGCATTTGCACAAATGTGCATGTCGTAGACTGTTATCGTCATTTTCTTCTCAGTATTTACATTTGATTAGTATTGCATGAAAGTGTATTATGAGTTCAGCATTTCATTCGTAGTAGTTATGTTTAAGCTCCTTGAATAATACCTGCATGTTTTACTGTTGATCGATCAGTTGAGAGAGAGAGAGAGAGAGAATAAACCTGCCCAAGAGAGATAATATTTGTGATATAGTTATCACTCTGAAATACAAAGATGTAGATCCCTTCAAAGAGATATCAACATCGCTTTTGTAGAATGTAGATAATATTCTACACGACCTATTCACTTCCGTTTCATTTTGCCTGGGATCCCAGTTGTTGTTATTCTGCTCGATTCGTACTTTTATTCTGATTTGAAATAGGACCAGCTAATATATTCGTCAAAAGCGTTGAATAAACATTAGACGAGTACTCAAATAGCTCTTGACTGAAATGCAACTACGATGATGTTTGACGTTAACTTTGCTTTTGAAAACCAAAAACGGTTTCTTTTCATAAATGTTAAATAAGGTACATGTATTCCTTTTCGGGAAAATAAAGTATCTCTTGTGAACGGCATTCGATTTCAGCGACCTACTTTGATTAATTTAAGTGGTTTTCTGTTAACCTGAATATTGGATGACTTATTTCCATATACCTTCTCACAATTTTTGACCTAGAAACATTACATCAGTTACCCGAATTGATACCTACACACTACTTTTCCGTCATCAATCTACCAAATTTCGTGCTTAGATTATAAATAAATTGCAATAATTATTACAATGAAACCGGACATACAATATGTCAGAAGAAAATTTACATTTCCTGACATAATTAACTGACCTGCATTTTACATGCCATCAAGATGATAAGGACACAAAACTTGTTTAAAACATTTCATTTTCTTTCGAATATTTTTACAAATAAGGTGATGCTTGAGAAGATAGAAAATCAGGTTGCTTCAAGAGAAAAATTTGCAAAGATAAATATCTTTTATGTTTGAGTTTTAGTTTTGTTTTTCTCTTTTAGATACATATTATCATAACAGACGAATGAGAGTAATAAAGGTGCATACTAATGATAGTTTGCAGATTTCTTGTATCATTATTATCTTCGCTTACGGTTGTTGTAGAATGCTTAATTGTTCGAGTATGAAGTATGTAACAGACATGCGTGACCCATCAGTGCCGAATTGAATTTGATCCCAATCCTAATTAGATAAGACGTATTTATATGCCTTGAAAGGAACAGAGAACGGAATCTAAACACACACACACACACACACACACACACACACACACATATATATATATATATATATATATATATATATATATATATATATATATATATATATATATATATATATATATATATATATATATATATATATTAATGAATTGACTGCGTTTTCTACGCTTTGGTTGGATGTATACAGTCACGTGATAGTGATCTGGAATTATTACACATCGATAAATTCTGGGAACTACTTTTGGTTCCCTGTTACCAGATCATTTGATGTGAAGTTTTATCTATATCAACGCTTTACACCCTAATAATAATAACAACAAGCTCCCACCCACCCACTCCTGTGATTTCCGATCAAAACTGACAAGCCACAGCTTAAAATCGATCATTAGAAGTTTAAACAAAATAATTGCACAGACATTCCTGCACTCCAACACTCACCCCTTTTGCCGAAGAAGTCATATTGTAGGCTTTAGAAGCCAATCTTCAGACATTATTGCATTTTACCTCGACAACATATTACAGCAGCGGTTATTAAAGGTCAGGGTCATATGTCAACAAAGGGATGACACTAAAAATGAACACGATTTTGCTTTTGAAAGATCGAAATGCGTAGAAAGTAACAACAACGTTGCTATAACAACACGTGCTATACGGAAGCTTAATTTTCAAAAACAAAATGAATATTCCTAGTTTAAGACCAACAACCATCTTTTTTATATATTAAAATAATGATCACAGCAGTATATCACTGGCATGACCCGCTATGACATTCTACCCAGTATCACTGCATAAAGAATCGATGAATCTTGGCTAGCGAAGATAGGGCTATGTATTCTATCGCAGTTGAGAGACTAATGAAAGAAAACTTCGATGTACATAAAAGTGAATGTTTTGTTGGTATCAACTGAAAATTTTCCAACCCAGGAAAATGGGCCTCAGCCAGCATATAACCTGTGCCATTGGGCAGACAGGTAACAATACTGCAACGTCACTTATATTTGTGTCAGTCTGCCTAATTTGTGTCTAATAAACTGCGTGGTATATGCATGCGTGCATGCACGTATATGTGTGTGTTTTCTCTTCTTTATTTGTACATTATATTTACTGTCCCTAGATTATATGATAGCCAGAGCTATTTAATTGTAAGTTGACATTGGGATGGTGTTTCCCGACCCAATGAACAACCTATTATGGGAATAATAAAAATAAAAAGAAGAAAATCGTAGGATCATTCGATGTCTTACCGAGGAATATATATATTCAACACATTCATATACGCTAGTAAATAACTAAAACAAGAAAGAAAATGAATACAGACTACCTTTCCTCCCATCACCTGCATAATTATTTTCGGGGGGCGGGGGTTGGTTGGGGCGAAACATGAAGTGTCAGCTGTTAAGTTTTACGGATGTAGGCCAAAACATGTTTAGAGGTGAAATCCGGAGGTAGTGGGGTGGGGCATGTGCCATCCCCCCCCAGCCCCTATATGCGGGCGCACATGAAGACTATCGCGCTACCAGCCATAATAGAACCAGCAGATGATTTTAGTGGATTTCTGTCTTGCAAAAAGCGAGAATCAAAGTCACTTAAGCGATCATGAATGTCGTATTTCTTCAAAATCATTTTAGGGGTGAGGAATGGACAAACCCTTCAGACAGTGGAGTATATTCCACATAGATGACGAAACCAATGTCAGAATCGCTAAAGCATGTGTGGCCTTTGGCAGACTAAGTGCACAAATTTTGATAGTGCAACCACATCAGTATGCAAACAAAACAGAAGATCTACAAGGCCATTGTGTTGCCGACCATGTTGTATGCATGCGAAACTTGGACGGTTTATAGAAGTCATTCCAAGAAAGTGAAACATCTTCACATAGGCTGCCTGATGAATCTTTTGAGGAAAAGGAGGTAAAATAGCGTCATATACACTGAGATTCTCACGCCAGCAGGCTTTTCAAGGATCCAAACTCTGCTGATGACATCACAGATGAGATGGGTAGACCATGTCACTAGGATGTCAGACTAGCAACTAACAAAGACTGTCTTCTGTGGCAAGCTGAAGGATGGAAAGCAATGAGGTCAGAAGAAACGCTTAAAAAATCCCTTAAGTCATCCTTGAAACACTTCAACAATGCCCCTGAGCCTTGTGAAGATCTCGCACATGATCGTTTCACCTGGTGCAGACTTAGTCATACTGTGGTTATGTACTTTAAACTGAGGAGAATTGCAGAGGCAGAGCATAAATTAAAGCAGCATAATCTCAGAACTGTAACACATCCTCTATTGGTCAGGCAGCCCAAGGCGCCATTTCCTTACCAGTGTGCCAGCGACAGTTCAGAGCACAAATTGACCTGATCAGCCATTGACGTACTCGCAACAGCCAAACCAGTTCGTGATGTCATGGTCATCTTTGAACTAGGAGGACGAACAACACCAGTAGCGAAGCAATTGGAAAAAAGGACCCCAGTATACCAACCCAGGCTGATCCGATCCTTTCCAGTAACGAGCCTGGCACACCAACCAAAGGGTCACCGCAGCTTCTGTCTCCATTAGTGCATCTTACGACATGCCGAAGAACACATCAGGCCTATTCCTCAACCCAGAGTCTGCAGGGGGTTAAATGAAAATGATCTGTGAGTAACCTAATAAGCATCAGGTAAAAAAAGTCATGGGTCTGTATAAAATTGCATGTCGTTGAATGACATCGTTATTTTCTTTCGGTCATATAGTATTGCTTAAAAGCGTATGATGAGTTAAGCATTTCATTCGTCGTGCTTATTTTTAACCCATTGATAGATTCTTAATTGAACAGGGTGATAAAATACTACCGACCAGGCGGTCAAAATTTGTGAAATAGTTATCACTCTGAAATACGAAAATGTACTGTCATGTAATGTACCTACATCAAATATAAATCTATAATAGCTCTGTCATGTAATGCACCTACATCAAATATAAATCTATCATAGTACTGTCATGTAATGCACCTACATCAAATATAAATATATCATAGCACTGTCATGTAATGTACCTACATCAAATATAAATCTATCATAGTACTGTTATGTAATGCACCTACGTCAAATATAAATCTAGCATTGTACTGTCATGTAATGCACCTACGTCAAATATAAATCTAGCATTGTACTGTCATGTAATGCACCTACGTCAAATATAAATATATCATAGTACTGTCATGTAATGCACCTACATGAAATATAAATTTATCATAGTACTGTCATGTAATGCACCTACATCAATTATAAATATATCATAGCACTGTCATGTAATGCATCTACATCAAATATAAATCTATCATAGTACTGTCATGTAATGCACCTACATCAAATATAAATCTATCATAGTACTGTCATGTAATGCACCTACATCAAATATAAATCTATCATAGTACTGTCATGTAATGCACCTACATCAAATATAAATATATCATAGTACTGTCAGGGAAAAGAAGACTATATATTTATATTTATATTCCCTTTATATTTAGAGTCTAAAGATGAAGTATAAGGTTAAAATGCATTTTACCCTTGATGCACTTTTGTAAACGCTTAAAAATAATCAACTTTTGTTCAGTTTCGAATTCAGGTGAGGGAATAGAAGAGTGGTTGTAGAGACGGGAAGGAACATTTGTGAAAACTAAGTATAAGACCTTGCCTTTGAACTCGAGTTTAAATAATAAAATGATGATATGTACCTTCTGCTTCCCTCCCACTTTTGCAATCAGGTGATTGTTACAGAGATCTTCTATAGGACATCCCACTAGTTTCTGATCCTGGCATGAATAATATAGTATATGTGATCACCGGAACGATACTAGGAAGTCATTTTATTATTGGGGGTTAATTAACTTTTCAGAAATCGCTTTTCGATGTGACAATTTCAGGTAGTCCATTTGCGAATACGAAAGGTATGTAAAGAGTGTGTTTTGTAATTTCAAGTCTGGCATGTAACCTAGAGAAAGTTTGTCGATTATGTAAAATATATCTCGACATTTCTCTCATCAAAGGAGGAATCAGCTAGTTAGGATAATTTGGTAAATCATTATGAATAATTCTATGGACATTACATAATTGTGGCTGTTTGTTCTTTCCGTAAGTGGAGCCAGCTGCATTCTCCATAAATATTTCCTGAAGGAACGCCTGTTTAAAACTTGACTATCCTAGCTGCCTTTAACTGTAACCTCTCTTAATCCATCAGAGTCTGCCTTTGACCATCCATCCCAAAGTAATTCTGGATATCCTCATATAGGTCTTGTTATATCATAAGAAAGCTGAAAAGATTTTCTACTCAGCTTGTAATTAAGGAATCTTAAATTATTTGGCAATTTAGGTATTTTCTATAGTCTACCTTCAATATGTCGACTCGAGATACATTTCTTGAAAAAGACAAGACCCGCGTGTTCATTAATGTCAACAAAATAAACGGTTTTCGCAATAACAGTTTGTGTTCTATCGGAAAGATAATTGGTGAACCAATCAATCATCAAATTCTATTCCATAACGTTTAAGTTTAGTTTATGCTCAAGATCTTTATGCTTTCGATATATTTAAAAATATAACACAGATGTATTTTCCTCTACTGAGTGCTTCCCAAAAGCTCTCATGCATATCTATGAGTTGGTACTCGGCTGACTGATTTGGAACAAATCCCATCGACATTTGTAGATAAGATCATTTTCCTGTGGGTATTGAATACATGTTTGAAAATGACCATTTCCATGAGTTTGAATAAAGAACTAAGTGACGAAATTGGTATGTAATTAGTTGTATCGTTCTTGGTATTGATGCTTTTTCCAAAATATAGGGAAACTTTTTTCTCATTAATGGACCTGTAAAAGAAACACAAATGTCTTATAATTGTCTTTGCTGTTGTTGTTGTAGGGTTTAACGCCATTTTTCAGCACGAGATAGGCGGCCAGTACAATTGGTGGAGGATGAACCCTGGAAAACCCAGGGAAGAACCACCGACCCACGAGAAGCTACTGGCAGGCTTTCTCACGTACCAACGTTAGCCGAAGCTGAGATTCGAACTCACGCAGACAGAGGTGACATGACAGTAATCCGTAACGGCGAGCGCTTTAGACCACTCGGCCACTCGGGGCCCCTATAATTGTCTTTGCTACCTCTAGATAATTCCGAAAGAGCTAAATTAGTATCGTTGAATTTCGATTCAGATATGGAAACATGTAGGGAATGTAGTGTTTCAACGCACCATTATACTGCTTGGATAGTAGTGATGGTATATTACAGGATAATTTTGGTTTAACCATATGTTGGATGAGACTGGTTCTGAAGGTCTTCAAAATATTGTATAACCTTTACAAGAAGCATTCTTTTGCAAATTGCTTTAATTGTTTGCCTTAGTCCTAAGTTTTATTTTTCACCCAGTCTCTACAGCTATTTGTTTGTGTCGGTTTCTTTCTCAATCGATCTCTTTCAATAGTTCAAATTTGTTATAACATATTTACACTTCTAAAAGGTCTGGAAAATTATAAAGCCATACTGTCCGTGTGAACCATGAATATGATTTGTACCATTGCTTGGTTATCTAATATGTTTCCCGATGATCACCAATTGACTTGTCAGTAGATGTACCTCCCGAGTTATGAAATCTATATTACGTGATGCAATAGCACGACAGACCTGAATATGCTGAGTGGGTGGTAACTCTCGTGGATTCATGTATCAAATTTTTAATACTTTTTATTACCATAATAACACTGAAGTTTAGTAGATTGGAATGTAGCTTCACCTGCTTGTCCTTATCCAATACATCAGGTGTAGATTGGAATGTAGCTCCACCAGCTTGTCCTGATCCAATACATCAGGTACAGATTGGAATGTAGCTCCACCAGCTTGTCCTAATCCAATACATCAGGTACAAATTGGAATGTAGCTCCACTAGCTTGTCCTCACCTAATACATCAGGTACAAACTGAAATGTAGCTCCACCTGCTTCTCCTAATCCAATACATAAGGTAGAACTTGGGATGTAGTTTAAATTCACTTTCTTCGCAACAGGTAATGACACAATTTCCCTTGTTCACGCAAATATTAAGTCAGTCTGAAATAAGTTTGAATTTCTAGCAGGAAATTTCGATTGGATAGCTTAACTGTTAATAGAGATATTGCATCAATGTACATTATTATTATTATTATTATTATTATTATTATTATTGCATACTTCTCCTTAAATTAAAGAGATCACAAATAGCAACATAGATGTCTCTATTTCGGTGTAATGCGGGATGGAAAAGGAGACTGCACATGAAAAACAACTTTTCCCCCGCGTATATGCGTGTGTTCTAATAAATATTTTGCCATTTGGAACCGTCAGAGGGCCCAAAATGGTTACATCAGGCGAAATGTTAAACTAACCTTTTGACACTACTCGCCTGGCTTTGAAGTTCGTGTGATAGTTCCACAACAGACCGGACCAGAATGCATACAAATGTCCGTGAAATGAAAATTACTTTTGAATTTTACAAATTAGTTTCTTCTTTATATATTTTTATTTACACTTATATAGACTTAAATTTTGTCCTCGTGTTCTGAATTGTTCTCTCACCTGAAATGTTTTCCAGTTATCTGGGTCAAACCTTCCTATTAGAGTCATGTATACCTCAATAATATTAACTCATGGGACCGATTTAGCCAATGTTCGGCTTTTCAGGTGAAGTATGAATTATTAATCACTCTCTTTCATATGCAAAATCTTTAATTTCGCAATATACCAAAATAATTACGTGTCTCACACAAATAGAAGGTTCAAAGGAATGGCATTATTTACCTACTATTCCTGGAAATTGACGTATTGGATCTTTGATTATTATAAACAAATAATGATAGGCCTAACGATTCAGGTGCTGTCAGACAGGAAGCAGCAGGTCGCCACCATATTTGATCAGACTACAATAAACCAAGTGTCATATCCAAAATGTATATGTTGGGGGATACTTTCTAAAGAGATTACAACCAACGTAGTAAGTATATGTTTACTTATAATCGAATATACAAATTCATTTGTCGTCATATTAAACTCGGAAAAATTCAGTAGAGATAGTGACTACACTTTTCTATCTGACCTTTCTCGTATCCTGTATAAAATAAGGATAAATCTATCTATCTATCTATCTATCTATCTATCCATCCATCCATCCATCCGTCTAACTATATATCTATCTATCTAATCTATATATCCATCTATCTATATATCAATCCATTCATCCATTCATCCATCTATTGAACTATCTATCTATCTATCTATCCATCCATCCATCCATCCATCCATCTATCGAACTATCTATCTCTCTATCCATCTATCTATTTATCTATCTATCAATATACCTATCTATCTATCTATCCACCTACCTATCTATCTATTTATCCATCCATCCATCCAGCTATCGATCTATCGATCTATCTATCAATCCATTCATCCATCGATCCATCTATTGAACTCTCTATCTATCTATCCAACCATTCATCCATCCATCCATCCATCTATCTATCGAACTATCTATCTATCGAACTATCTATCTATCTACCTATATATCTATCTTTGTATCTTTGTATCTATCTATCTATGTATGTATCTTTCTATATATCTATCTATCGATCGATCGATCCATCCATCCATCCATCCATCGAACTATCTATCATTCTATATATCTATCTATGCACCTACCTATCTATCTATATATGTATTATCTATATATGTATATATCTATCTATCTATCAACCTACATAACTATCTATCTATCTATCTACCTACCTACCTATATATATATATATATATATATATATATATATATATATATATATATATATATATATATATATATATATATCCATCCATCCATCGATCTATCTATCTGTCTATCAATCCATTCATCCATCCATCCATCCATTCAACTATCTATCTACCTATAAATCCATTCATCATCCACCTATATATATATATATATATATATATATATATATATATATATATATATATATATATATACATCCATTCATCTCTCCATCCAACCATCCATCCATCCACCCATCCATCTATCGAACTATCTATTTATCTCTATTTCTCCATCTTGAGTCATCCCTATTAAAAGACGTATGCCTTTAAAAGATATGTGAGCTTGAATTGGTGATATTCGTGGTCGGAATAGAATTATTTTTATTTACTGTTAAAAGGGATGTATCTCAATTCTTTTTCCAGATATATTTATAGCATATATGTGTACTAAATTCGGAAGAGTCCATTGTTTTGTCAAAGCTTAGAAGTCTTATTTTGCAAAAAATATATCTCAATTCAACATATTAAAAATTGAGATATCTGCACTCTCTTTCTTAAAACTAAATCAAGATATCTCTATTTTTAAAAAAAAGAGATATTCATATCTACACAAATAAATCTCTATTAAAATACATTTATCTTTGTTTTAATCGACATGTTATCGAAATAGATATGATTCGATTTCAAATACAGACATGGAGAGAGAGAGAGAGAGAGAGAGAGAGAGAGAGAGAGATAAATATACACCAGACAGAACGGAGAGTGCTATCCCTGGATTTTATAGAAGAAAGCTTGATAATAGTAAGCAAAATTAATATTTTTAATGCAAATAATACTATTATGCAGGTTAGAGAATTATTTAATTAGTACTGTAAAGAGATTCGAACCTAGATCAGCGGGTAAACGGCACCCAATGTATTGCTTGCTCATACGAGCCCATATTCCCTCACGACTAAGCACACATCACCAAAAATTATGTTACTCAATCGGTATTATATGCAGATTCGAACCCGGTCCGTGGGTAAACCAACCTCATCTTCTTTCCTGTAGACACTGACCGCTGTACCATCTCAACCATGCACACGTCGCCGAAGATGATGTTACAAAGTCGGTGGTGCAGGTATCCGTGCGTAGCAGATATACCCACATGTCGATCTAGTAATTAATTCTCATATGTACACAGTCGTCCCAGATTACACACACACACATATACACACATACACGCACATACATACATACATACATACATACATACATACATACATTCATACATACACATACATACATACATATACACACATACACATACATACATACATATACACACATACATACATACATACATACATACATACATACATACATACATAAATACATACATACATACAGATATACATACATACTCATACATACATACATACATTCATGAATGGTTTGTGGCCCAGTCTCTTCGGAGGCGTGGGATCGAATCCCACCGCTGCCACCAGACTGATGCCTCAATACATACATACGTACATACATACATGCATTCATACACAAATACATACATACATGCATACATACATACACACACACACACACACACATACACACACACACACATACATACATACATACATATATATATATATATATATATATATATATATATATATATATATATACACATATACATATATACATATATATATATACATATATATATATATATATATATATATATATATATATATATATATATATATATATATATATATATATATATATATATATATATATATATATATTCCGGTTCTTATCATCAATAATGGGTTATTGTTTTGTGTTGGAAAATATAAACACTGTACGTGGGTTGGTTAAAGCTCCAATGCCACCGGTTATCATAAATTTCACCACTCATAAAATCTAACTAAAGTTTGGAAACAGGGAAATGATTTGTTGAAAAATGCTATCTGACAAACCATTCTTTGAAACAATCAAGATGATAGGCTGAAAAGACGTTCATATATTCAATTTAGAATTAAGAGGTGCCACTCCTTAATTCAGTCATCTAAGTCGCTCGTAATTCGGGTTTTTTTCCGGAGTGCTCTAGAAGTAGTGATGTGATACATTCGACAATTTCCGTTAGAGATTATTCTAATAACAACAACATTAGTAAGTGGTGTCGAAATGGATTCGAGAGGGAATGAAGATCGACAGGCACGTTTTTTGTACACGAGATCGGAAAAGAAAAAGCGTGCATTACAGACAAATAAGACTCAGATGAATATTGGTGATCAGCTGGGTCTCCAGAATATGCACTGACGGTTGATATTAGCCAGAAGACAGTCTGATATAGCGTGGTGTTACCTACTCATGTTTACAGTGACATCATCAAATGTTGTGTGCCAGCTTTCGACTGAAATCAGTTTACCCACTTATGTCGCCGATCAACATCGGATTAACACATGTGAAAAATGGCAGGATTTCTCAGGTCGAAGTAGAAATTAAATGGCTTATAATGTGATGAAACGTTGATATTGTCTGGTTTTAATAAAACACAGTGATGTTTAGGACCAATATCGTTCTAGATTCAGTAATATTCCGATTATCCGGCATACACAACATCGTGCACTTAATGGCAGCATTGGGGCTTTTAGGAAATTTGCATACAAGGCGTTTTGCATCACTGTATGCTAAAATAATTTGACTGCCGAAGATTTAGCAGTGCATGATGAGCATTTCATTTGTTTAATTTCATTACTATTTGATTGACACATCTTAGCCTTAATATGATATTTTCCTTAGAATTTTAAAATATTTGTGTTTAAAAACCATAACAAATCCACATATTTGAGTAATTTTTCTTTTTTAATACTTCCTCCACAGCGTTAGAGGACAGAAAAGCCAGTTTATTTTGCCAGCAATAATGTTGCAATTGAAATTGCAGGGTAAGACATTATACGAGTCAAGAAATTCATCCTATTTATGAATAGCTGAACCGATTCGCTCACAGGTCTTTGAAACTCTATTACTGTCATTTGCAATTTTTTAAACATTTCAGGAAAAGACCAAATGTATACAGAGATATAAAAGAAAAGATATCCGTATATAAATATTTACTCATTTGTTTCTCAGATATTTCGACGAAAGCCTATTAGCACCAGTTTAAAAAATGCGTTTTTATGTCATGGCATTGCGTTCTTACGATATAACGTTAAGTTAATACGAGATATTATTGCGTCATTACGAGACAGTATTGCGTTATTACGAGATAATATTGGTTTATTACGAGATAATATTACCTTATTGCGAGATAACATTACGTTATTACGAGATAGTGCGTTATTACGAGATCACATTGAGTTATTATGAGACAACGTTGCGTTATTGCAAGATAAAATTGCATTATTACGAGATAATATTACATTATTACGAGATAACATTGCGATATTATGAGCTAACATTGCTAGTTAGTATTGCGTTATTACGAGATAGCATTGCATTGTTACGAGATAATATTGCCTTATTACGAGACAATATTGCGTTGCTACGAGATAACATTGCGTTATTACAATATAATATTGCGTTATTACGAGCTAACATTGCGTTATTGCAACATAATTTTGCGTTATTACGAGATGGCATTGCGTTATTACAAGATTCTATTTCGCTATTACGATGTGTTATTACGAGATACTATTGCGTTATTACGAGATAAATTAGCATTATTACGAGATGACATTGCGTTATTGCGAGAAAAAATTGCGTTATTATGAGATAACATTTCATTCTTACCAGATACCATTGCGTTATTACGAGATAACATTGCGAGATAGTATTGCGTTGTTAAGAGATACGATTGCGTTCTTACGAGACAACGTTGCGTTATTATGAGATAACATTGCATAGTTACGAGATAATGTTGCGTTATTACGAGACAGTATTGCATTATTACGAGATAAAATTGCGTTATTACGATATAGTACTGCGTTATTACGAAGAAACATTGTGTTATTGCGAGATGATATTGCCTTATTACGAGGTAATATTGCGCTACTACGAGATTGTTTTGCGCTATTACGAGACAACATTGCTTTATTGCGAGATATTATTACGTTATTAAGAGATGTATACGTTATTACGCGATAGTATTGCTTTATTACGAGATAACATTGCGTTATTACGAGATGACACTGCGTTATTGCGAGATAAGATTTCCTTATTACAAGATGCCATTGCGTTATTACTATATAATATTTGCGAGATACTATTACGTTAGTGCGAGATAACATTGCTTTCTTACGAGATAACATTGCGTTATTACGAGATAGTATTGCGTTATTAGGAGATAATATTGCGTTATCAAGAGATAGTATTGCTTTTTACGAGACAGTATTGTGTTATTACGAGATGAGTAAGATATTTAGTTTCGTTCATAACATTATTTACTTTTCAAAGCTGCTGTAGTTATAGTGATACATTTATAAAGCATACTTGCCAACAAAACGAGTTACCAATTTTAACGTTTTCACATGACTATAAATGTACGTAGGTTCTTTTTGTTGTATTTTTGTCATGATGATGAGGTATTTCTTTAGCCTACTTGATGAAGAAAACGTCTTTAACGCCACAAAACGAGTGATCGACTGATGACATAAATATGTAAATATGACAACAAAATGTGTTGTGACAAAACGTCATTAAGGCACCATACACATATCAGATTCATCATCATGTGTTAAGAATTGAGTTACGTGGTTAGGCTTTCATAAACAGTAAAAAGATAAAAGTGAAGACAATTTAATAAATAATTTATTTCCCTAGAAAAACAAGGTACAAATCATGAAAAGAACTTACGGTTTTAAGAATCAAATCCAAAAATAATCCAAAAATAATCCACGAATTAAATTTTAGAAGTCCTAGTAATGAAATGTTCTAATGAAATCTGAATTCGAGTCACGACGAAAAATCCAAAATAGAAGGAGATGATGCATATTGTATTCAGTATGGTGATGTCGTGTCTAAAGTTCTTTGTTATTACACAGACAGTAATATTCCGGTGTTTGAATTTCAGAATAAAATTTAAAGAAATGTCTTTATGAAATATTCTGTATGAGCACTCAAATGTTCCCAGGAAAAAGAATTATCTTTCAAAATCCAAATAATTGGAATAAAAATTAAAATATAACCCCAAACTGGTCACATACAAAAGGAACACCTTTAAGTCCCAGTGTTTAGAAGCCCGAATGACTTTCTCTATAAATAAAAGTTATACAGTAACTTGAGGTGCAAAACAGATTCCCAGATGAGGGTCACGTGATCACATTCCAGAATGGTTTAGAAAGTATCTACACGTCTAATGTCACGCATTCCAGTACAGCCTCACTTTCAATATTAGCATTCATACAGTCAAAATGAATGTTAAAAATAGTCTTTTCCTTGATTCTCAATCAAGGCTAGACCTAGGTCAGCAAATGATACAAAGTTCGGTGTTTACTACAAACAGTCAGGTCTAACTAATTTCTGGAAAATAACAAATTCCTAGTAAACAAAATTACATTAATTTAACATATAATGAAATTAAAAATAAAAAGATTTTAAAACTTACAAACTATAACATTAAATTAAATACAGATTAAATCAAGTATACATGACAAAGCAAATCTCTTGATCCGTCTCAATCGAGAATGATATTAGTAGTTTAACAAGATTATTTGAGGATAATCCTTCAGTACAATATTCATCTGTGTACTCGGCTGAACAAAACTAATTAAGACGGATGACTTTAAAAATCTGCATTCATTGTCTCCGGACAAATTAATGTCATGCAAATTACCAACCGTGCAGTTGCTGAACATAATATTTGATTGTATACCGCTACATGTCACAAACATGTACGTTTCTTTTTTGTTCGGATCTCAGGAACTTTAATTCACATTAAGCAGAAACTGTTTCTTGATAATACATATGACTTCATATGACTCTGTGTTCTTTAATTTTGAAGTCTCATCTTCACCCGTCCCGTAAACTTATACTACGACTTCCCACTCACGCACCCTTTTCTCGTTAGCATTGTTTTGGTACTCCAGCAAGTTATATATATCTGGGGTTTCATATTTCAGTACTTCTCGCTAATGAATTTTGTCGGGTGTGTATAATTTTCATTGTTTCATCTAACTCACTCTTATCATTTCATATTTATTTATTTTAAACACTTGGGCGATATGTCAATTGCTATGTACCGCATTCACTTCTTATTTCTTAACTCCGTATAGGATACATTGTAAAGACAGCTATCACTTCATTGGGGATTTTATTGATGACCTCAATGATCATCCGACAGCGGATTTTATTGATGACCTCAATGATCATCCGACAGCGGATTTTATTGATGACCTCAATGATCATCCGACAGCGGATTTTATTGATGACCTCAATGATCATCCGACAGCCATTAAAATCTAACAATCTGATTAAAATCAAATCTCCGCTGTCATTCATGTATAACAGCGGAGACCTGATTTTAATCAGATTGAATATGACAATGTATGTTATTGAGAGAACGTTGTGTATGTGTGTGTGTGTGTGTGTGTGTGTGTGTGTGTGTGTGTGTGTGTGTGTGTGTTGAATGACTGTTAGTCTCTTATACTTCGATATGCATGTACAATCAAGTACTTCATTGCGATAGCTGAACTGTTGCCAAGTGTCTAATGGTTCCTATATATCATTTCTCTATTTCAATCTTCCGGATTTCAAATCAGCATATACATGTTTGTTGCATATCGAACACCCAGGTTTGTTTTAAAATAGGTGATTCTAGATCAAATGAGCGAGATAACATTAATAAAATGTGCTTTTCCAGTGCACACATATCAAGACATTATTAGTGCAAGTCTTGTTCGAAATTCTGAAGCATGCACGCATCTGTCTCAGCACTGTGTTGAAGCATGCACGCATATGTCTCAGCATTGTGGCAACCTTGAAAACAGTTAATGCTATTGGTTGAAAGAAGTGGATTGTGTCGTCTATATGATCAAAACTCGTTCAACTGTAACATGAAAATTTTCCAGTCATTTCATTACGCTAAAGTGGGGTACGAAGCAAATATTTACAAATCGCAGACACGCTGTTCCATTGAAAGGGCAGTATTACATTGAACTGCGCAGTTGTTAGTTTTTATAGCGTGAAGAGTCAACATTGACGTAATGCTTACTCTATAGTTACATTCATATTCATATTATTGATATTATTAGAATTGCAACTTTATCTTTGGAGTACGGTTTTTGTTATTTTGTTTTGTTATAGGCGTCGAAACGAATTTTTGCGCAGTAAAAGGCCCAGCGTTAAAAGGGGTGATTGCGCGGTTAAATTTTAATGCATCTTATTGTTGAACGGAAATTTCATTCTTCACTGCTTAGAAAATCTTGAGGAGAAAAACAGTATAAACTATTAATTAGTATTTTCTTATGATCTATGCAATAACTGCTGAGTGTCTCAAGTAATATCGCTAATGCGTAAGGAAAGAGTGTTGAACAAACTTGGGCGTCAGGCATGTTATATGTAAAGAACAGGGATATGGTTTCCAATAAAATCTTAGGCATGGAGTTTTTCTGAATAGAGTTTGTTTTAATTTATTTTCTCTTTTGATATTATCAGCTTTTTATGTGACATTTGTTTCAGAAATTTATCTTGTAGAGAGAACCTGGTTCTAAAGGGCGCGAATTAAGTATCTTTCTCATCCCGTACTCCATCTCCCGGACCAAAAGAAACAAAATGATCTTCAAGGAGAAAGGGGTGTTTTTATTGAATGAAAATCTCGAATAAGGATAGTAGTTCTTAAACAATGGAGCAAGTATGAGTTTGGTTACAGTAAAGTGCCACTTATGGCTTGTGTCTCTTGACTTCGGTGTTCGAAGAAGGACTCGCAATACACAATTTCACTTTCAATCTCATTTGGTAATAAACACTACTTGGCATAACGTTGAGTAGTGGTTACACTTTGTCGATGCTACCATACCATGGCTGGCTTAATCGGGTAAGTCATAACGTTGAGTAGTGATTACACTTTGTCGATGCTACCATACCATGGCTGGCTTAATCGGGTAAGTCATAACGTTGAGTAGTGATTACACTTTGTCGATGCTACCATACCATGGCTGGCTTAATCGGGTAAGTCATAACGTTGAGTAGTGATTACACTTTGTCGATGCTACCATACCATGGCTGGCTTAATCGGGTAAGTCATAACGTTGAGTAGTGATTACACTTTGTCGATGCTACCATACCATGGCTGGCTTAATCGGGTAAGTCATAACGTTGAGTAGTGATTACACTTTGTCGATGCTACCATACCATGGCTGGCTTAATCGGGTAAGTCATAACGTTGAGTAGTGATTACACTTTGTCGATGCTACCATACCATGGCTGGCTTAATCGGGTAAGTCATAACGTTGAGTAGTGATTACACTTTGTCGATGCTACCATACCATGGCTGGCTTAATCGGGTAAGTCATAACGTTGAGTAGTGGCTACACTTTGTCGATGCTACCATACCATGGCTGGCTTAATCGGGTAAGTCATAACGTTGAGTAGTGATTACACTTTGTCGATGCTACCATACCATGGCTGGCTTAATCGGGTAAGTCATAACGTTGAGTAGTGATTACACTTTGTCGATGCTACCATACCATGGCTGGCTTAATCGGGTAAGTCATAACGTTGAGTAGTGATTACACTTTGTCGATGCTACCATACCATGGCTGGCTTAATCGGGTAAGTCATAACGTTGAGTAGTGATTACACTTTGTCGATGCTACCATACCATGGCTGGCTTAATCGGGTAAGTCATAACGTTGAGTAGTGATTACACTTTGTCGATGCTACCATACCATGGCTGGCTTAATCGGGTAAGTCATAACGTTGAGTAGTGATTACACTTTGTCGATGCTACCATACCATGGCTGGCTTAATCGGGTAAGTCATAACGTTGAGTAGTGATTACACTTTGTCGATGCTACCATACCATGGCTGGCTTAATCGGGTAAGTCATAACGTTGAGTAGTGATTACACTTTGTCGATGCTACCATACCATGGCTGGCTTAATCGGGTAAGGTCATAACGTTGAGTAGTGATTACACTTTGTCGATGCTACCATACCATGGCTGGCTTAATCGGGTAAGTCATAACGTTGAGTAGTGATTACACTTTGTCGATGCTACCATACCATGGCTGGCTTAATCGGGTTAGGTAGCCCTACTGAAACTGGTTTAATATTCCTAGGTAAACATAGCGAAAATGAGGTAATGGAGCTAGTTCAAAGTTGGAAGCCATTACTTTAAAATTAATAACTAAATATATATTAATGCATAAATAATTGAAATATATCTTATGCTTTTAAATTATATGGAGATCAGGATTTAATTCATGTTACCACAAGGAAATTATTGTTCAGTTCTGTCATTTTCTTTGCATGTATCACAATCATTTTAGCCTTCAACTAATTGTTTTGTTGTTTTAATTTTACTTACAATAGGTAGCCGAGATTTTCAATATTTCCAATTAATATGATTCCATTGTTTCATTTCAGAACAGTAACTGAATCAGTTGATTTCTCATAATGAGTGAGTTTCAAGTAAGAAAGATAATAAAAGCGTATTCATATATCACGGAGAGGATATGTGACGACGTCAATGCAATTTTGAATAAGCTTATAGAAAAGGAAACTTTTAACTACACTATCAAAGACTATATAGACAGCGAATCAAAATCGATTCCATCGGCAAGGAGTGACATCTTGCTTCGTAGGATATTGGATAAAAATGCAAGCAAAGACTTCCTGGATGTTCTGAAAGAGATAGGGACATATGGAGACATTTTACAAAAGATTTGCAATCATGGTACGATGTTCCTGCAATTTAATTTTTATCAGCTGTTTTGGCACCGCCCCATGCGCCACCCCACCCCCTCCAGTTAGTACGCAACCGACACAAATGTTACGTCCCAGATATGGTGAAAATTAATTTGATAATTATATTATTTGTTTAGTTCTGAGAGCTCTGCAAGATTTTGAATGTGTAAAGAGTATGCTTTTCCATTACCCTTAAGTAATCCAGACACCTTCATTGCCGACAAGATAATACTTTCAATCGTCTTCAAAGTTTTGCTTGAAAATATCAGTTTTTAAAATTATTTTACTACTGCGCAGGTACAGATTTAGGAATAGTATTTCTCTTGCTAATTGATAATGACATAAGCACAACGTCAAGTGATTTTTTCTCTTTCTTGCAATACAAAATTATATACAAACATTAAAGCTTTATTAGAAGCTTGAAAACGCTATAATAAAAGTCTTCTGAATCGTATGATTCACATGATTACTAATCAGATACACAATGAATGCACGTTCTCGACGAGTGAACACTCGATCTCAAGATTGCCAATCCGAAAAGTAGTTTCATACACATGATCAAATATTTATGACAAGACGAATGGGCATTCTTAAGGATCAAATGTGCGATCTTGAGTCAAAAATGTAAATCATTCTTCAAATACGCGATTAGGTATCTATAATGTGAATAAAACCAACTATCGAAATCTATCACGTGATGTCCTACTCATATACCTTCATACGGTATCCATGCTTGACATCGTTCGTGCAAAGAAAGCAGGTAAAACATCATGCCGTAATCTTGCTGGACATCGATGCTGCCCATGTTCGTCACTACATGAAAACCGCTCTTAAACAATGATAACAGTTATCAAGCTGAATATAAGGAATTCTGTGTTGCTGAACAGAAAGTATTACGAAGACTGATGCAGACGAGGAAACGCACACGCACACACACACACACACACACACACACACACATATATATATATATATATATATATATATAGTTTTAAAAATATGGTTCACACACACACATACACACACATACGCACACATACATACATACATACATACATACATACATACATATGCAATAAACTGACAACGAACACTGCGAAACTAGTATCTAGCTAGCCCGAGCGCTTTCGACCCTTTACAGTCTTTTTCAAAGGCAAATACAAAACATTGACAAGACAAACAAATAAAACAGAAAAATGGTTACGTTTGCGAAACGTTATATAGCTGTTTCTACAGGAATTCAACCTTTTAACTCTATTATGTGTCTTCTAGTTTATTTCAGCTTGTTGCTGATACTAGAACATATTTGTATGGTTCATCAGTTTCTAAGTCAGTACCATTATGTTCCAGTATCAGCAACAAGCCGAAATAAACTAGCTGACACATAATATAGTTAAAAGGTTGAATTCCTGAAGAAACAGCCATGTAAAGTTTCGCAAATGTAACGGCTTTTCTGTACAATTATGTTCCAGCTAAAGTTTCAAATGTAACGGCTTTTCTGTACAATTATGTTCCAGCTAAAGTGTCGCAAATGTAACGGCTTTTCTGTACAATTATGTTCCAGCTAAAGTGTCGCAAATGTAACGGCTTTTCTGTACAATTATGTTCCAGCTAAAGTGTCGCAAATGTAACGGCTTTTCTGTACAATTATGTTCCAGCTGGTTCTTCAACTATCAATGATAGCATGACAGTTTTAAGCGAATATTCGTATTCATACTGATATCGCATAACGTCATGGAGATTTACACCGTGCACATTATTTATGTGTGTAGAAATAATTTTCCGCAGTTGCAGGAGATATTGACATTGTTGTAACCTTGTAAATTGTTATGGCTTGGTATATATCGAAATCAAACCGCTTTACGCCGTAATGTGTGTTAGGTCTGACCCATTACATCCTTTTGAATCATGTAAATTTGCTTTAGAACACGTTAGGCTATATTAGGATGATATTCCATAAGGCAGTAGTTCATATGCTTGATATATTTATTCTGTTCGAACTTCAGATGAATCGAGAGAAGAAACCATTGGATGTGAATGCTGTGAGGTAAGTCCTTTGGCTGATTACTTTCTAACGCACATTTTTAGTATCATATCAAGACCGAACTAACAGGCAATGTCGAAATTTGCATGATGCTGGCTTGAGAACAATGTTTCACCTATTTTAATTGACCTTAAGCTGATTCGTTATCAACTGGATGGTTCTTAAGTACTCTAATACCACAAATAATTTGTCTTTAGTCAATTAACAACACAATCACGAGACTCTAATATTCACATTAGCACGACTCACGGCTCAGATTTTTCTAAACCTTATAGTCATATCATGCTTGGCCACCATTACTAGAAACACCCGAAGCAGTGCGCAACAAAATTCGACCATACTGTGCAGAAAGTATCAGGCATTATGGGCTTTCAAATCTGTAATAATTTACCAATCCACCACGGACAGAAGGATACAAAACATTTATCTAACGACAGTACTGAGCATGCTTGGACTAACTTTGATATAAAGATCCCTTTAAATATTGGACACATGATATTGATGTGACTAGGTATAAAGATGCAAAAGCTAGATGAACCTTGAAACAATTGGATTAATATACGGAATCAACAGCCTTGGAAGCAATTTCAATATAAAGCATTTATTGACCAGGTTTCTTGGTCAAATGTTGCTACATATGTTTGTTAGTCAGGTGAGTTATTCCCTGGCCACTTGGGTCTCTTGTCTAATTATCTGTTAATCTAACTTGCTTCTATCGATAAAGGAAACTGATAATGAAAGGGTGAGTTTCCGAAAGGGTCACTTTATCGTATGGCCATGCCTCCATGTTCCATTGGGGGTCCGTGAACAATCGTTAATTGGAAATTCTTCTCAAACGCCACAAAAGCAAGTTTTATAAATCTTTTGACGACAGCACTCTAGCATGGCGTGTTTTCATGTTTGTAAAACTGATGCTGATCTGCCCTCTTAAACTGCAGCTCTTTCATTATTGAGAACAAAACTTAAAACGTCGTCTTTTCAAAAGCTAGTTAACCGAATTTTACAGTAAAGATTGACCGAAAGCATCTTGCACAAAGATCGAGATTATATTTACTGAGAAAGTCCTTGTCAGATATTTGTAAATGAGTTAATACTAACAATTACATTTCATCTCTCTCTCTCTCTCTCTCTCTCTCTCTCTCAACGAGATATGGATCTCATTAAAGACTGGCTACAAGGATTATTGTTTAGATATTACGGGAAACATACTGTTTAGTGATTTATTGCAAGCTTTCAAGCACACTTTTTTCCCGCCAATATTTTTTTGCTTCACTGATATGCAGTATAGAAATGTTACATATCCCAACTGGAGGCCAGGGTAAGCTAAGGGTAGTAAAACCTTTATCAAGAATCACAGTTAGAAAATATTAACGGTTAATTCATGTGTATCTGTCTATCATAGCAAAGTATATACTTTATCAGATCAATTTTAATGTGGACAAACTTTTTCTGAGCAGCACTTGGCGTCAAAATTTGAAGACAAACTTGGGAAAATGCGAGCAGATTATGAGCGCAGACTACAACAAAACCAAGAAGAATATGAGAGTAGGCGACAACAAGACCTACAAGACATCGAGAAGAATAGGAAACAGGACCGGAAAGACATGTTGAAAATTATTAAGACACCCAGACGGGATGGCAAGCGTAAAGCAATTAACCAAAAGTCGAAAGAAAAACGGAAGCGTATTATCAGGCAAAACGCAGAACGCCGAAACTCTGAGATTACCAGCTTGAAAGCCGAAATTGCATCACTGAGAAAGAGAACTGAAGAATTGCAAAGAACGGCACTAGAGCTAGAACAGGAAACAAATGAATTGAAGGAAGAGATGAACATATCGCCGAAGCAGTTGGACTATAAAGAAACGATGCTAACCACAAACACTTCGCAGACTATGCAATTATTTATACTTTTGTGTGCATTTTAGGGGGTGGGGTATTCTATATAAAATAAATCGGTATAGATAGAAAAGAAATTAAAGATACATAATATTTTGGTATGATATTGTTAAGTAAACATAGTATTGTCTTGATTTATCTCTTGACTTACACTATATTTAATTACTAAAATATATTAAATAAAATTACTCTGCAAAGGTAGGAGTAAAAGAATATAAAGTTTTACAATATAATGTTGAAGATCTCTATTTAAAAATATCTGCATATTTTGGATTATTTGCCCGTATTTCCGTGATAATGAATAAGACGTCGCTTTATTTGGAAAGAAATCACTACACTCGGTTTGCCTGAAAAGTTACTAATCAAGCCTGAAATTGCAAAACAATTAAATACGTATACCTAGACATGCTATAGATAAGGATGGCAAGCAAACGGTAAATCAGTAGATACAACTGCTCTAGTGACCAGGTTCCGCTGTCATAATAGTTTTCTCAACTTGAAATGTTATTCGAAAATATTTAAACCAATGAAAAAGCTGCAGTTTTAGATTTCGAGTAAGATTTTTCAGTCTAAAGTAATAATTGTATTTGAAGCGTTAGGCAAACTTTTACAATGCAGAGGCCATTTTATCAGAATCGTCAAGCGGTCAAGAGTAAAACCTACACCCAGTCAGGTTTATTGATTAAAAAATATCTTTGATCATCAAATATCATATATATTTTTTCTCCCGTAATCAACTACGTATCAAATTCTTTATCTCTCCTTCTCAAGAAGACACTGCAATAATCATTACGAAACTTGAGACATGTTTATCCGAGGTCACGTAGATCCTAAATACCATAAGGATTCCTGCTCTTCCTCCACCATTTAGCCAGCAATATATGTATTTTTTAAAAACGGTTAAACTCAAATTCCAGTGATGAAGGAAATTGGTATTCCTCTGGGTTAACAAGGGTTCTCTATCAAGTCAGAGAGTAGTATCCCTTCACTATCTTTTGATTTACTTCAACTTCTATAGAGGCATGATTATATACTATTCCTTCTGTCTGTCCATCCATCTGTCCTGTACAAAACCATTTTTAGCCAATCCGTTCCATGGTTTTAATGGACTGTCATGAAACTTGGTTATTATGATGGTCAGCATATGAAGAAGCGCATGTCGTCATGACAACCATTTTACTGGCGCAATTTGTGCAATAGAAATTGCCCTTTTGATTTGCGAGTGAAGGCAGTGTATGGCCAAATCTTCTGAATGAAACGAGACTCAGTTTTAGTTGGATCACCATGAAAGTAGTTTACATGTTATATGGTCAATTAAATGTATGCATATCGACAAATCACCGTACAGTATACTGTACATATGTATCACCTCACTATATCTATTCTTTTTCCTACGTACTTGACAGCAGTTTAGAATAGGTTTCATAGCAATTTGTACATGTCTATTAGTTGTATATTCTTGATAATATTAATGAGTTTAGCACATTGATTACATCCTGGTATACCTTGAAGCATGACACTGTTTGGGGGAAGTATTACACCCTCATTGCAAAGGTGTTAATAATCAAACGTTTGTTGCCAACTCCGACCAGGCCAGGGCTTATTCAGAAATGTATTTACATTTGCACATGAAAATAATTAAACCTTACTTAAGAGTTCACCACACAAGATCAATTGCCGTGTGAGTACATATAAGTTTGCAAAAAGCACTAAATTACCTTTCAACTTATTTTATCAAGGGAACAATTAAGTGGCATTGGTAATGGGAGCGCGAACAACAGACTGCAGTATAAATGCGGAATATTTGAGAAGATCGAAATGTTGAACAAACAATCTATCGATTTAGATAAATGTGTTTACGATATGTCATAACATAGCTACTCCGGTCTATCAGGAGATCTTTATTACACTTGAATAACTAAGAGAACCGGTTTACGGTCTTGGATTACATCGAATCTTCTTTCCGTGCTTATTAACTTGAATAAGCATAACTTTGACATTTATTTTCTAAAATATTTATAAATATATCTTTTTGAAAGATGGTTTTTCTTGAATATATCTGACACTAGTTGTGAAACAACTTTAGGGTCACTGTGATTTTGCTTCGTCATGTTACCACAGAAGAATAGAATAATTTTAGCAAGTGCCCTATAATGATGACCAGACCATTCCGGTGGCCTAGTGGTTAGAGCGTCCGTCTCGGAAGCGGAAGTTCGTGGGTTAGAACCCCGGCCGAGTCATGCCAAAGACTTACAAAAATGGTACTAGCAGCTGCCTCGCTAGGCGCTCAGCATTATGAGGTTAGTGTTAGGACTGGTCGGCCTGGTGCCACGATAATGGGACTAGGTGGGACATGATGCTACATGTCTGCGGCATGATGCCCATTGCTAGACATCACTATGAACTGCCATAGTGCAGACATCGTAGCGATATGACTGAAAAAATTGTAAAAGCTACGTTAAAAATCCTAATCACACTCACACCCTACAATGATCCTTGGGTTTCCAAATAAAGCTGGAAGATGGTAGAATTTGTGTATATCTGAAAGACGATATGAACTGTGTGCCTAACCACATACATTTAATGACTTTCGTAACCTTTTTACAGGATAAATATTTTGATGAAATAAAAAAGTAATATATAAGTAAGAAGTATATATACAAATTTAGAAAGTTTCGAAATACCACAATTGTTAATGTACAGGTAATATAACTGAATTTAAATAACTGCTATTTATATTATTATGTTCCCATATAAACTCGGAAAAGTTATGTATATTATCATTTCATCCCGTTTTGTCATGCATGTGCAAAATATTGATTAAATTAAATTTCCATATGCCTTAAGGTATGAGAGAGAGAGAGAGAGAGAACGCTACTTGCATATTTATTCTTCTGCATGTATTTGCACCAAATATATTTGTATATCTCAATCGCATTTTGATATTGTTATTAACTGGACTGAATAGTTAATAGTCATGCGTATTAGAATAAATTAGCTTTTGTCTGTGTTGATCGACTTTGAATTTAAAAGAAAAATCATAACAAAGGCACACATTTTCAACCAATTATTCATTCGACAAACTTCATTGTGTCCAGCTGTTCACTCATCAGTACATCTTTTGTGTATGTTTTCCCTCTCAGTCTGACAATCTATTTGTCCGTGTACGGACTCATCCGTTGATACGTTCACTCCTCTGTCTGGACGTTCTTCCGTCCTTTTGTTCGTCTATAAGTTTGTCCACCATTTCCTTCAGCAACCGTTCGCCAACTGCCCATCTGTCTATTTGCTCTTTCATGATCCTTTCGTTTGTCTGTTCATGTCTTCGTCCATCATCCAGTTCCTCCTAATTTTATTCGTATATTGTTGTGTTTGTCTGCCAGTCTGGTCAGTTATCTGCCAGTCTACCCAATTGTCTGCCAGTCTGAACAATTGTCTGTCTTGTAAAAATGTTGACTGTTTATATCGTCTTCAAGTGCTTTGTGTTGAAACTAGTTGTAATTGTACCTCTCAGTTTGGACTTTATAGGAGGTCTGTTACACTTCTATTCAGACAAAGAAAACTCATATAGGATGCTGTCATGAAAGCGAGAGTTGTTATTACTCACCATGTGCATACCTACTTACCTACATACATGCAACGTATCTGTATGCAGCAATTGAATCTCATTCGAGAAAAGATGCTTCAAACGCACTTGCTTAATGTTGTCGTGATTCTTTCACATTTGGTCGAACATCCATGCTCAGCATCAATAGAAAATAACAGGTAACATTAATGCGATTTCAGAAATGCAGCAAAGTTGAGAAAAATCAAACTTATTTGTTGCATTAATGCTAAGTTCATAGTATGCACACTTGCACGTGTGTGTATGTTTTTAAAGGTATGTTTTATAGCTCCAACGGAAAGCAACGATATTGCATTGACGTGTAAAGTGGTCAGACTTCCTTACAATTTACATCCATGAAATATATACGAGTGTTAGACACCCTACGCTACCCTCATGCTGACCAACTTGGCCATTTCTGCGAAACAGAAACTGTCTCAGATGTGTGTGTGTGTGTGTATATATAATAATAATAATAATAATAATTTGCAGACAAATAATACATTTTGTTCGGCTACAATTTCGTCATCAAACAAAAACCGCAAATTGCTTTGTACCACCTCGATATTGTTACAGTTAGACTGACCGTAGGACCAACAGAAAATCTGCAAATAAAAAAAATACAGTTTTATGTTTTCGCAACTTTTCGGTCAAGTTTTGTTTTGTTTTTTAGCAAATTACAACGGTGTTGAAATGAAAAATTTTCACAAAAGTACAACGTTGCTTTGGAAACGATTGATAAGTAGTAGAGTTTTGCTAATTACGACTTCCGTGGACTGTGCTAAAACTTAACAGCTATTACTGACATCAGTCAAATATATGCTTATAATTCTGTTATCATGGTCTGACGATTTTTAGAGTTAGACCGCGTTTGGTGTTCATGTATGGATTGTACTATATGTGATAATACTTGCGCGTGCAAATAGTGCCACAGCTTCTGATATATTTCCCTGAAACGTGACAGTAATTATTGACGTGAGGTGAACATGGGATATAATTTTGTCATCGTGACCTGATTCACTTTTGTTCAGACCCAGTTAACATGTAAAACATGCTAAAGTGCAATCTGATCCTTCTAATCAAGACCAGCCCCTAATTAAGATAATATTGCCCCAATCCGATCGGTGATCTTACCTTTAACGTTTTACTAAATACACACACACACACACACACACACACACACACACACACACATACATACATTGACGCACACCTAAGTTCTGCCAAAATGCAAACTAAACTTTAGACAAATCGGCGTATAAGTGGAACATCCACCCTTCCCCTCTAATTGAACAAATAAAGAATGCATAGCAAACCATCATCCGATGAAAGTCAGTCAGCCTTTCTTGTGTGAATCTGGGACATACAGTGCTCTAAAGAAGTACACTTCTGCTATAATAGATCGAAAGTCCCAGAAATATATGTACCTAATAAATCCAAGAATAAGGAAGTTCTGGCGTCCAGTAAAAATTAACAAAGACGACAACCTATCTGGAAAAGTTAAACATTTCTGTCACTATTTGCCGATGTAAGATTGTAAGACATTTCTCAGACATTAGCGCTGCGTCTCATTGTGTAAACGAAAACCTTTCAAACAAAACCAAACGAAAACAAAAGAAGAAACAAATCAAGAACAGAGGACACAAGGTTAAGCACAGCTACAGTCTTAAGACTGTCTAATGGCACACTGTTCCAAACTTATCAACAAATAACTGTGGTCGCAAGCAGAATGTAAAGATACGATATACCTGAATCATAAATACCAAAAAAAAAAAAGTTTTATGACGAGATGTTTATGTACGCTGGAGAAGCGTAATCAGTAGGAACACGTGCAACTTAAAACTCCGGCGTAATACAGAATTAGGATATGTCTAATTATCTACCCAGTTGCTGGACCAGTCTATGTTGTACTTACATAAAATATTAACATATATGTAAAACATATACGTGCAATTAGATACAAAATTTTACTTCTGTACCGTGTATCATATGCGATCCCTGTGGTGTCTTTTTATAGCGGGAATTTGCTTGGTTAACCCATTTATTTATATCATAACGTGCTCATAAAACGATTCTGTGGTCTTAAAGTATAAGTGATAGAGAAGAGCGGAAATCGACTCGTTTTGTAAAATTCAACAAACAATTAATTTCCCAAACATGCAACGTGAAAATGAATGACAATGTAAAAATAACTGGCGGTAAATCTCAAACATTCCTGAATTTCTGACACAAATCCAAATGAATAAAGTTCTGAATTAACTTTAGTGGTAATTCAAATAATTTCCGATGCTGAAGTTCTTGATGTGCCTATAGTGGACTGCCGTCTCTAATGTACTAATGTAAAAATGGCCGGAATTGTAATAATGTGCCCATACTCGTTTGATGAATCACGATAATACAATACATAAGTCCTTATTTGAATTTGTCATAATTCCAAGTTAATGTATCTGTTCAAGAATATTCTAGTTTGTATTTTCAGAGAATAATAATTTGAATAAATAATTCCAGCCCAAATGAACACAATTAAAGGACTGATTTCTGCTTCAATTGGTATCCCAGAAAAGAATAATTGTTCCAGTTAACAAGATTTATTTTAAAAGATCTAGGTCACAAAAAAGTAACCCTGATTTCTAGAACAACCCGAGTTTATGATTAGAAGGTATGTAACTAACAGTATACAAAACATGATATACATAACTGTCCTTGACTCAGATCAAGATAATGATCTTAAAATCACATTTAAATATAATATACGTGTTAGTTGTTTACAGAATTAAAAAATAATTGATTCTGGTCAAGTAGGCAATGAACTTGTTTGCGGACAAGATCAGCTATTGGATCAATTTTATAGAACCTACAGCATATAATGGATACAAAAGCTGACAAACAATGCAAATTAAATATACATAACACTCACCCAAACTTAATTTCCAGCGCAAGCTCACTTACGTTTATAGTTACTTCCTGTTTCTGGACTTCAGCAATCCTCAGATTGAAATCTTCAATTGGTTGCAACTTTATTACGTATTATATAGAATTTTGTCTAATAACAGATGAAGAAATTATGGTTATTTACATTGAATGTGAAAAACTAAATCTTATCAAGCAACAGAAACCCTGAATGAGAAAAACAAAATGATTTATTCGCGTCTACAAATGTCCCAAAAAAAGTAGCATAAGAGGATTTACATGTCATCTTGTTATCTTTCTCTGTATCATTACATTTCATTATAACCAATAGTCTCAGTAATTTACACTAAATAAAAATTTTGATCACTAAGTATTTACTATCAAAATATCAGAATATTTGTAGGAGTAACATTAGAGTCAAAACATCAAACGAATCCAATTAAGTAAAACTATTATTTGAAATGGATTACCATTTCTGTTGCAATAATAAAAAATAGTAATACAAAATGTATTGAAATAGCACAAGCTTTATGGAAGCTCAATATTCCTACGTAAAAGTTTTCTATATTATAATATCTTTGTGATTTTCTTCAGTACAAAACTTTAAAATATATTTATATTGCAGATATGAAAGTATATTTTCAAATATGATTACTTTATTAATTATTTTTTATCTGGAGATTGATAACATTCCCTATCAAGTTTGCAGTTCGATTTATAAATTAGGAATACAGTATGTAATGCAATTTTTATACAAACCTAATGCCTGTCGAAGGGAGGCTGGCTGGTCTGCACGACACCGGTATTTATAACCTTCGATACACTATACCATGTATCACTCCGCATATTGATAACAGGTATTTAAGACAATACATATTAACTATCTTTAACATATTATAACTCAAGGCAATATTGAATGCTAATTAAACTATTAAACTTTTAATTACAAAATGCCTAAACACTTAAATCATTGCGTCAGACGTATATCAGTAAACATTGTCCTCCAACTGGTTTGGTAGTACGGGAAAATTAGAACATCATCAACGCGTAAGTGTCATCTTTGCAATATATGATAAGTGCATTTTTTTTATCGCTAAGCATAACTTGTTCAATTATACTTTCATCTACCACATAGTAAAAAACTGAAGGTGTCTCGGATACATAAATTGCCTCTAAAAACCAAGATGGCGGACATCGTTAATTACATCGAACGTAATACGTAACATTAGCATACAGAACATTATTTGGCAAAGCATCGTATTTAACATAATCTCCAAATACCCATCTGTACATGAAACTATTATATTTGTAATTTACATCATTCAAATAATGTAAAAACAAAAAGTGAATATAAAAGCAAAATAGGAATACAATATATATTGCATGGTTACTATGGTTACTTATTATTTATTTTGAATCATTGTTTAATCTTTTAAGCGTCAGTCTCCGTATGATATACTTACATTGTTGGAATAAACAATCTAAATGGAATATGTAATGATGCAGGCACATTATAATGGTGTTCCATGCCATTTTTAAAAGCGAATGTTATCTTATTGAGAAGTCTTATTTTCATTTTAGTAAATTTTACTTTGCATTTAAAATATAATATGGCCTAATGGAAGGCTTGAATATTTCTCAATGGATTTCAATGCACAATTTGACAAACTTGACCCTCCTCTCATGACGTCATCGGCAGCCATTTTTGTACCATACTGACATAATGACTTTTAATTTCATATGGTGTATGGAAGTTGAAGTACATTCTTCGACCCTCAGACCAATGTTATAGACCTGTATAAACAGAAACAACACAAAAACAAGCTTTCTGTCAATGTCTCTGTTTGTAAGTTTTATACGGATATATTATCATTAACATTATTCCTTGTTTACAGTGGCAAACCTTACGCATCGGCGCCCGCATATAGGGGAGAGCGGGGCTGCTTCCCCTCCCCCGCCCCGTAACACTTAAAAGCTGACCATCTCATGTTTGTTCCGTCTCCTCAACTCCACCCACCCACAAAAAAGATTATGCGGGCACCCTTGAGTTTAGGAGCCTTATATGGGAGAAGGTGCTAGATTTGCTACTACCCAGGAAAAAATGTCATATAGTCCTGTCTTCTTGACTTTTGGCTTCATGTTTTAAGGCAGATAAATAAGAGCTGACTATGAAGTGACAATGCTATTGAAGTAAACTTAGTTGTCCATGGACCCAGAATGAAAGCCAACCCAGGCTTATTCATTTTAAACGGCGATTCCTCTGGCATGATAACCACCGAGTCACCACGGTTTCTGTTTCCATTAGAGCCTCTTCAGAGATGTTGGACAGCGCATCGCGCCTATTTAAGATCATTGAGACCAAAGGAATTGGTGGTGAGGGACAGAATGAGCATATAGTGAAAATAAAAGCCCTTCATTTGCACAAAAGTACGTGTCTTAAACTGATATCGTCATTTTGTTACAAGTATTTAGACAGGATTAATATTACATGAAAGTGTATTACGAGTAAAGCTTTAATTTCGTTGAGAGAGAGAGAGAGAGTAAACCTGCACAGAATAACTAATACTTGTGATATAGGTATCACTCTGAAATACTAAACCCCTTTCAAGGGATATCAATATCACGTTGCAGAACGTAAATCAGGGTTAGAGCAGGAGAGGGCTTCCGGAAGTCCCCCCCAACTGCTAGAAAAAACAAAGCAACCCCCCCCACCCCACCCCACCCCCACACACACACAAATGCATTCACCTCGTCACTTTAAATTTGACCATCGTTTTATTTTTGCACAAGTTTATTGAATATTATGCACACTTTAAATAGCCACATAGACGTTTCCTTTGGAGCCTTTTTGAGGAAAGTCAGGGTCCTTTTCAAACTTTGGAGACCCCATCCAACACGTGACCTGATCCGGCACTGTAAATGATATTAATATGTCTATTTACAGACACTTGTAACCCTGACACTGTCTATTTACTTCCTTTTCATTTTACCTGGGATCCCAGTTTTTGTTATTCTGATCGATTACTGCTTTCATTCTGATTTTAAATAGAACCAGCGAATAAATGGGTCAATCGCATTGAATAACATCGTGAGTGCATTGTAAGTGTACCCAGATAGTTCTTTATTCAAATCCAACTACGATGCATGTACGGCTGAAATACAACCTACACCTAGTCAGGTTTACCGATAAAATATGTATTTCGTCCGTCAAGTATCGTATATCGTTTTTCTCCCGTAATCAGCTACGTAGAAAATTCTTTATCTCTCCTTCTCCAGAAGACACTGCAATAATCATTACGAAACTTGAGACATTTTTATCCGAGGTCATGTTGATCCGAAATACCGCAAGGATTACTGCTCTTGCTCCACCTTTTAGCCAACAATATATGTAGTTATAAAAATTGTTAAACTAAAATTCCAGTGATGTCGGAGATTAATAACGATCTGGGTTTACAAGGGTTATCTATCATGTCAGAGAATAGTATCCCCTCACTCTCTTTGTTGTACTCCAACTTCTACAGAGGCATGAGCGTAAACGAATCCTCGTATCTGTCCATCCTTCTGTTATATACACAATCATGTTTAAGAAATAGGTCCCATAGTTTTAATGGACTATTATGAAATTTGACTAATAGTATGGCCAGAATATGAAAATGTGCATGTCGTCATGACAACCACTTGTACAATAGAAATTACTTGTACAATAGAAATTGTCCTTTTGACTTGCGAGCAAAAGCAGTGTATGGCTAAATCATCGGAATGAAACAGGAATCAGTTTTAATTGGATAACCATGAAACTTTACATATTACATGGTCATCTGAATATGTGCATATCAACAAATCATCATGAAGTATACTGTACATACGAAACGCATCAATGCATCCATTATTTTTCCTACGTCCTTGACAACACTTTATACAGACCGCAGAACGATTGAGACTATCCCAGCCAGTAATTAGATCAATGAGGTTACTTACCTATATCAACTGAAAAGTGTCGAACCCAGGACCTCAACCAACATATAACCTGTTCCATTGGGTAGACAAGAAACAATATTGCAACGTCTATGTCACATATATTTGTGTCAGTCTATCTCATTTGTGTCTATTAGACTGCGTGGTATATGCATGCGTGCATGCACGTATGTGTGCGTGTGTTCTCTTCTTTATTTGTACATTATATTTACTGTCCCTAGATTATATAAAAGCCAGAGCTGATTAATTGTAAGTTGACATTGGGATGGTGTTTCCCGACCCGATCGTCAACCTATTATGCGAATAATAAAAGAGAAGAAAATCGTAGGATCATTCGTAGTCTTACCAAGGAATACATATATTCAACACACACACACACACACACACACACACACACACACACACACACAAAACAAGAAAGAAAAGGAATGCAGACTACCTTTCCTCCCCCTGCCTCCGCAGAATTATTTTTTTTGAGTGGGGGGGGGGGGCGGCGAAACATGAATTGGTCAGCTGTTAAGTTTTACGGATGTAGGCCAAAACATGTTTAGAGGTGAAATCCGGAGATAATGGGGTGGAGTAAGTGCCCCCCCCCCCATGCCCCTATATACGGGCGCACATGAAGACTATCACGCTACCAGCCATAACAGAACCAGCAGATGATTTTAGTGAATTTCTGTCCTGTAAAAGGCGAGAATCAAAGTCACTTAAGCGATCATGAATGTCGTATTTGTTCAAAATCATTTTAGGTGCTAGGAATGGACAAACCCTTCTGACAGTGGACACAATTTCGCCTATCTCGGCACTAAATTGTCGAGTACATTCCACATAGATGACGAAACCAATGTCAGAATTGCTAAAGCATGTGTGAGGTTCTCACGCCAGCAGACTTGTCCAGGATCCAAACTCTGCTGATGACATCACAGATAAGATGGGTAGGCCACGCCACTAGGATGTCAGACTAGCAACTAACAAAATATATCTTCTGTGGCAAGCTGAATAATGGAAAGCATTCTCAAGGAGGTCAGGAGAAACGCTTTAAAAAGATCCCTCAAGTCATCCTTGAAACACTTCAACAATGCCACTGTGTCTTGGGAAGATCTCGCACATGATCGTTTCACCTGGTGCAGACTTAGCCATACTGTGGCTATGTACTTCAAACTGAGGAGAATTGCAGAGGCAGAGCATAAATTAAAGCAGCATAATCTCAGAACTGTAACACATCCTCTATTGGTCATGCAGCCCCAAGGCGCCATTTCCTTACCAGTGTGCCACCGACAGTTCAGAGCACAAATTGACCTGATCAGCCATTGACGTACTCGCAACAGCCAAACCAGTTCGTGATGTCATGGTCCTCTTTAAACTAGGAGGACGAACAACACCAGTAGCGATGCAAATGGGAAAAAGACCCACCATGATACCAACCCAGGCTGATCCGATCCTTTCCAGTAACGAGCATAGCACACCAACCAAAGAGTCACAGCAGCTTCTGTCTCCATTAGTGCATCTTTCGACATGCCGAAGAACACATCAGGCCTATTCCTCAACCCAGAGTCTGCAGGGGGTTAAATGAAAATGAGCTGTGAGTAACCTAATAAGCATCAAGTAATAATTCATGGATTTGTATAAAATTGCAGGTCGTTGAATGACATCGTTATTTTCTTTTGGTCATATAGTATTGCTTAAAAGCGTATGATGAGTTAAGCATTTCATTCGTCGTGCTTATTTTTAATCCATTGATAGATTTTTTAATGAACAGGGTGATAAAATACTACCCACCAGGCGGTCAAATTTTTGGAAATAGTTATCACTCTGAAATACGAAAATGTATATCTCTTCGATGCGATATCAATATCGCTTTGTAGAATGTAGATATTATGTGTATATACATGGTCTTGTCAACGTAGCGCAGCTTATTTTCTTCCTTATCATACTACCTGGAAATCAACGAGTGGTTATTTGGCTTTGTGAGTGCTTTCATTCTGATGTTTAAATAGAACAACCAAATATATAGGTCAAGAGCTGACGTTAACTTTGCTTTTGAAAAGAAAAGTAGTTAGATTTGATTAGTATTACATGAAAGCGTATTACGAGTATAGCTTTAATTTCGTTGATGGAGAGAGAGAGAGAGAGAGAGAGAGAGAGAGAGAGAGAGAGAGAGAGAGAGAATAAACCTGTCCAGGACAGCTAATACTTGTGATATAGGTATTACTCTGAAATACTAAAATGTAGACCCCTTTCAAGAGATATCAATATCACTTTATAGGATGTAAATCAGAAGCACCCCCACCCCCCCAACTGCTAGAAAAAAACAAAGCGAAAACCCATATATACACACACGTAAACATGCTGCCTTTTAAAAATGATAAATAACTTCCTTAAAGAAAAGAAATACAAGCTGGAAAGTACATGGGCTTTACCTTTTCTGGTATAAATATATATTGTAACATCGATTTAATCTCTCTCTCTCTCTCTCTCTCTCTAACCTTTACTTTTTTGGCACAGTCTTTGGAATCCCAGTATTTTATATATACAACGCTGGCACGTGTACTTATTCTGGTAACCAAAACATGAATTGATGGGTATTCCAATCAATCAACGAATCTGAAACGACCTTGCCGTGGAGACATGACACTGGGACTGATGTACACACACAACGTTATCTGTTTTGAAAAACGTACCCGAATATATGGATATATTGTATATTTCATAACAGGATACTGAAATATATCAGCGGAAGAAATATCTCCATATAATATTGTCTCCATATCTCCATTATGTGCCACTTGTATCACCACAGTGGCGTTATCACTTTTGGAACGACTTTCTTTATCCATTTCGGAGGCATGTCTGCCCTTTGCGTGTTCTTTAGTTCTGTATTTCCATATTGATGCATATGTCTCCTTCGTCTTCTCTCTCTCTCTCTCTCTCTCTCTCTCTCTCTCTCTCTCTCTCTCTCTCTCCTGTGGCCTAGTGGTTAGCGCGTCCACCTCGGATGCGGGTGGTCATGGGTTCAATCCCCGGCCGAGTCATACCAAAGACTTATAAAAATGGTACTAGCAGCTGCCTCCCTTGACGCTCGGCCTTGAGGGGTTAGTGTTAGGACTGATCGGCCAGGTGTCAGAATAATGTGACTGGGTGGGACTTCATGCTACATGACTGCGGCATGATGTCCCAGTGCTAGACATGACTATAAACTGCCACACTACAGATATCGTATCGATATGACTGAAATATTAATAAAAATACGTTACAAATCCAAAACACTCTCTCTCTCTCTCTCTCTCTCTCTCTCGTACCCCAGCTGGGATGAATAGATCTTCAATCTTCAAATGTGTAAACGCTATTGACCATTTGGTATACATTTGTGTGATCAATGAAAAGATGCAGTCAAGAATGCATAAAAATGAACCCCTTAAAAAAGAAAGACAGGCGTCAAATATGAACTTTTTTATAATTAGTTTTCTATATAAATCATGCAAATTGTCACTGAGAATTATTGCTTATTATGTATTACCCATAAAGTATCGCATACCATTTACACTAAACGATAAATGGTCAACATTAATAAGAAAAACTCTTGAATAAATATAGTAATAAAATTGTTCAAGTAGCGATTATAACTGTCATCACAATCATCTCTGAAAACAATGGAGACATCAGACATTGAATAGTGTCGACTGGTAGCTGAAATGCAGTGACACTCGATATTTTGCTGAAAAGGCTGCAAGCCTGCCGACATACACAATTCACGTCTGAATGCAAAAGTAAGCAAAATGGCAGCCAAAATTCTTAACAGCAAAGTCTAAATCATTAAAATCTGTTGTTTAATAATGCCATTCTCTGAAGCCTGCTGGAGCGTTCTGACATGATGCTATAGTACCATCAACGCCAGCAATGTTCGCCGAATCAATCCTCGCAAATGATGTTAACGAAAATAAAAATATCCTCATTTTCGCATGAAAACGTTCACTTGTCCAAAAAAAGACATAATTTGAAGCATTACGTGTACAATCTAAAGTTGTAAAAAGTCGCTGTCCTAATTTTATTGTAAAGTTTTGGAACTTTTTTATTTGTAATAATGCAAACGGAATAACACATAATGTGGAAACAAATATAAGAAAACCGAATTTATATGCTATTAAAATTGTATAATAAAGATAAAATCTGCGTTTCTTTAATAGATATGAAGCATAAATCACTTTATTCAAGCAACGTAGATATGCTGAAGGTAGACAATGTACAGATATTTGTATTTGCTCCCTATCAGAATTGAACATGTTCAGACCAAGGACCGAAATATACCTCACTACCAGCCACAAAAGAACGGATTGATGATTTCACTTGATTTAGAACTTGCAAAAGGCGACTCTCAAAATTACTATAGCGATAATGGATGTAGTATATATCCAACACCTGAAAGGGACAACAGTAACAAGGTCACTAAAGCCATTTGGATTCAGGTCACAGTTATGTTCCCTATAACCCCTACATTGATTTGTCAGCAATGAACTTTTAAATGTGTCTAAATCCGAATACGTTAATGTAATGTATCTTATATATGAGCTAAAGATGAAGTTCTTGTCATAGGTCTTGAGATGCTGAACTGTGCAGAAAAGAACTTGCAGTGGATCTCATATTTTACTCGCCGACCAGCAATAATGCCTCAGTACTTGTTGTGCGCTGTCGAAAACATACACAGGGAGATATTGACACACCATATTGTTTATAGTCTTAAGACAAGTGAATGTCTTTAAATCAGTACCGTGATTGTCTTGGTCTAAAAACAAGTTTCACAACTAAAATTGAGAAAGGAAAACCTGTTTTGAAAAGAGACTTGAATGAAGAATTATTTATATTTGTTTGTTTTCGAAAACAATGAAAATTTCACATAACAAATAGGTCAGGTCTTTGCTTTATGCTACAAAATTACAGTGCTGCATCTGGTCTTGTGACTAGATGGATGGATGCATAAGTTCTCTCTCATGGCAGTAATGAAGCCAATATGTGAGTGTTTCAAATCAATTGCAGCACAAGACTGCAATGGCGTATCTGGGTCTGCTAACAGTTTGTGGTAATCAACCAAACCAAGACTGCCCCTAAAGAGGCAGAAATGAGTAAATCATCCATATGGGACACAGATGATCTGTATTAATAAAAATGTTGAAATTTGTAAAGATATCATCCATCATCCTGGTAATTGAGACGAAAGACGTGGAAGGTCTGGTTTTCAAGTCTGTGTACAGGCTACATGTTTAAGTCACCAAATTACAAGGTGTATAAACAGACCAAACCAAATAAACCTAAACTGTGTTGATGTAAATATAATGTTTGAAGCTGGTCAGCACGAGATATACCTACTTGCTGCTAGTTTCCACCACCTAGTAGAGAATCTAGTCCGACAGGTTAATACGATGTGTGGTGTGGATGCTCCTAAACGACAATAATGTAGAATTTGATGCAATAAACAATGCCATACACTTTGGACTTGAGAATAAGCATGGTCAAAGTTCATGTCAAGCTGTTGTAATTGCCAGTGAAATTGTTCTAGAAACAATACATTGCAGAAGCTATAGTAGGACTGAAACATGGTTAAAAGGAAATGTTTGAATGTGTAATGTCCAGAAGGCTGTGTTGCCTACATAGCTAATCCGTCGCCACTTCCACAACATTCAGTGTATGCGATGGTTAAAGAAATAGCTAACACGTTTGTACTACAAGGTATGATCATTAGACATTCAAAAACAGATATAGATGCCCATGCTGCTGCTAGTTTCAGGAAAGCAGAATGATTGTCTGACTAGACTCTTTGGTTGGTTCCCAGTTATGCATTTTCCTCTGAAAACATGTGTCCAATAATAAAAGCGAGAAAAGGAAAAAGATCTTGTATTCCGACAGTTTGATTTTGAAACGAATTATGGAGAGCACATGTGATATTCTATAATTATTTAAATGTCCCCAAGTGCTGGATTTCATTATGTGATGTTGTTCTAGGGACTGCAGCAAATATCCGGTATATTATAAGGTCTGCCCGGAGGCAATACTCTTAGTGGATATGATCAACACTCATGGACCTTCATCAAGTGACTCGTCCGAGCATTACAGAAAATGAGGGGAAAAAATCCTTGAAGCTCTCAAAAAATGAATCTCTCTTGTGATGTTGCACAAAGACGGCGACTTAACACATACATGCGGAAATGTGAGGCTGTGAACAGATCAATTAGTGTCTCATTAATTAAAAATATTACCTATTCAATTACCTTGCAGGAAATAAGGTATTTAAATATACACAGACTAAAGATATACTTGTGCCATCACTTAAAACGAAAACTTAATGACTTGGGAAGTATAAATTCACCAGGAACTGTGACGTTACTATAACAGATGGATAACGATTGTACTTTCCATCAATTGTTTCTCTAAATCATCCAGAAACAAGGCAATGCATACTGGCAATGCATGGTAATCATGTATCATGTGATATCCATGATCATTGGAGGTATAAAACTCGGCCACACAACAGGAAGTCTGACTGCTGCAACGGCCAACTGGACAATTGTTTTCAATCACTATGTTCAGGTTTAGTAGGAGCAATGACACTGCATACGATCTTATTCTAAGTGCGAAATGGCGTAAATAAATTGCCTAAAGATACGATCTAACAAACAAAGCAGCTAAACCAATATGTAGAAGAAAATACAGAAAAACTGTAGTGGGGGAAATCCATAGATAACGCTCCCTCGAGAAGCTACTGGCAAGCTTGATCACATACCCACATTGGCCGAATTCGAGACTCGAACCTACGCAGACAGAGGTGAGATGGTAGTGATCCGTAACGGGGACCCTCTTAAAGAAATGGAATGAATGAATATAATGAATAAATACAGATAAAGCTGTCATATCAGCATATTAAAACCAATAGAATAAAAATCCTCCTTAATCAATACTAGCAAGCATGAAAGTTTTCATGCATTTATTCAATCAACAACTTCGATTTAATCCATCCATCCAGTTTGCAATCCATGCTACCTCATACTAATGTGCTTGAAGCATAAACAAAACCTGTCCAAAGACAGCTTAATATAGAATGATTGACAATACACACGTTAGATTGGGCAACTATATATTAACAGTCTCTTACCAAAAAAAAGACTTTGACAGTTGCCGTTTCAGATGTGAAAGGTAAATGTAACTTGATATTGTACACGTTTTACCTCATTTTCTCCTACATAACACACGAGCAACAGAAAATTTGAGAACAAAGAGTACTCTGACCCAGATTAACTATATTATAAGTAGAATAGTGTAGACCCTGACTTTATTTCATATATCCACTGGCAAATCTAGGTTTACAATTTCGGATTCTGTTGAGTACTCTGGGTGATATCAATCATCCTTTAAATCCAAAATGAGTAGAATGACCTGAAATGTCGTATGGCAGAGTATTATTGTAACGATAGTAATAGTGTTTATTTAGCAGCAAATGAACTGCCTCAAACACAGTTATAATCTAACCGTAACATGACTCTGATCTGTTCTAATTCATTTATATCGTACCTTGAGGACACAAATCTAATCTTTTTAGACCGGAATTGAAATTTATCATAAAGTTTCTCATTGTTGTTCGAATGAATTAACTGTTACTACTTGTAAAAGTTTCTTTCTTTAAAATGGAGTAAAACTTTAACTCACGGTCATCAGTAGTGTAATGTCAGTATTTAGATATATGTATAGGAAGGAAGGAATATTTTAGCTATATATATATATATATTCTCCATACTTCAGCCGGTTTCTTGACACGTTTTAAATTGCGTGTTACATTAGACTTGATTTCTTACTAATATTTTAAATCCCGTCAAGAAGAGGTTTTAAGAAAATCATTTTAAAACGTAGAAATGGCATAATTGGAGGACGGTATATATTTGGCTTTGAGAATAGGATTGAATAAGTTCTTGACCAGGTTAATACCAAGAAGACAGATCGCTATCTTTCCAGGAAAAACTCTAATGAGTTAGTCATTTATTTGTCGTAGGTAATTTCAGACAGAAGGCACTTTGGTGTTGTTTTATTTTTACCACAACGGGAATATTACACATAAAACAGAATACCGTTATGATTAAAAATGTACCGTTTGACCAATTCAGTATGCCAGTAGAGAGGCATAAGGCGGAAATAATTTATTTTATGCAAGACCCCGAATTACTGGACTATCCTAGAGAAGTAACTTTGATAATTCACTGGAGTGGAATACCAGAAATATTTTACAGTGTCGTCAGTGGACAGCAATATGAGTATGACAAAGAAATTTGAGCACCGTATAGAAACGTGCTTGGCCTTGTGGTAAGTGTGGTCTCCTTGAATGCAGAAGAACTAAGTTCGAATATCAAAATGAGCATATACATTGTTCAAAGTTTGGGTGCTGCTTTACCCTGGATGAGGAAGGGGAATTATGTTACTAATGATATCATCTAGGTACACAAAACGCAGTAGACAAAAAAGATAAACCGTTAGACATTATCAGGCGTGTTACAGTATTAAATCTGCTACTTCAGTCTACTAAACAAATTGCTATCTAATACGTCTGAACATAAAGTATAAAGTAAAATTGCATGACAGGACATAACGAATATATTTCATCTTGTGGGTTAAAGAGTCAAATATTTTCACTCGTGGCTTTATCACTCCTAATATAACGAGTTTCCACCCAATCAATGAAATATATCCGTTATTCACTCGTTTCTTCATTCTTTAGATATATTATTAACTCTGATAGATATTGTAATTGTGTCATATTTCATTTAATTTATTTTTCAGCAATAAGTGTGTTAACAGATAAAAATTAACGTGAAATACGTGTTTATATGTTCATGGGCGACCGCACATTGGGGCAAATGGATGGGGGGGGGGGCACCTACTCCACCCACCCCCGGATTTTACCTCTAAACATGTTTTAGCCTACATCTGTAAAACGTATTAGCTGACCACTACATACCTGAACACCGCACCACCCACAAAAAATAATTATATGGGCGCCCTATCTACGTTTAATCTACGCTGAATACAAATTCGTGGGAAGATATATTTAAACATCTCTATCTTACGCTGTACACATTTCTTAACCTGTAATCGAGCTATCATGAAAAATTATAGTACTGAAGGAAGATTGGAACGACAACAGAAGATGATATCAGTGGCATTACTCTTTGGCTATAGTGACGTCACTGTTAAGAATGGTGTTGAACCTATGATGTTGTTGTTATTGTTGTTGATATTAGTCATATTACCATTACTGTTGTTGTTGTAATTTTGTTGGTAATAGTATCGTTGATGTTGTTTATGCTGTGGTGGGGGGGGGGAGGGTTGTTGTCAAAGGCGTAGCTGTCTTTTCATTCCAACGCACCTCCTTGTATAGTATTTTAGTTTTTTTAGCATGATTTTGATAAGTTACTATGTCCTATTATTTCGATATCGTGCCCCAGCAACCCATCAAACGCTGTCTAAAATTTAAGCTTTTTAGGGGTGGGGTGGGAGGAGACCGACCTACCTGTTCTCTGCCTTAAGCCCTACTACAATCCTGACTGTGGTTGTGACTATTGTTGATGATGTTTTAACCTGGTGATAAAATGTAATGCAATCCCGCGTTCCTTACATCGGTATTGCTACATAGGGTTTATGAATGATGTCTTAGACTGGTGATAAAATGTAATGCAATCCCGCGTTCCTTACATCGGTATTGCTACATAGGGTTTATGGATGATGTCTTAGACTGGTGATACAATGTAATGCAATCCCGCGTTCCTTACATCGGTATTGCTACATAGGGTTTATGTTGTTGTTGTAGGGTTTAACGCCATTTTTCAGCACACGATAGGCTATGCATGGCGGCCAGTATAAATGGTGGAGGAAGAACCCGGGAAAACACGGGGAAGAACCACCGACCCACGAGAAGCTAATGGCAAGCTTTCTCACGTACCTACATTGGCCGAATGTAGACTCGAACCCACGCGGACACATAAGGTTTATGGATGATTTACCTGTGATCTTTCAATAAAGGTCACGTCTCGCTCAAAAGGTTACTTTGTTCCATATTTTATTTGCATGTTAAAATGTAAAATGAAGAAGTATCCTGTGATCTAATGTCCTAAAATCCATAAATGGAAATATTTATTGCATGCACATCTAAACTTTCTCTGAATTTATTTATTTATTTAATGGTTTTTATTTATTTATTTATTTATTTATTTATTTATTCCAGTTATTAGTATATAGGAAAATTACTATGGATAACATTTGTTGAGCAGGCTCTCTGTGCTGTAGGGAAACAAGAATACAGGTCAATTTGAGGCTTATTTGAAGTTTAGTAGTCCCTTTTAACTGGGAAAATTATTCTTTGAAAGAGAGGCATTACATTTATATTTTTAATCGATGAGTCGAGTCTCAAAAGACATAGCGCATTAGAAAAACAAAGTTGTATTTATAAGAAGTAATGCAAGATGCATGTAAGTAAAAACTGTACTATACACAAGGGATGATGTAGCTATGCACAACATCGTCCACGATCAAACTTGAAATGAAAGTGATAATAGGAGACTGAAAACAACCAAAATAAAACATTTACACTATAGAGGTTAAAATGCAGATGTTGTAGAATTAAAACAAATTCAACTGTTTCAGTATTATAAACTACAAATGTAAGTAATTCAATTAATCACATGCACTTTTAATTCTTTATGTTTTAATTAAATCGCTTTTGCCAAATTTTGCAGGCCAAAACGAATGACTGTAAGTATGATTGGGGGTTTGTGATCGTTGGTGTTAACGACACTTTCAGCTCTGTAATGGCTATATCATACCAAAGTAATGGAAGCAAAGTACGTTTCATAAGGAGCTTAAAGAGGCAGTCAGCTCAGAATAACCAAGAAGGTATCGATCCAGCGTCATTATATATTCGCTAGCCAAGGTTCCGACATGATGATCCTATGTACAGCTTGGCGGATCGAACAGATATATTGGTGCTTTGTCCTAGCGACATCTATTGGATTTCATGAGTTGCCTCCCTTAGAATATAATGCCAACTAACCAATAGCGTGGTGCATTGTACATCGGCCGAAAATGGTCACTCAACTGACCTCAAAAGGATACTTTGCACGTTCAGGTTGCTTGTAACGCGACGTGAATATTTTCATTACCTAAGAGCGAAACACAGTAAATGTCGTTTTGGGAGTAAATTCATTTAGCATATATTTGAACCTAAGATGAGTATATCAATTATTTTTTAAATCTTTTGGTAATAAGACTATATATATATATATATATATATATATATATATATATATATATATTGAAAAAACAAGATGACCGCTATCGCTTAACCAGCTTTAAGCAGCTGTTCCGTTTTTTAGTGCCGTTTTCACGATATTTGTGCTTGTTGCCTGTTTTCATCTTCGTCATTGTATTCATTATGTATTGGCTGTTAAATTCGTATGTGTTTCTTCATCTCCTTGTTTTGGAAACGAGAATAATTAGACTTTTTTTTAGCTGTCTTGCTCCACTGTTTTTGAACAAACCGCCATCACGTGATACTCGCCTGTCAACCCGTTTATGTTACGATGGACCCTCATTAATTGCTTTAAATGTTCACTCCTTGGCTCTCCACACTACATTGTGCTCTAGACTAAACGAACTGGGACTACATTCATCATTACCTAAATGTAAACAGAAGCGAAAAAAGAAACGTTGTTTCAAAGCTGGCCGGCGTAGAACAGGAAGAAGAATTCCAGTTATCTCCCTTTTTTGGCACAACCCTTTAAGAAAATTTCGACCGTTAATTTAGATAACCTAATTCAAATTCCAATTAATTCGTCAACCTATATTTCAACTATCCAAGAAATACCTCTGCGCATTGCATTATTCAATGCCCAGTCAATAGGACCACCGGAAAAGTGCACAGAAATAGTTAATTTTATCAACGACGAAAATGTTGACATATTATTCTTGACAGAAACATGGCGATAAGCCCAAGTGTGCGGATCTAACATCCACTGGTTAATCCATCAAGTCGTTCCCCCGTAATTCTCGCGGAGGTGGAATTGCTGTCATCACAAAGAACTCCATGATAAAACGTCTGAACTACGCCACAACATTCAATTTCGACCACACGTCGTTTGAACTAGTCCAAACCACACTCACAATGGAGCAAAGGTCAGTCCATTTTTTCTGCCTATACCGCCCTCCTCCTAGTAGAAAAAACAAGCTGGCTGACTCTCTCTTTTTGGAGCAGTTTCCGAATCTCCTGGACTATGGAAATTCGATAGGTATCAACCTGATTATTCTTGGAGATTTCAACTTTCACTTTGACTGTCGCGGAAACTCAAATACATCAAAAAGATTACAGTCCTCACCCTCCTTGATTTGTCTACAGCATTTGACACAATAGACCATGATATATTACTTCACCGTCTCCAGCATGTATTTAGTATTCATGATACAGCCTTACTATGGTTCAAGTCCTGCTTGGTCAACAGGACACAAATTGTATCTGCAAATGGAATGCACTCCAATCCAGTTGATCTATGTTGTGGTGTTCCACAGGGGTCTGTTCTTGGACCTGTTCTCTTCATTCTGTACAATCAGTCGCTCTCAAGTGTCATAGATCATCATCCAGTGTCTCATCAATTGTACGCTGATGACACGCAAATATACAAATCTAGCCACCCAACTGAAGTTGATGCTACCATCCAAGGTGTAGAGAGGTGCATTTCTGATGTGAAATCATGGATGACTTGTAACAAGCTGCAGATGAATGATGATAAAACTGAGGCCATTCTGATCACAACACAAAGATTTTCTCATTCACATCCTTTACCTAAAACAATAAATATCAGCAACGCCAACATTAAATTCACACAATCACTACGAAACCTAGGTGTTACTCTGGACAGTAATCTCACATTGCATCAACATGTCATGAACATATGCAAGGCTGCATATCTTGAGCTGAGACGCATCAGCTCAATTCGCAAATATCTTTCAGTTGATGCCACTAAAACACTTGTGTGTTCATTAGTACTTTCAAGACTGGACTATTGTAACTCAATTCTGTCTGGTTAGTCTCAATATCTACTCCAGAAACTTCAAAAAGTTCAAAGCACAGCTGCTCGGATCATACTTAGAGTACCATGATCAGAGCACACCTCCCCGCTGCTCTGTACCCTACACTGGCTATCCATTCGATCCAGAATCAAACACAAAATTTGTTCTCTGTGCTACGTTTCACTGTCGGACTCTAGTCCAATATACCTATCTGACCTCACTCATGTGTACACACCAGCAAGATACTAACGCTCCTCTTCTGACAATCGTATACTCATTATTCCAAGTATGAAAAACAAAGTCATATGGACAGCGTTCTTTTGCATACCAGGGCCCAGCAACGTGGAATGAATTGCCCACTGAACTTAGACACAAAGACACAGTGATCACATTCAAGAAGGCTCTCAAAACTCACTTATTTCGATAGCAAGAACAAACTTAAAGACCTAATAATGTTTCCTACCTGAAATATTCTCAGCATGTTTTTTTTTTTTAAATTTTATTTTTTTAATGTTTTTCTAATTTCATGTTGTTTGTTTTTGCAATAATATTATTATGTTTCTTATCTTATAGGTGTTGTCTAAAGTTGTGAAGCGCTTAGAGCTTCTAAAGATTACGCGCTATACAAAGTCCTCATTATTATTATTATTATTATTATTATTTTATATATATATATATATATATATATATATATATATATATATATATATATATATATATATATATATATATATAAACCATGTAAAGATACTAAAATTTAAACCTAAATTATATGCAATATAAATATTTAACTTGTCGTTAAATCAGAACCGAATGAATTAAAGCCAAACGGTGTTTCTCCTCTCGTATATTGCCTTCTTTAATTGCAATATTGTCTGTTACGAAAAATAAAAAAGCACCTTGGCTCCAAATGTAAATTTTATACTAACATGAATTCTATTAAACCGAATCTTAATCATAGAATATTGTCATCCAATTAGCTTGAAATTTCATAAAATATGCAAAGTGCAAAACAGGTTATATATAGATATATTTCGGGAAGCTACAGAACCTTATCAAATCGATCAAAAACTAAAACAGTAATCTTGAGACATCTCGTAAAGCTACTGGATGTTAGAGATTTTTTAATTCGTTCACTATGGAGAATGGAGGGGCAACGAGTGGGGGCTGAGTGGTCTAGAGCGCTCACCGTTACGGATATCACTGCCATCTCACCTCTGTCTGTGTGGGTTCGAGTCTTGGGTTCGGTCAGTTTGGGTATGTGAGAAAACTTGCCAGTAATTTCTCGTGAGTGGGTGGTTCTTTTTGGGGTTTCCCTGGTTCTTTCTCCACCATTAATTCTGGGCGCCATGTATAGACTATTTTATGCTGAAAATGGCTTTTAAACCTACAACACCAATCAATGGATAATCGAACCCTGGTCTTCGGGTAAAAGACATCAATCGCAACCACTAAACGTTCTATGTCATGAACGCTTCATCAATGAATGATGTCACGAAGTCGATGGTATAAGCATCCGTGGGTAGCAGACACATACACAAACATACAAAAGAAACAGCGATAGACCTTAGGTGGGGACATATAGGCTTATTGTACATACAGTAGTTATCTCTCATCTAAACACAGAGACAATGATGATTCCTCTGATATACATCAATGGATGGATGGATGGATTGATAGACAGACAGACAGACAGACAGATAGATAGATAGATCAATGGATATAGATGGATTGATAGACAGACAGACAGATAGATATATATATATAGATAGATAGATCAATGGATATGGATAGATAGATAGATATATAGATAGATAGATAGATCAATAGATATGGATGGATTGATAGACAGACAGACAGACAGATATATATATATATATATATATATATATATATATATATATATATATATATATATATACATACATAGATATATAGATAGATAGATGGATAGATCAATGGATATGGATAGATAGATATATAGATAGATAGATCAATGGATATGGATGGATTGATAGACAGACAGACAGATAGATAGATAGATAGATAGATAGATAGATAGATAGACAGATAGATAGATAGATAATATAAGGGCATATTCATATGGTATATTAGAATCATGGTCACTAGGTAACCTGATGGTTTTCCTTTCGATCTTATTTTCTTATTTTCTATGTTAATATTCCAATTTCCTAGGCCTAATCCATCTTCTGCAACATGGACTTTTATTAATTGTTTTGTTAACGATGACATGTGCTTTTTAATTTTAGTTTGAAGGATTTGCTATTCCACAAAGTCGATAAAGGCATTTCAACAAAATAATTATCTTTTTTCTGCATTGTGAAAGTACAGTATAGATTAGCAAATTGTGGGACCGTCATCCAAGTTTAAAGCATCCTTTTTAATTTTCTCGGTGTTTTATACGTAATTGCGAGCATTAAACAATCGCCATTTTATAATAGGATCGTCTGGAAATTACATCAATTCCAGATTCTTCTTCGATCTTATTATTTATGTACAGATGAAAGAAAGTCCGAGTTCCTCTCAAGATGTCTTATTATTTTGAAATTGTAAAGAGTGTTCAGTGGTATTTTCATCTTGTCACATGTAAGTTTGGATGACTTCTATTCATCCAATCTAACTACGAATGCATCTGTACCTTTTAAACATTTTTCGATTTAAAATGAAATAAAACAAGACTACAAACGTCATAATCAAGAGCAGTCAGGCATTATTGCTTTCTGCAGTGGCATAGATACAGAACTCTTTTTATTTTTTCTTCTTTCTTATTAAGTTATATCCTGTAAAAGGCATTATGATGGACATCATCCTCATAGTTTATATCCATTGAAGACGAAATTAAAAAGAAAATAATTTTATAGTGTACATGAACAGACTGAATTTGACAGTGAGGCCTTTCAAACTGATCCGAGTAATGGTGATAACTACCTTCAGTATAAAAGAAGAAATAAATAAATAAAACAGTCAACCAATATATTCATTATTAAGATAGGTAATTTCATGCCTAGCAAAATGGATATTATAACATATGGTAATAATACTAAAAATCAACAAGGACCTTTTTTGTCCATTCTGTTTGCCAAAATAGACATATGATGGCAACATGGTATTATACTTTATTGTGGAAAAGCACAATACGGTTTATAATTCAAACGTTTTTGTGGTTCACTTTAGACAGGATTCCATTGGGGTCACATATTCTACTTGTTTGTTACATTTGCTAGGTATAATTGTCAAAATCAAAGATGGTTCGTAGATTTGCCCAAAAGGTGTTTTATGCAGGACAGTTGGTTGCTTGATTCAGGTTTGATTATTTACGTTAACATTGAATCAGTTAAAATGAATCTATTTCTTTTAATTTCAGCTTTCATTTAGGTCGTGTTTATGTGCAGTCGTATGAATGTGACATTCCTGGAATATGAAATGCCTTGTTTCCGTTGTTCGAGTGAATGTTGCTGATTAAGATGCTGAAAAACATGGCAATGCATCCATTTTACAAGACTTCCTGTATGATGCTGAAAATAAAACACAATCGTAATGTTGTTAATGTTAAAATTCTGACGTCTTTTTTTCATTAAATATTGGATTAAACTTATCCGTGAGTGCAGACTATACATTTATGCCACACATTTTTGTTTGGATTTGAAAACAGCACAAGTTTTAGTTTAGACCTGTGTGACAATGGTGACGTTCTAACTAAAGTTTCAGAAAGATTTAGTAGCATTGTTAATATTGTAGGATTATAAAATGAACATGGAGGAGGTAACCCGGATCGTCATAGATAAATTACATCAAGAAATCCAAAATGTGCTACGACATCCATTTGTTTTGTGCCGTGTTCTGCTAAACGCTCGTGTTATTGATAAACCCTTCTTCAAAAAGGTGCAGCGTATGGTTTCAATCTACGACATCGACTATGTTTGGGGTCAGATTTTTAAGGATCTACACCGTGTATGTACGGTTTTCAGATTTGTGGAAGCTCTCTTTAGGGCGGGCTATAAAGATATATCAAACAGACTCAATAGATATGCCTCAGAATTCCAGGGGCAACGTGTAATATGCAGTGCTGTACCATGTACAGTGGAAAAGCGGGGAGCATTTCTTTTGTATCTAGCCAAACTTAAGCGTTCAATTTATAACGGAACTGATGGCAATTTCGTTGAATACATGTATAGTCGCATGAACCCAGTCCTGTCCAAATATATCCCACAAGAAGGCACAATTACATCTGACATGCTTGTTTTAACGCTAGCTGTGATGCTAGACTCGTCTATTGAGAAACATGAACTAAGAGTTCAAAGACACGATGTTATGAGCAAACTGCAGAAGATTATCCCCAAGACTCGCGATAAATGCATTAACTCAATGTTTCTATTTTCACGCATGGCAGTCGAATGTGCACTAGTGGAAAAATTTGAAGAAGGCGAGAACTGGGTCAATCTCGCGTTAGGACATGGTCATCGTGTCGGTAACTGTGTTGAAAAGGCAGACATGTATTTTCGCATTGTAAATTTCTACCACCGCATGTTTGAACGTACGAAATCAAAATATGCTCTTGAACGTCTACTCGATTATGGAGAATGCGGAATCAGATGGCTTCAGCAAGAGGAAGATGTAGTTCGAAATCAGTGGCAAAGGCTATTTCATCTTCGCATGGCGTTTGGTTTGCTAGGGATAAGTAGTGAGTATGGAGAGATAATGCACCCATTTAGCAGCTCTAACGTGGAGCTTGCTTCACAATACTTGGAAAATGTCTACAAAGCTCGGATAGGTATAGAAAAGAAAACGTTGCAGCATTACACTAAGGCCTTGACAAGGTTACAACATCTACAAGACCAAATAAAAGAGGGAGATGTAGTTGAATCTTGTGATGAAAACAGTACAAGAGGAAAAGAACAAGTCCCTACAGTATCTGAGTATTTTCAGGTCCCATCTCTTTCTGGTTCTGAAGCGATAGACGTTGTAGGCATATCTGAGAATATGTCCTTTGGAGATGAATTTAGTGATGAAAACATTACTCGAGTGAATGAACTAGTCCCATATGTATCTGATTATCCAAGTCTTTCTGGTTCTGAAGCCATGGTCTTTGTAAGCATACATGAGAATAAGTCATTTAGTGAACAAACTGTTCCAAGAGCACTTGAGGAGGAGGAGGAATTCAGCAATTACACGAATCCAAAATTGTAACTTAGCTTGATAATGCTTGCATTGCAAGAACAGAACCTATACAAAACCATACGGACAAAGAAGACCAGATCAACTTTGAATCCTAATTGTGGAGATAGGTTTTGTTTCGAGCATTGCAGGGAGATTTGAACAATAATATAAAGAAATAACATGGAGGATAATTATTCGAGTTGGATATAGGCCTAGTCTGATCGAATCAAAGAAAGACAAGACGGTGGCTCTTCGCCATAAAATAAGATCTTGGCAAGGTTTTAAGGAACATACTTTTTGTTGCTCTAGAACGAGACACAAAAAAGAGTTTGACTTGTTGAAATGACACTTGTGCTGGAGAAATATATGCAATTATAGTTAGTTATCTCGGAGGGATAGCCTGTGAATAAACAAAGTAATATATACCCAACTGGCTAATGGTATAGTTCTGACACGTTGCTGTAATTGTAAGCATAAAAACTGACTTACAAAGAGAAAGATCACAAATAGCCAAAACAACTGAGAAAAGTTACTTTATATAACAAAAAGTAAGGGAAGTGTCAACGATACTAACTTTGTGTCTCTGGCCTCTGTACCTTCATGTTCTACAACGGACTTCCACTTGGTCTTGATGAGTATTCTGTAATTTCTGCAATAAATGCTTCAAATAACTTATGTTTATAAAGGGCATAAATGTATGAAATATCTAATTCGTTTGATACATCAAAGATCGATACATTTGTTACAAAGTGAAAAACAATAGTGAAATTTAATGCTTGAATAGCTGCCAAAGTAATAGTTTGTCTGACTATCTATGCTGTAGATATATCTTGTTATATCTTGTCTCTACGTTTCTTCGTCTGTCTGTCCGCTAGCATCTAATTACGTGAATGTTTCTCTCAGAGATTTACTGTTATGCTGGCTATCGGCCTAAACGAATCTAAGAAAATAATCACATAACCATATTATTTACATACAGCTCGCTTGCCGATATATTATACATATGCAGATTCGCCTGTGTAGATTTCTACTCTTTTGAATGAATAGAAAACAAGAGAAGCTTTGATTCGAAGAAATAACTCTTCATTAACATTTACACTGAATTTGCACAAGTTTGGTCACTTTCTAAATGGCTTACAACTGGAGTTATTGCATCCAGTTAGCAACCTGCGCATGCGCTGATTGCGAGCCCGTTTGAATTTGATAATATCCAGTCCTATATAGGATACATCAGATACAATATTTTGGAAGCATAACCAACATTGGCTTAACAGTTGTGCTGGATGCTTCTAAAATCTGTGGAAAAGCATTTTTGACTAATTTAAGTTTCAAAATATGAAAAGATATATCTTTTTGCTTTGGAACGTATTTGATAATGGGATATAATGTAAAGCAAAGCCTGTGTATCACACTTATTAGGGTTTCAAGTAGGACTGAAGAGACTAAAGACGTGAAAACATTTTTAAAGTCAATGCTTTACATCCCGCTCATAAACTAAAATTATTCTCACTGAAGAAAATCAAAAGAAAATACAGCGTTTATAAAATATAATTAAAAAGAATAATACATTTCGCAGAAAAATCATGACGCATTAATTTTCTTACGCTATTGACTGGTCGTTTTGTGTCACATGTTTACAAAATTTAAATCATTGAGAGTTTAAAGCAGTGAAGCAATATATTATTTATTTATCTACAGCATAGATAGTCAGACAATCTATTACTTTGGCAGCTGTTCAAGCATTACATTTCACTATTGTTTATTGGTGGCCTAACTGATACACGATATACCTGTTCAAAAATTAGTGTTAGTGAATATTAAGCAAATCAGGATGGTTTTCAGCCATTTAATCCAGGATGAGAAAATAACTATTTAAAAATTATTCTTATAGTTGTTGGTTCTTTCTATATATGTTTTTAAAATTTATTTATATATCAATCAACTGTAGAAAATTAATGATATTATTGTATTTGTCAAGGAGGTGTGACTATGTAACACATACAATTAGAACTTTTTACGGCTCTACCATATATATTGACGTGTAATACATAATGGCAGAGGATCAAATTCTAATCAAAACCAGAAAATTCAGACTAATGGTTCAATTTTTGGACAAAAGAAAACGCGTGGTTCAAAATACCAGTATGTATTCACATACGGCACCTGTTCAAAATGTCCCAGATAATCTAAATAGAGACAGAACAATGGACATGATTCGAGGTTTCCACAAGGGTTACAAGTACAGGGACGACTGACATCGTAAACGCAGTTTATATGTGGAAACACGGAAGAAGATCTTATTACCAATCGTTGTTTAGGATGTATAAGGACTGTGAACATCGCTAAATGAATTGGAACTATTGCAGCTCTTGTTTCTAAGTAACGATATTATACTTTTTACTGACACTTGGACAAATGTACTCTCGGAAGTGCATGTTCCAAATTGTATCGTTTTTCATTGCATAGAGTTAAAACAAACTCAGCTAATACTCAGTCTGGAGAATAAGTATTTTGTTTCAGGAGCTCAATGCAAAAATGTGCATAATTAATTCCGTCTGATTCTAATGATTCCTTACGTGCTAATATCTGATATAACGATATATGCGTGGTGGGTTGGATGGGGTGGGGTTGATGTGGGGGTGTGTTCACATTATTTTAAAGACTTAATTAGCATATACCACCTTGTTATTTTAACATGAAGCAAATTCTTGTATTTATTGTGCGGATTCAAAGAACTAATAGAATGCATGATATTGTAGCATACGATAAGAAATTGCCAGGCATAATGTTACCAGATCAATTCATGCATCGAACATCACGGGGCAAAGGTCAAGCAAATTCCTGGGATCATACACGTATACAGGTTCGTAAAAACATCAGTTTGAAAAGCTAATGAACGAGGTGCGAGGATTCTGGTTCAGGCTAATTTTCTATTGTAAACATGATAGGTATAAATCGATTATGTATGATGTAATCGGTCACAGCTACCTTTGATTGATTAATTTCTTATAATCACACAGAGTTCTTATTCAGATAAGTGTGGCATAACATTTAATATGAAAGTAAATAATTACATTTGTAATATTAATAGTTATGAGAAATAATTAGTACTTTTAATGCAAAATATAATTGAAAGCCTTGTGCAGTTATTGAATTTATTGATAAATTGTGTCTCCACCAAGCTTGTCAGAGAGGATTGTTTGGAAATAATGAAGTATGTGACATTAATGTAATGCATAGGACTATCCACTAATCGATTGCGAAATTCTTATATGTAATTAGTTCGGTAGCAAATGGTCTATTTAGAAAATCCCAAAATGCCTGAAAATATGTATAATATGCACATTTAATTTCGAATCAAGTTGGATTTAAAAGTGCACGAAGAGAATTTTATGAATGTCGAAATGTATGCATAAAAACAAAAATAAAATAGAAATAATGCATTCATTTTTTTTAAACCTACGTATGTATTAGATATCGGTACGGAATTTTATCTGAGCAGTGATGCACATTTATGTTCTATTTAGAAGGAGCCTGTTCGCTACCTTGGCTGAGGATGCAAATAAGAAAGATATCATCGAGAAACATGTACAATCGAATCTTTATTCCTTGAAACCACAGTATCTTATCTATGCAATGTATTCAATGTACAATATTACATTAGTTATCGCATACTGACCATGAATTAATTCACTTTCTGTTGTGTCAAGTTCTGCGACAGAATTACAATATGCTATATGTTGTATGCTTTCATGTACACGAAGATCTGTCCTTAAACTTCCCTAGTGTATTTGAACTACATAACTAAGATTAATGTTTTCTGTCCATACACATACACACACACATACACACACACATACATACATACACACACATACACACACACACATACATACATACACACATACATACACACACATACATACACAGACACATACATACACGCACATACATACACACACACATACATACACACACATACACACACATACATACACACACATACATACACACACATACATACACACATATATAGTGTTAAGAGTTTCTAGTAAATACGATATATATATGTGTATATATATATATATATATATATATATATATATATATATATATATATATATATATATATATACTGCATTAACTTTAACTTCTTAACATTTTGTTTCTTTTATTTTCAGCATGTGATTCTAAATTATAGAATTCTTCTTCTGTATTCATTTTCATTGCATGTATTGTCTGTTAGTAATTGGATTATCGATGGCCTTTCAACTTAGCAATCAAATAGTAAATGTTTCAATGAGTTATTTGTTGATATTGCACATGGTTAATATTTCTGGCTTTTGAAACTGGAAATACCGACTTAAAGAAAACTTGCATATTGTTCGAATTATATATTTGTCTATGTCTGTATAGCCATACAGTCAAATCAATTTAACAATAAATAATGATGTACATTCACCATCCATTTTTCATCATGTATCTATCCGTCATTGTATCAGTATATCTGTACGCATATCTTAGTATCATACACTTTCAAGGACGCATGGAAAGTGTATTAAGGCATATCCGATATTGTGTTTTTCTCACACTTCCTCCTGTACGGACAATAGAAGAAAAAAAAAACAATCTAAGAGACTTTTTCAATTCCGACAGTGAAGAGCACGCTCTATACAAACGGTGTAAAAAAATTAAACTACTCTGGTATAAAATACGTTCTTTTCATTAACTGACCAATTAATCCTTATATTGTACCATGCAAATTGAGACCTGCCAAAAGAAAAGAAACAAGATATACTTATGCAAATTTAAAACTCGATGGAAACATGAGAATGTCATAAGAAAATCCGTATTTTTACTGCAGCAAACGTTCTGAACTAATTAGAATATTTCAATCCCATGAATGTGAAAATGCTTCTCCAGTTTAATTTAATTCCGTATTCCTTCCTGGAAAGAATGCATTAATATCTAATATTTGCGAGAAAAGAGTGAACCAGGTACATGAAAATAATTTCGAAAGAACTTGATACATTTAATTACAAAACTCGATTGCTGAAATGCTGCTTAACAGAAGACTGAGGCTAAGCGTAAATCTAAAGCGGCTACACTTGTAATGAGTTGCTGTACGCATAACCACGTGCACCTTTACACAGTAGTTTGAATGCAAAACTTGATATAAATGAAGAATATGCCATTGATAGAACGTCTTTTATTGTTTGTGTCGAAATGCACTGTTGCTCAGTAATGATGATTGTTTTTATCCTCGATTTTGTTCAACTCATTCGCACGTTTCCGGTGAAGCACGTGGACTTTTTCGCAAATTGGCACTATAGACTGTTTATGGGAATAGTTGCTGGTTGGTCCAAACAATAGATAGGTATAACGGTGCTTATACCCTTTATATGCACTACAATATATATTGAATGTGGAATAGGACTGGGAGATATAAAACCGTTAAACGTTTGATTTTGTTTTGACCAATCACAAATCAAATTACTTTTGAAAGCTCGTTTCTGATTGGTAAACTCAGTCGCAAACTCAAATTCTTAGTTTTACAATCTCCAGACTAGGGTTTTTATGCATGTGCCACTGGAACGTCATGTCATTTCGGACGACCTCTATTTTAGTGTTTGTCATGAATGTTTAACAAGGGAACAATCTAGCAATATGATCAAAAATTTTATTAACCAACCCGTTTTTGTCTATACATTTTGCACACGCTCAGCCTAAGAAAGTTAGAGAACAAGAAAATCGTTATAGGAATCACTTTTATAAGCATTAAAAACATAGTCAATCCCTGTTTAACTAGTATGGCGAGTAAATTAATTAATGGGTGTTAATTTATACTTTTTGGGTGTTTCACCTGTGTGGTTTGGACATTTATATTTTCAACATTATCCTTCATCGCTGAAAAAACAACCGCTTGTTTCAAATTATTATTTCTTTTTCTTCTTCTTCTTCTTCTTCTTCTTCTTATTATTATTATTATTATTATTATTATTATTGTAGATAGTTGGTTAAGCTCTTTTGGTCCATTGGAGGAATATATTTAGAATGTCTTATTATAAAACTTTCCTCCATGTGAAACAAATTATACAAGGATCTTGGCATTAAGTTAAACTGGTCAAGGTTATCCCTCTTATAAGGTACGATAAGGCTTGGGATGATAGCGTTCTATGAGGAATCACTAGAAACAGCGATCAGCTGCTGGGAAAGATACTGGTCAGTACAAACAACATCTGGGACTGGGCTAAATACAAAAAAAAAAAAAAAATTAAAAAAAAAAGTTTTCCATAGCAGACTTATTATAATAATAATAATGAGGACTTTGTATAGCGCCTAATGTTTAGAAGCTCTAAGCGCTTTACAAAATTAGACAACACCTATAAGATAAGAAATATAATAATATTATTACAAAAACAAACAACACGAAATTAGAAAAACATTATTTTAAAAATAAAAAACATGCTGAGAATATTTCAGGTAGGAAACATTATTAGGTCTTTAAGTTTGTTCTTGCTGTCGAAATAAGTGAGTTATGAGAGCCCTCTTGGATATGATCACTGTGTCTTTTATTCTAAGTTCAGTGGGCAATTCATTCCACGTTGCTGGACCCTGGTATGCAAAAGAACGCTGTCCATATAACTTTGTTTTCATAGTGGGAATAATGAGTATACGATTGTCAGAAGAGAAGCGTAAGTATCTTGCTGGTGTGTACACATGAGTGAGGTCAGATAGGTATGTTGGACTAGAGTCCGACAGTGAAATGTAGCACAGAGAACAAATCTTGTGTTTGATTCTGGATCGAATGGATAGCCAGTGTAGGGTACAGAGCAGCGGGGAGGTGTGCTCTGATCGTGGTACTCTAAGTATGATCCGAGCAGATGTGTTTTCAACATTTTGAAGTTTCTGGAGTAGATATTGAGATTAACCAGACAGAATTGAGTTACAATAGTCCAGTCTTGAAAGTACTAATGAACACACAAGTGTTTTAGTGGCATCAACTGAAAGATATTTGCGAATTGAGCTGATGTGTCTCAGCTCAACATATACAGCCTTGCATATGTTCATGACTTGTTGGTGCAATGTGAGAGTGCTGTCTAGAGTAACACCTACGTTTGGTACTGATTGTGTGAATTTAATGTTGACGTTGCTGATATTTATTGTTTGAGGTAAAGGACGTGAATGAGAAAGTCTTTGTGTTGTGATCAGAATTTGGCCTCAGTTTTATCATCATTCATCTGCAGCTTGTTACAAGTCATCCATGATTTCACATCAGAAATGCACCTCTCTACACCTTGGATGGTAGCATCAACTTCAGTTGGGTGGCTAGATTTGTTTATCTGCGTGTCATCAGCGTACAATTGATGAGACACTGGATGATGATCTATGACACTTGAGAGCGACTGAGTGTACAGAATGAAGAGAACAGGTCCAAGAACAGACCCCTGTGGAACACCACAACATAGATCAACTGGATTGGAGTGCATTCCATTTGCAGATACAATTTGTGTCCTGTTGACCAAGTAGGACTTGAACCACAGTAAGGCTGTATCATGAATCCTAAATACATGCTGGAGACGGTGAAGTAATATATCATGGTCTATTGTGTCAAATGCTATAGACAAATCAAGGAGGGTGAGGACTGTAATCTTTCCGCTATCTAATGTAGAGAGAATGTCATTAACTACTTTTAGAAGAGTAGTTTCAGTACTGTGGCAAGGGCGATATGCAGATTGTACATTGCTAAAAAGACTGTTTGAATTTAGATGAGATACAAGCTGGGATAGAACAACCTTTTCTAAGATTTTTGAAATGAATGGGAGATTAGAAACTGGGCGGTAGTTCTTTAAATCGTTATGGTCTAGTATTGGTTTCTTCAGCAGAGGCTTTACATTGGCAGTTTTGAAAAATGATGGGAATTCCCCAGATGAGAGAGAGGTATTAATAACATCAGTTAGTGAATGCAATACTGGATCTAAGCACTCAAGCAGCAGTAATGTTAGAATTGGATCAAGTTCACGTGACTTTGGTGCAATCTTCATCACGATTGTACGTACGAAATCCATGGAGACAGGTTCAAATGCTGCTAATGGTTGCCGCTCAAATTCTGTATCCCAAATGTATGGTGAGGACGAGTCAATTGAAATTGTGATGTCAAGCTTATCTCTAATGGTTTGTACTTTGTCACGGAAGAAATTTGCAAACATGTCCGGAAGGTCGACTGGAGAGAAGGTAGTTGGAAGTGGTGTAGATTTGTTCCTTGACATTCGCTTGTTAGTAATCTCGAAGAGCTCTTTGCAGCTGCAACTTTCCATGATCTTAGTATTATAGTGGGCTGATTTCGCTGCATGGACTATATTTGTGACATTCTTCTTAGCGACTTCATAGATTTGCTTATTATACACATTACATTACTAATAGAGCTAATTGGTGGCACATTGAACAGTGAATTCACCGATTAAGAGACTGCATAATAATTAAATTCAATTTTCACATCGGTTTCTAAAATGAAAGATAGAAATGTATTTTTTTTGGAATTTATCACAGCTGACAAATTGACAAGGAATGAAATAGAGCGAAAAGGAGATTCTAGGCGTGATAAGAACTATTCCCCTAATATACCACTGGTAACTCGGATAGGTTAACTCACAACCTTCTAAAGTGTGTATTAATAGGAGGTATAAAACTTCTGTGTATTCTATGTATTTTATTCAACAGATCTCTTAATGAGAAATAAAACATTCTTGTTCGCTGGATAAAAGTTGATATTACAAATATGCTAAAAACATGGCAAAAATGATTCCACCAATTATAAACCCGTCTCTTCACTTAGCTGTGTATGCAACCTCGTGGTCATTTTCAAACATTTAAGCAATTAGTTAACGAACATGATCTAATTAACAAAGATCAGTCAGGCTTTTCTGCAAATCACTCAGCACTATACCATAGTATTTGTGAAGCACTCGATCATCGAGAGTGTGTGTGTAATATTTTACAGTGTATCGAAAGTCTGGCATGAAGGTGTTATCCATAACGCTAATATCTAAGGAAGCGAGGCGGATCTGACTACTTGGTTCATTAACTATTTTTCGGAAAGAACACAAACTGTTGGTGAGAAAACCACAGAGTCCACGATTAACTCTGTTTCAGGAAGGGTGCTGTTGAGATGTCTTGCATAAATCATTGATAATCTTCTTAGTCTCATCAGATATTTTTACGACGCCATTTCTCGTTAGCAATATTTCCAATGTACACGTAATGTCGACCTAGAAACTCTATAAGACCTGTCAAATAATGGCCGGTAAGCTTCAACCTAGTCAAACCTGTAGTTATGTTTCTTCAGCAAAACGAATAGCCTACTCTTTCGTAAATATAATCATAAACATTTGGGCCTTAAACTATTTAATGCATGCACTTGAAGCCTACATATTGAAAATATGCTTTAGAAAAATGCACAAATTAGGTCTATTTTAGAATATACGGATATTGTTTGATATGGACGTTCAAAAAAGATTGGATGAACGTTTAGATAGATTAGTGAGATTTGAGATAAAGGCTAGCAGGATAGTCACACGTCTAACCAGACGTTCCCATGAACGCAATATCTGCCAGAAATGCTATGACCCTCCGCTCTCAGAAAGAAACAAATCTCACAAACTCAGCATTTTTCACATAATTAGATATAATGATTCATCAAGTTATTTCAATAACTGCTTTCCCCCCCCGCCCCCCCCCCCCCGATTGGTGGGGGAAACGACCAGATACAATTTAGGAAATCGATAAAACCTTTCGATATTAAAATTCCAGAGTTGAAATAACAAAACAAATCTTTCCTTAGCTCTTCTATTCTCATATCTAATACTCTATGTGAATATGTTAAGCTGGAAATCTATTTTGCAATAATTAAAAAGTATATCACCCAGCTGAACAACAGCGCTCCTTCTTATTTTCTGGTGATCGCAAATACTATGTTACTCAAGTAGTCTCTGAAACCGACGTAGCTATTCAAAAGAGATCGGCACGACAACCACCTGACAGTCAACCCCTTATGCAACTGTTTGGTAGAATCCTAAAGTGCATATCATTAAAGTTTCATTTGCATTTAATGCATATTTTAAAGGCAAATTCCAATAGTAAGTCTTAACGAAATGACTGCCCCGATCATTAATTGGCATACCTGAACTTGCAACTTAGCAAACGTTTAAAATATATTTTACATTTTACAAAAGTACATTGAGGATATGACACGTTCTAACTAATGATTTGAATTTAACTATCAGCACACCTATTTTTGTTGCTGTTGTTTTGGTTTTTTGGTGGGTTTGTACTTCTGACACTTACCATGTTTGAATGATTTGAATCGCTGGATTTGTATTGATAAACGACTTATCTAATGTTGTCAGATTTTGTAGTCCGGCCCCTTTGCTTAATTTAGCTCCAAAATAGGTGTAAGCCATAATTGCTTAGAATATCGTTTTCTGTTCAAATTTTTATACTTGTACAGAAGAAAGCACTTATTGAACCATATAAGCACGAGAAATAAATAATACTAAAATGGACGAAATAAACAGAAGTCGAAGTTAGTCTTGAGCCATAAATAACTTCGAGTAAAATGAATAATAATTTGATTTTATATATATATATATATATAAACAAACGGAAAATAAGATGTTATTCTCATTTTTGTATTTCTGCGAATTACTTATGAAAAAAAGGATTTTTGAACGAATTATTAGTATTCAGGTTATTAGGTATCTACATTAGTTATATTAGAGGTTAGGGATTAGATTGGGGGTGAGTCTTGGTGTTGCGCTGGAAATCTTTCTCGAGAATACGGAGCCTGGAAGATTTGGCCACGGGATAGAGATGCATCATTCAGAACACGTGCACAATAAGTCACAGTGGGAGGTGGGCAGTATTCCACTCATGAAGCAAGAGAATATGACGGTCGGGTGGAGAAAAACTATTATGAGAACATTCAAATACTAAGACTTGACTTTTGAGGTCATTTTGGAGGCAGATAATGAGAAGGATTCTGTTAAAAAATATAACATATGTCTGTATTAAAAAAAAGCATCACATGATAGATCAAATATTACAACAAAAGAATAACAAAACAAATTTATTCTGATAATATCACAACAAAAATATGCTAATGTTCTTCATTCTGATAATGTCACAACAACTCGACAGAGCATGCCAGTTAATCGACGATATCACCACAGCACATCAATTAGTCGAGCTCATGTGGATACAGTCGCACATTGGAATCTCTGGCAACGAAACAGCAGACAAAGTTGCAAAAACCAAAACTAGGAGATCAAAACTCTATCAAGCTTAACTATAGCTCTACAGAAGCAATAAGCTTCGCACAAACATAGACCAAACATGGCAAGATTTTTGGAACTCCTCCACAAAAGGGAAAAATCACCATGAAACCCCAAAAACATGTAGATAGGAACATACAGCTACCTATGGGTACCTATTTAGAACAGAAAACCATAAACAGGATAATAACTGGAAAAACTAAACTAGCAAGCAGTTTTGGAAGGTTTATAGGACCCAAACCAGCAACCATTAACTGCTTTAACTGCCACACCACCGAAGATCTACACCACGTATTCAATATATGCCCAAAATATCAACCCGCTCGGAAAATATTTATCAAAAACCAAAAAGAGATTGGATTAACACACACATACCCAGAGTTACTTATGGACTCTAATAAAAATAAACAATCAGCATATAAAAATATAAATCAATTCATAGACTCAGCAGGACTTAGGAACAAAATATAATTACTATCCCCACAAAACCAAAAGACCCAGTAACTAGCTAAATAAATGTAGAAGCCACCACATAAAAAACCATAACATATCATTCAATTTTATAAAAGTATTAATAAATAATTCACTTACGAAGCACCTATAAAAAACTAAGGAAACCGCAAAATCGGATGTCCTAGATGTCCTTAACGAACCGAGTAATCAGCTAGGATTCCTGTCCTAGATGTCCTTAACGAACCGTGTAATCGGCTAGGACTCCGGTCTCTTGCTAAATAAAGTATAAATAACATTCAATCTCTAAAAACATCAATTAATAAATAACTTAAAGAGGTAATATCTAAAAACTTATAAATAACATAACGTAGGAAACACACCCTAAACACCTCGACTAGTAATACCATAATAACCTTGAAAATCTCTCTTCATACATGATATCTACTAAGAACCTCTATAAACAGCATAGAACATCCACCCTCCTTTTAGAACATTTTGAAAAAAAGAAAAAAAAATCTCGAAAAAAAAAAAAATCTCGAAAAAAAAAAAAAAAAAAAAAGGCAAATGCAACAAGAAACCAGCGATGTAAAGCAAGCAGGACCGTTCCCGAGCTCTCCTTCCCACTAATGACAGCCAACCATTCAACTGTAGGGACCTTTATGGACCCACAGATTCAGGCCAAACTATCAGGGTTCCTTAAATCTATAAAAGCCTGGGGGAGATGGCACCATCCCCTTCCCCAGGAACAACTAGCAGGCTACGGTGCAGTCAGAAAAAAGTGGCACATGCACAATTGTGCGAACGCTACTATAATTAAACTCAACAACAAAAATGTCACAACAAAAATATACTAATGTTTTTTATTCTGATAACGTCACAACAAAAATATTTTAATGTTCATATAATAAATAATGTAAGTAACATGTGAGAAAAAAATTGCAGCGTATAGCATATAGTACTATAAACACCGACACACGTAACGCTGGACATACTAATTTTATCGAGCATCTTCACAAGGCAGCTTATTATAACCAATGTCACAGACGAAGAACCAACTTTTAGTAGCTAAATATAGTTAGACATTTCGTTAAATCGTGCCTTTTACAACAGTGTGCAGCATTAACGAAGAATAATTCCTTCGGAGGAATTGGATGAAGAATAGAATTTTAAAAAAAAGAGAAATAGAGGATCTCAAATGGGTAACGATTTAATATTGAATTTATGAAGCGAGTTGAATAATGTCCAGCTTTTGCGAGCCTTAAATCATAAATTTAATATTAAATCATTACCCATTTGAGATTCTTTTTATCACATTATTTAAAGAGTTTCATAAATTTAATATTAAATCATTACCCATTTGAGATTCTTTTTATCACAGTTTTCATTCAGTAGAAATTATTGAGATAGAAAGAAGAACGAATACTTTCGTTATTCTGACACACTCTGTACCTTTGATTTGTTGTGCATAAAAAATAGTCCCAAACAAAGTTGAAATAGTAAAAGTGTATTATACATTTTTGATAACTATTAATCAAAGAATAAGCGTCCATCCAAATAAACAAAACATTTTACAAAAGACAAAACATTTGCCAACAGAAAGTGTCCAATGCGTGTGATGTCACATTGTCTGATACGGCGCTCACAACTAAACATTACATCGTTGCGATATTTTTTGTGAAAAGAAGATTACTGGATGCAGAAATATCCATATTTACTTTAATGTATTTGTGTCCGGATATTTGCAGTATTTGATTTCGAACATTAGATTGTACAGAAGAAGTAAACAAATCTTTTTTTGAGTAGAATTTGCCGCGTAAATATGCTTGTGGATGGATAAAGTTCCGTCAGTTGGGGAGACCGGTTCATGTCTACATTCTTCTGTGAACAAAGGTGAGTTTAATTACTTCAGCAAGTTCCCATTTAAAACAAGTTTGTATATAGCATGGATTCCATGCTAAATATATAACGTTCGTCCATACCCACCCTCGCCTTCGGTATCATCTTATCAATACCGGTAGTCATGAACGGCGTATGGGGGTGGCAATTGGGGCGACCACCCCAGGCCCCGCTCTTGAGCGGTCCCGACGCTTCAGGCCTAAGGTCGTCCTTATGAGTTTGTCAGACTATATTCTCCGGAAATTGGAAACGCTGCAACAGGCCGCACGTAATGCACGCAAAGTTGCGAAGTCAACTTAGTCAGCTTCGTGACGCAGTTAACAGGTGGCAGCACAGATGCAGACAGATCCAGCCATTTTCTCAACGCCACTAGCGGACAAAGGCTGTCCGATAACTTGGATGTCAGTTTTTCAAATTTTCGCAGGGTTGAGTGGGAGCCGTTGTGCTAGGCGGGTGATGTCCCGTCTATCTCTAGTCTATGGTCATTCCTGTCCAGGTACCCGGATTATCGATACTCTGCCCTCGCTCCCCCCCCCCCCCCGTACTCCTAACGCCGCCTCTGCCGGTAGTTTTACTTGTTATTGTTCTTGTCTTAGGGTTTTTGCCATTTTCATGTTATGATATGTTATACATGACATAACAAACCCCTGTGGGGGTAAATTTGCAATATTGAAACAGAGGAGACCAATTCCCTTTTCCGAATAAACAAATGGCGGCCAAAAATGTTCAATGAAAACAAACAATTCCAGAAGGCGGGATTACAAAAAGTTTTCCCCACGATCGCAGCCAATCAGTTAAGAGAATACAGCACAATAATTTCATGGGCTTATTTGAACCAATCAGAGTCATACAAAGTAATATGTTCACATGTATAATATAACAAATATTAAACTATATACACTATAGACATATGTACCGACTATGTGATAAATAGAGGATCTCAAATGGGTAATGATATAATATTGAATTTATGAAACGAGTTGAATAATGTCCAACTTTTAAGAGACCTATTTATGTCCAAATTCTTCTGTGAACAGAGGTGTTTATTTACTTCTGTAAGATAACATTTAAACCACGCTTGTATATACGGTGGATTCTATATTTCTGTTACAGATATACCAACCCTCACCCACTCGGCCATCAAATAAGCAATACCCTTAGTTTTACTTCTTATTGTTGTTCTTGTTTTATAGTTTTACGCCATCTTTCTCATTATGATATTGTTATACATGACATAAGAAACCCCTGTGGGGGTAACATATCCATATCCAGACAGCCGAAATAATTTTTTCTCAATTTTCTTTCGCGAGTCGAGTTCAGAAATGTTCATTGAAAACAAACCATTCCAGAAGGCGTGGTTAAAAATGTTTTCCCACGATCCCAGCCAATCATTAAAGATGATACTGCACAATGATTTCATGGGCTTATTTTAACACGTGGTAATATCAAAAATATAAAACTGCACATACTATAGAAAAACTATACCTACTATGTTATAAAGATTAATACATGGAATACATGTACACACGTACTTGGATAGATATGTAATACACGCTTATTTAGGGACGATCTGTACACAATGTCTAAAAGTTAATTATCTGTCTCTGAATAATTGAATATCTATATACAAATTATGCTTATGTCGTGTACACCGGATATAAACTGCATTATAATCTATAGTATACATATATACTATAAAGATTTTGTCTAGTAAACACTTTCAATGCAATTCAATGCATATTTTTTAAATGATTTCACTATGCTTCCGTTTTGCTAGGAGCAGTAACATAAACGCCAGGTCAGGTTGGTAACCTATGACATTATCGGTCTGTATAGGCTCTCTGTCTATGGTGGTCATTTACCCATGTAAGATTATTGTTAGTACACCACCCAATCACGAAGCAAATCGAAAGTATATAAAAAGACCGTTCCCTCGCATTAGAATCAATTAGTGGTGCATGGTCGAATGACACAACATATATCATTTTCAAACTCATCTACAATTAGTCGTACATGACAGAATGTCCGCAATAAAACTTTAATTCAAACTCAGTAAGTTTAGAAGGAATGTTGTCACAGTACGCTGAAGGATTTCAGTTAGGCTGTTCAGTTTGGCAACGCGCAGTGGCCGGTAAATAGCAGGCTAAGAGTTGCCATAGCGCTTAATAGATCAAGGTTAATATAAGCTGGGTAATTCGGAGTGGTCAGTGTATTATACCCAAGTTATCGGTCAAATACGGCTCTTGAGCTCCAGCTGACGGTACAAATACCTGAGCTGGCACGGCTGATGTTTGTTCTTTGTATGGCATAGATCGCGTAATCTGCCAGAAGTAAACCTGAAGCGACCTGATTTTGTTAACTCCAAATACTGGGATTGTGTTTGTGGCATTCAATCCGTGTTACGTGACCACTAACTATTGTAAATACATTTTACTTGATCATTTTAATGTACATATGAAACTCAAACTTATTTTTGATATTTTCATTTATTGGACTCCTATAATGCAACTATCAAGGTTTGGCTTATAACTCTCCATGCCTATGGGCGGACCCACCGGACAAAGTATCGCACTCACAGCCTTGTAAAATTCAACAAATTATTTATTTCACTACAATACAAATTGTAAATGTAAAATGAAGGAAATCGATGATCTTGCGAATTAAATCCAAATTAATTCTAGAATTTCAGACATATTCTAATGAATTCAGTTTTGAATAAACTTTAGTGGAGATCCCGATTAAATCTAAAGTGCTGATGTGCCTGTTATGGTCCGTGTCTTGGTGATGTGCCAACAGTCTTATGTTGGATCAAAACAATACAATTCAAGAATATATCCTTATTTTAAATTTCACAGTAATTCAAGTCTCTGTTTGAATTAAAGCTAATCTTTGAAGAGCACTTTGTATTTCCAGAGAAGAATCACTTGATTTGAATAATTTGAATCAGTAAAATTTCATTCCAAAGGTATTTATGGATACAGCAATAATACAATTGATTATGTTAAGATCTTGCTTCACGACTAAATAATGTTTCCAGTACAAGATTATATAGTTCGCTACTTGACTTCGAGTCACAATTAGCATGTTCTATAAAAAAATATTACGTAATTGAAAATAACCTTCTAGAAAGCTCTTAATGGTTACAAAAAATATCTTAGTTATAATTAGAAATCTATTACTAACATTAATATATAGACTGTGTAATATGTCAGGTAGGACAGGTAAATGTATAGGGGAATCCCAATAACCTAGACCTAGTCCCAAATAAACATGTTCCCTCTGTTAATAATGATTCTGTAAAAAAAATACTCATGCACATAAAGAATAGACGGACTACAGTGATGAAACTGAAGTTCCTGTGAAACGACATCTATCCACAGCCACAAATAGCCGATTTGTGTGGTCAGTTAGCGAGATCATCCTAGTTCCCTACACTTGACATGCCCATGATATTGACGGATTAAAGTAGATACGCATGGCCCTAGAAAAAACGGATGGTATTAAAGCATGGTGAGAATTTGTTTGCTTGACTAAACGCCTAAGGTCAGAAGTTTCCTAGGGCTCTGAGACCAACGCCGTCGGCTCACTATGCATGTCTTCAGTGTTAGCAAATCCCTTACAGAGAGAATTCAATAGTTTTTGGATCAACGAATGCAGAAAGTGTTTGAAAGACTAAAGATGCTCTCTTAATTGCAACAATACTTGGCCTTCATGTTTTTAAATTTCAATTAACCATCGACACGAATGAGTCAGACTGTACGCAGCCTATGTGCCATTCTGTCGGATGTAATATGCGAAGAAGAACAAGTGACTGCATACGGAGCCAGGATTCTGATCAAAGCTGAGTGGCGGTATTGTATGACCAGAAAAGAGCTCCTTTGGTGAACTTTATTAAACACTATCGCCAATAATTACTCGGAAGATACTTCCTGGCTAGAAGAAATAGCATGGCCTTAGGAGGACTCGTACAAGGAAACGAACCCGACTATCATCTGGCCATGTAGATTGACATATGATTTTAATACAACTTTGAATATCAGCACAAGTTTGGTTACCAACCCAATTCCGACGCTGTGAGTCGTGTACTGTACAAACAGTATGGCATAAAGCAAAATGTAGACATTTCGAGAACGAAAATGTATGTTCAGCTTAAGCATTGGATGATCCCACTCGATTACCAGATGACGTGGCAAAACAGGAAGCATCGTCATACAAAGACCGCGAAATATCCTTGGTGAAAGGGCATCACATTGAGCATGAACAGATATGATGCAAAGAGATTATAGGCTTTGTCCATTCAGTCAGACCAGAGTGGACTAACCGAGGTGTCATCCAAAATTTGTTGGTCTATGAGTGGTGTGAGGCAAACTCTTCAAGAACTGCTTTTCATGTTTTCATGCTGTTTTCTTTCAGGGTATTGAGAGGCGCACGGCTACATCCTGTCATAATGACGCACAACTGGACATTTAGGTGAGATGAAAACCTTATCAAGCACCAGGACTGGTTATTACTGATCAGAGTTGCAAGGCTCTTTGAATCAATGGGTACCGTCCCATGACGTATGTACTAAACGGAAACCCTCAGATGAAAAGAGTGCTGTCATAAGTACTGTCCCACACAGGAAAAGAATATCTGTTAATATTCAAGGCCTACATCCATAGACACAAATTTACAACCTATATATTGTCGTTATGGGAGATTATTTTATAGAATGAATGTAAACTATAGCTATTCCCAATCACGAGATGATCACAGTTGACAGGGTTCAAGTGTAGAAGAACCACATCACGCGGTTTGGCGTGGCTAAAGCTTCGCATTCTGTCCAGGTCAGACAATTTAAAGAAACCGTTTTTCAAAAGATATACAAACTCCTGACTGCACAAAAGACTCGCAATTCGCCTTTTCATGCGGATGACGATGGCGCTGTCAAATGGCTCAGTCGCACTCTCAAAACCATCCTCAGGACGTTTGTAAATGACCACCATTTGCATTATGATCTTCACCTTCCCATGCAGTGATAGACTACAGGTAGTCTGTCCATGATACCACAAGATTCACACCCAGTACACTTTTGCCATGTTACGGTTACAATTCTCCTACATGTTATTTTTCAGCGTCTTTCGGAAGCCCCACAGCACCATCTCCAGAAGGAATGCTACCATTTCAAGCTTTCACGGAAATGTTTGAAATCGCAAGTACTACTGAGTTTTTGGTGTGGTCTCTGCTTTGTTCAGAAAAAAAGCTTTCCAATTCGAACTATGTTAGAATGTATGATAATGGGCGTAAATACGTCATTCACGTGGATAGACCGAAGTATGTCGAACATAGAAGACATGTATGAGAAAATAGTAATACGTTTCGCAGACAGAGGACTTGTAAAAAGCTTAACTCGAGGACGGTAGCCCTAATAAATTTGGAGACGATGCTCCTGAAGAACGAATTTTGAGAAAGTATTAAATCTTAAATTTTCTCTTGGGTTCTCTGACTATGCCATATCAATCGAAGCGGTAAATTCTCATGAAGTTAAAAGTCTACCTCTTTTATACTTCCTTGTACAAAACTGCTTCTTTTGCCTTTATTTTGTGTCCTTTGTATGTTCTTTGAAAGATCATGATTATTTGCAGTGTGGAGGAAATAAACGTTATCTCCATAAAATAGAATGCACACGGAAGATATCCCTGTGACCTATGTTAGGCCACATTCACCACAAGAGCAGACTTTCCTATTCATGCGAAACATAGGCATCCAGAGACTATGCAGTCTCTTTTGCAGATCTTGGGCCGGATACTGATATGTCTACTGGTAGGATTCACCCGCCAAAGAGGCTGTTTAGGAAACAGTGGTAACTCAAGAATTGGATCATTTTGAAAAGGACTTTATACTCCAACGTATAATTATTAGTCAGTATTGTCAACACTTTTGTCAGGTAAGCAAGCAGCATAAGATCACAGCAACAAAACAAAACAACCAGAGAGTCGATGCAGCTGCTAGTCTGCTGCCAACAAATCTACGCGAAAGAGAGTCCTTATTTATGAAACATGTCACTTAAACAAATACCAGGAACACGGCTTTTTCGACAAATGAAACATAACTATCTTCTTAAACAACTTGCGTTAGCAGGAATTATTTTCTTGAACTACTAAGGACAACATGGACTGTTAGGTCCATAAAGAAATTCTTTCCACGCAATGTTTTTGGTCATTCACCTGAGAAGAGTTGTAAGACAATCCAGTGCAGACTTAAAACCACGAGAAAGTACACTGTACACAAGTATAATGTAAACTGTAGGAGACCTTAAGGGAGAAATGGGTAAGCAAAGATAGTAACGAAAACCACACATTAGACATCCTGGGAGGAAAGAAGAGAATCGTGCAGAAGACTCAAAACGGGTAGGGTTATAGCATCACATTCCAGGGTTAAACCCGCTGACCATAAATGACAGAAAATCATATACTGTAGATTAGAGAAAAGATTCAAATATGAACTGACTACAAGAAAGACCATTACATGTAGATAATTAATTCAAGAGACCGGATAAATTCCGAAGAAGTTGCCGTACGGTGAGGGTAACACACGTTTCGGATTGTTTACTCTTACGGTAATCTCGTCTTTTTTTCTCAAGAAGAAGACGGAACTAATATATGATGAACCGGTACAATATGTGTTCTTCGGCTGGCAAAGAGATTTAGAGCTTTCCAGCAGTCTCAGGTCGTATTTATGATCTGTATGATCGGTATGTTTGTAAATCAGATGTACAAAAGTTTTGAATTCATCTTCGTCATCTCTCTGAAGGCTTTGGTTAAACATAATCAGGCTGTACACGTTGTAATAGGTGGAACGGCCAATGACGAGAGATCCGTTGCGATATTCGACGTCACTTCCGACGAAAGACAAACTCGACTCTCTGTTCCAATGGAGAATGGTAAGATAGCTCTCTGGTATGTTATGGCCTGGGAAAAGACAAATTAGAGATTAAAAAAATAGCTAAAAATGCAAATGATACACATTCACACAAAAAAATCAACGCAAATCACTCATTTTCAGTAAAAAAAAATATTAACAATTGATGGCGGTTGAAAATAAAACTGCTGCATCCCCGACACAAATAGAGGTAAAAATTAATATTCGCTGGTTTGCATTATGTAGGTTATGAAAAGTTTTGTTTTTATGAATAAATTGTATTTGACTTGTCTATGATCAGGGTGATATATCCAGGGACCGACAAATTTTTTAAAAAAATTATATTGTCCGAAACATAAAAGTACACGTCAGCCCAATTTACAATAAGTATCTCCCAAAAAGCAACAATATGACTCATATGAAACAGTTGGCTTCAAAACCAACATTTGACATTATTATGTGTCATCAACAAGAGTCATTCTTTCTAAAATATTGGAAGGGTGTCCTTGGGGAAAAATAAAGAATAATTCATGATATCAGTTTCAACAAAGCTATATGACTTCAACATATAGTATCATGGGCCAGTTGAGAGAGCCGACAGAACCAGTGGTCTAGTGTTTAGAGCGTCCGCCTCGGATACGCGAGGTTTCTGGTTCTAAGACTGTACTGTTGGGCATATCACACGTCACATATCAAGTTTAACAACGTTAGTAAACCGAAATCTCCCACATTAAGGCTGTAATGTTGGGCATATTACACATCACATATCAAGTTTAACAACGGTAGTTAAGCGAAATCACTAACATTAAGGATGTAATGTTGGGCATATAAAGCACTTATTTTAAGTTTACAGTATATGGTTTTGGGACGCTTCACAGCGTTTGTGGTTTCATAGGGATGGTGATGTTGTCGTGAAACGGATTGCTCACAGATACTTTCATGTGATTGGCCGTATCGGTTTTAATAGCTTTGTAAAAAATTAGCATAGAAAATAAACTTAAGAAACTAATAAATAAACTTCTTAGAAATTATTCAGTTAAACACGTAAAGTGTGTGTGTGTCTGTATGTGTGCAATAAACTGACAAGGTACAGTGCGAAACTAGTATCTAATTAGCCTGAGCACTTTCGACTCTTTAATAAGTCTTTTTCAAAGCAAAAGGAAATCATTCAAGAGGAAAAGCTACGCCCTACGCATCTGAAAAAGACTCATTAAAGAGTCGAAAGCGCTCAGGCTAATTAGATACTAGTTTGGCACTGTACCTTGTCAGTTTATTGCATTTCATCTTAATCAATCCCTGACACACGTGATCCATTGCCGGACCACGTGCACTTGAAAGGTTTGTTATTCGCCATGACTTGCATTCTTTATATATATTAGTACATGTAATAGAAGATAAGATCAGAAAAATATCCATGTTTTATTTGTTCTAACGCTTTCACATCATCTTTATGAATGCTCTTCAGGTGATTTCGTCATTCATTTACAATATTTTTGTAAATAAACAGTTTGACGTCATGTTAATGTTAATTATGTCATTGTTTATACGGCGAGAAATTGACAACTTCCTTATATATATATATATATATATATATATATATATATATATATATATATATATACCTCACTTGCATACGAAAAAATTAAATCTGTAATGTTGATACCGTGTACAGTGTGATTCATACAAATTAAAACAATGAAAATGTTATGTCAACAAGCATGAAAATGTAACAGTGTGTTGATACAATGTACCAATAATCATGTGTTAATTTGTATCAATAATTAGCTCGAACTATTAAGACCTGGCTGTATTATCCGGCAATTGGACAGGTCCATATATAAATGTGTCGGAGTCCAGAAAAACCTATAAAGTTTGCATGGTACAGCATTATCCAATTATAGTAAACCTTTCGTTCAAGAGTCTGAGAAATAGATAACTATAGGGTGGAAGAGTCTTATTTCAAGAAAACAAATATTTCAAAAATACACGAAAATAACAAATTCAGTTCTAAAAAGGTGGACACCGTGTACTAATTAGGAAAGGAGAGAGTTTCTTCCCTGTTTACTATTGTAAACTAAATTTTCAAATGCGTGCGCTGCGTCACGTGATATAAAACAGAAGCAAAAGAATCATTCAAGAGGAAAAGCTACGCCCTACACCAATCTGATTAAAAGCAGACCTCCACTGTCCTACGTGAAGATCTGACAGATACCGCTTAAGGGTCATCTTCTAATGACCCATGTTATAAGCAAAAAAAATACTAATTTTATCAGCCAATCAGATGAAGTCTTATATCTTAGCGTTTGGGACACGAAGCATAATGACTGTAGAGCATCAATGTGTGCCGAATAAACTGACTCATTTTAAAATTTCTGAATGCATGATTTCCATTCGCTAATTCAAAGGTCACCAGAACGTGACCCCGAAATGGTCGCTGTCAGATCTTAACGTAGGACAGCGGAGATCTGATTCTAATCTGATTGCGCCCTACACCCATCTAATGACAATGTTTATTAACGTGGTGAGTCCAAGAATTTGTCAACAAGGGTGGACGGCTGCATACAAAATGTAAAGATAAAATCTCAACTAATTGTATTACAAGTTGGCTGTACACTGTTGAGAATTTAGTCAATCAGAAATCTTGATAACTTAGAATTCCTGCGAAGTAAAGTTTAGCACATGTCCAGTTGAACGCCAAGTTTCTGGGCCAGTCTATGCTGTGTTTACATTAAAAAAAAATTACATCTGTGCAGATCCCATATGTGCCATTATACATGTGTTGACCCATGTACAGTATAGCATTTTGCGAGCGCTTTAATCACTTGTTATCTATCCAATCTGTTTATGCATGAAGTTACAGTTCTTTATTTCAAATAGGTCATCGGGTTATGTGATATTTCAGGTCAACTTGTATCACCGCTTCAAATAACTTAATTCACGATAAAGTAGGACGTGGAGTCTAAACTCCGTATTCCAACTTCCAGGTTTTGGACTTTAGAATGCAAATAAGCTACACCTCTTCACCTTTTGTCTGACACAGTCCATGTGTACTTTTACATCGGCAAGGTCGTCGACACCCGATTCATAAGGGAAGGATGAGAAAATAAAGACGAACACTGAAGCAGTAATTCACCCATAAGATCTATCATAAACACATTTCAATAACGAAATAAAACAACCCTAATCTTAACATCATCCCTTTAATAACTGATTAAACGAATGAATACATTTGGACATTCTCAGAGAGACAGATAGATGGAGGGCTGACACTGACGAGGAAAAAAACGATGAATTTTGGTATATTTTTTAATACAAACGCATAATCCTTTAAATTAATTGCGTCCATTAAAATATCACAATCTGCGAATTCGAAAAGAATGAAGAAAAAAGAATTGTAACACACGGTCTAGAAATGTTTAAGAAATAAGTAAGACTGCATATAAATTTCATCATACACTTTGAAACATTGGAACAGCTGCAAGTAGCTAAGTTACTGATCTACATCTTTTGTTACTTATCTACTTCCTTGCACTAGTATGAATAAAATATCCCTAAACATTCGTACCCAGATTTAAAAAATGACCCAAATTAACTTCAGTTATCACAATGACAATTATTAAACAAACACCCTTACATCGAAAAGGACCTCAGTGATTCAAAACAACATACTGCGTGCGTGTCTTTTCCGTCGTCATATCTTTGTGAGTATATGTCCATGTTCAGCCGTTTCTTTTATTTCTTGTATGTACGTTTCTTTCATCCTCCTTTCATTCTTTCTCAATGTATTTCTTCCGTGTTTCGGGGCCCCAAGTGGCCGAGTGGTCTAAAGCGCACTCCGTTACGGATCACTGCCATCTCACCTCTGTCTGCGTGGGTTCGAGTCTTGGAATCGGTCAGTATGGATATGTGAGAAAACTTACCAAAAAACTCTCGAGGATCGGTGGTTTTTTCCGCGGATTTCCCGGGTTCTTTCTCCGCCATTAATACTGGCCGCTATGTATATCGTGTACTGAAAAATGGCGTTAAACCCTACTACAACAACATCTTCCGTGTTTCCGCTGTACCCTGGACCTTTGTCGCATCGTCCTGTTCCGTTGTTCGTGCTTGAGTAAGTAATTATATCTAACATGACGAATACTATCCTTAAACTGTGGGTCGAAATCTCCGTCAATGCGACTACTTGTTTGCTGGAATAAGTCCATTTTTGACATCTAATTAAGCATACAAATGTATGTAACATGAATACGTTTTCTAAAGAACTGTGCCAACAAAAGTGTGAGATCCTACGGCAGTGAAAAGTCCATATTTTACGCCAGAAAGGTCAGATAACTGGCATAGGGAATCGTTATATACATTTGTTGACACATGTAGACCTTATAGAAAACAGACAGCCGCATTGTTAAATTTAACCCGGCTTGTTGGCAATGCCCACTAGTATAGGTAAACTTGATAATGATTGTGTCCCGTTCTTTATGTATAACAATATGCAGTTAAGAAACATGCTCATCAGATAAAAGTTTTAGGTAGAGTAAAATTGGCTGCAGTCTTTGTGACTAAACTGTTAGAGAAGTGACGGCTTTGTACGCTTTATTAGAAACAGCAATTCTGACAGATAACGTGTATAATGATCAATATAAATGCACGAAGTAGACAGTTTCGCAGTAGGGATTGTCTGTTTCTTTTGTTCCACTAGCTTAGCTGATATTTAGCGTTCAGCGATTTGATTAGACAAATGATACCAGAAAATAACACCAGAAACTTATCTACGGAGTGTTCAGTAATAACGTCGGTATGAAATTAAATCGCCTCAGAAGATAATTGTTTGTTGATTAGTTTTTATCTTCTGTTTTGTTAATATTTCATTTGTTGAACAAGGAAAATTAAAAATAAAACATAGCACAGAGTGTTTGTATTAGAGATCCTTCTGCAACTAATGTATAACCCTCTTACATATTCAAACTCACCCTACACTGTTATTAACATACTCTTCCAACCATTACGATTGTTCATACAAAGTAAATTGTCCTTAACTAAACTTCACCCAACGCTTCTTTATAAGTCTTTTTCCTATTCATGAATGTCCAATGCATGTATGGTAATTACTTGACGGTTGTGATTGATACCTGAATATGATAGATAACTCTCTCGTTATTTATTGGTCGTTGTTGCTTGTCGACGTTTTTTCTTTGCGTACGTTGGCTGTCTATCAGTGTCGATGTAATTTATATGCAGATTGTACAGCAGCACGCATTGCTTTACAATCATTACGTTATGTCGCCTTATGTAGGAGAAAGTATCAGGTTGGCCAACAACTGTTACAGAAATTCGTAACGTTCGATTAGGTTACGTATTACCGAGGCAATGTTTTGAAGTAAAGTCCATTGATTTAGGTCACACCAAGGTATCCAAACTAGGCTGATCGATTGGCAATATTCCAAACCGCATTCTGTCGGACGCAGGTTCAATGCTGTAAACAGTGAGCCACCACGTAGGCTGCCTTCATTCGCCTATTCTACACCCCACAGCCTGCACACGATTTACTGGAAAAGAGATACAGGTAACGCGATGTGGTGGAAGCGAAACTAAAAGTCATATATGATATTAATTGTATGCGGTTGCATAGCATTATTTTTTCTGTAAGATGTAGATTTCATTGCATGAAACTGCATACTTTTTTAAAATTTCATTCCTCGTCTTCATAATTAATCTAGCTGAGTAATCCTTGCATGTCTTAAAGGAGAGAGAGAGAGAGAGAGAGAGAGAGAACTAACCACAGTGTAAAAACTACTGCACAGGAAGCCTATTATTTGTAAGCCATCGCCGACTCTGAATTGCAAGAACTGAATTCTGCAATCAATATTCTTGTATATATTGAGTGTATTATTTACAGGGAGAAGGCCTGCTTAATAATTTTTTTATCTGGTTTATCACTCGGTCGCTATTTTCATTCCGTTTAAAATATATATATATATATATATATATATATATATATATATATATATATATATATATATATATATATATATATATATATATATATGTATGTATGTATGTATTTATGTGTGTGTGTGTATGTGTGTGTGTGTTTAAAAAACTTGGTAAGTACGCTGCAACTCGAGCCCTCGATCCAAATGCAAAATAAAATAAATGGTGGGTTACCCTGAACCTTGCTGTCTATACATAACAAGCAAACACATATTCTGGATGTTGTGTCATAAAATAAAACGTTTTCTTTCATAAAATATAAATAACGTGCATGCACATATTGGAAAATATCATCCTTAAGGAGAAGATAGAAGCTAATATTTCGGTTTGATATTTGTAAAAATAATTCATTTACGATCGTCTTCCACTCAAACGCCCAAGACTGTTTACCTAGAAAAATGAAAACATTCAGTCGTTTTGAAATACACACGAATGTTCCTGTAATACTGTTCTCAATTTAGCACAATGGTTATACAAACTTCGTAACAGGGATATAAAAAATTTCACGATACGATTTCCATTTCATACCCTTGTTATACTTCATGTTGTTTTTAACTGAAATGCATGTTGCATACCATCACAAATATATGAGGAAAATATATGTGCAAAATTTCATGTTTATGGAATATTTTCAGTTTAGCTTGCTACTTATTCGTGGCAAAGAAAGTCATGCTTTTGCAAAAAAAAACTTTGTAAGGATACATATTTTTTATAGATAAACGACATACTAAGAAGTAGCAGGATAAAACAAATAAATAAATAACATATTGCAGTTTGCCTGTTGTTTTCTTTTGGCGGGGGATGGGGTGGGGCGATTAGTATCGCTTTTGTACATATTAAGGTTGTGTGATTAAAGTCGTTAAATAGACCAGCCTGGCTTTCAGTGCTGGATCTTAAATCTCTATGGGAACGCAAAATATCGGTAGCCCACCCACTCACCCAACCAAAATCCATAAAATCATCATATTAATTGAAAGCTTGTCTGTCCATATTGAGTGTAATTTGAACCTAAAAAATAGATTTTGTTGAAAACTATCGCACATTATAACCCAAATAACGCGATAATACCATTCCTTACCATAAAAAGGATCAACATAATTGTCGATTTGTCAGTCTACTAAAATTTGGTTTATTAGGTAAAAATGTATATTTACTTTGTAATATAATCAATGCCATATTCACATTTATTACATAGTTCCACGACAGCTCCTCTGCAGAAACAACATACTGTTCTTTATGTTTTGCTTGGTATACTCAGATACACATTGCTGGGATTTATCAAATTCCTTTGGTTTGCACTTACATGCTGATTTATATACAAAGTAAGAAGTAATAATTTTGTAGTTTATATGCTCAGAGACAGCAGCCCCATCGATGGGGCCCAATATTTGAATGGCTTTGCACAAGGATGCCATAAACTGACATATTTAAACCTTCTTTGTCATACTGTGCCGACATACCTATAGCAGTCATTTATCAACCCAAACTCCATTGTGATAACTGGTAATATGACTGAAGATAATTCTAGTTTGAACCAATTAAGCTGAGAGATTATGAAACAATGTGCTCGACAATGGCTTTTCACTCTGTGTGTAGTGTATTATTTTACCTAAACTACACATGTATGCTTAAAATTGTTATCTTAAATACTGTCTATTGAATTTTAAACTTGATAATATATGGATTATGTCGGTCAACTGGCAGGGTGAGCATTATTTGTATTTGCTTAGATGTTTTACAAAATTAGAAAGAGCAATCAAAAAAATTAACAATGCTAAGCAGCACAGGTGTTGTACAATCAACTAGTTGAAGCCACTCCATAAGTAAAGCGATTTTTCTGCATTGTTCTTTTTTACCATTACTCCTATCTATAAACGTATGTAAGCATCTAAGACATATTGAGCCTCTAAATGATTCCATTTATTTGCGAACTTTTGTCCTCAGCGAAGGTATTCGCCGTGATAGGCTTTGCTAGGCAACAAAGACATCATTTTCTGAATTGTGTCCAACCATAAATGAACAATATTTCCTCATTTGTTACAAGAAGACCTTTTAAAGAATGCATGGGGTACGGTGAACATCTCCTCTGTTTGGTATTATCTTGCCATTTTATGGTAAGGCAGCTGGTTGGTCTTGTCTTGCCATTTTATGGTAAGGCAGCTGGTTGGTCTTGTCTTGCCATTTTATGGTAAGGCAGCTGGAATATTTAAAAAAAGTACTAGTATAGCACCGATTGAATTCAAGCATGTTTGTCTTCTAGTGATAATGCTGTGCGAAAGCAAGTTCAAGTGACAATTTACAATTTTTAAAAGATAAGATGGCAATTTGAACATCTTAAAGGATGAAACCTATTTACCGTGTGAACGCATTCCTGCAAGTCTCTTGAGATGGTCTAGCGTAATGGGTAAAAATATGTGGGTTTTGGGATAAAATCATGATATCTGACGAATCAGTAGTGTTTAATTCTGGTTATGAGGCCATTATACTCATTAAATGATGGGCATATTAAGTTCGCATCCAGTTAAGTAACAGAATGGTAAAGAAAGTCTGGGTTTTGGATTAAGAGCGTGGATTTTGGTCTATGGGTAGAGCTCTACTTACCGAGTAATTTGATGTATGGGACCACTTTAAACAAGTCAAGATACTGTATGAATACATATTTATTAAGAATATTCTGATCGATTGTATTGCGTTAATGATGTTATCATATAGTTGAGTGAATTGCACTGACTGCAATTGGCTGGCGTTTTCAAGATGGCCGCCGCCTTTTTGTGTTTTACTGCATACGCAGATTCATAAAGTAGATACCATAAATACACACAACAATCAATGAATCTCTTAGAATTATATTCACGATATATACCAGGTTACAATTTAGAGACGACTCTGATACTGGTTTTCAAAGTCTTCCTTGACATTGATACGCATCGTTTGTTTTAATTTCACTTCAAATGATTGCTAGACTTGCGACTTCACATTCGTCAACATATTTGCGTAGAGCAATGCGTGGAATATTGGGTTTTATACACCCGAGACCTCCTCTGCACCATTTTACTTGTCGAGAAACCGCATTTACTATGCTGCTTATATGCGTCTGATGCTTTGGGATACTCTATCCTGAATGTTTCCCACAGCTGTGTATGCGACACCTGCAGTAGCAATTAGATGGGGAAGACAATTTTAGTTTTGCATTATTGCTTGACCCAATAAATAACCAGCCTGATATGTCACTCTCTTCGTGTGCTGGAAAAGAGTTTTCAGACGTTGAGGGTATGTCTTCAAATAATATTTTTTTTCTTAAGGAGTCTATACATGACTCATCAAATGTCATGTAGTTACTGGTACGACAAGCACAAAGCACTCTAGTACTGACACCATACCTTATATTTCTTGAAGTTAAAGAGTAGAACTTAGAAGCTGTTGCGACCTCATTGTAAATCTTTTAAAGATTCTGATATATAGCACTTGTACTTCTAACAGCAAAACACACGTTCTGGTTACATTCCGTACCAGCTTGTAAAGCCACTATAATTTTTAACTCAGGTATCGTCTTTTCAAGTGGTACAAGGACAAGGAATGCGAGTCTTATCATTGCTTCGCTGCGATAAAATCATCTAAGGAATGAATTAAACGAATATTATGTTCACAATATTTCAGAAACTGATTCATATGTTTGTGTGTGTGTGTGTGTGTGTGTGTGTGTGTGTGTGTGTGTGATTAGGGTTTTTAACGTAGCTTTAACAATTTTTCTGTCATATCGCTACGATGTCTACAGTGTGGCAGTTTATAGTGATGTCTAGCACTGGGGCATCATGCTGCAGACATGTAGCATGATGTCCCACCCAGTCAAATTATCCTGACACTAAGCCGACCAGTCCTGACACTAACCTCTTAATGCTGAGCGTCTAGCGAGGGATTCATATACTTGCTATAGTTGCATGCTTTCATTCGAACTTATATGTGCATCAGACACTCTGATTTTTCTGTAAGATAGTGCCGCGAATATAACACTTCGTTCGAGAAAGGAACAGTGGAAAAGAGGTTTGGATCATATAAACGCCTAGTCGGAACTGAATGGAATCTCTTGTTCACAACGTTCGAGAGCATAGTCAGTTATCAGCTACGTTTTGATACGATTTCCTTATAATGTCCATCATTCTCTTTTCACCGTGTTTGACAGACAGTACGAGAAGCAAATCAAACGTGGTGGTAGAATTTTGTATAAACAAATGATATTGCCATTAAAACAAAGTAGAACTAAACTAACATAACTGACCCATTTTAATGGCCGATGAAATGTCTTCCTTAAAACTGCATCAGTAATCGACTTTAACACATAAATCGATCAGTAAAATAACTATCTGATTACTCGCCTAAAGTCTTAGTTTCGGGCCAGCTCAAGTCTAATAATCTTGAAACTGCGTAGAAAGGTCCGTTGCTGGCAATACCAGCCCAGCTAATACGGTGAATGACTGTACGACTTCTGCTGATACTGGCTCCAAAATGCTAATGAGCTCCTCATGGGTGATTTAATTCAACACAAATGCCTTTACTGAAAGTATTATGGACATATCTCAAAGATATGTAGGCATGCACATGTGAATAAAGGACCGTGATTCTCTTTTCGACGAAGTTATGTTCTTTATATCTGATCAGTAATGTCAAATACCATTTGCCCCAGACGTTACAAAGCTTAAACACTGGTGCTGCATAATTGCTTTCTTCTCTAGTATTAACTTTATATGCTAGCAGCGCAACCAACATAAAACCCATGTAGTATATTCTCAAGATTGTTTTGCACAATAGCACAATTTACCGCTACAGTGGTCTAGTGGTTTGAGCGTCCATCTCGGAAGCGGGAGGTTGTGGGTTCGACCCTCGGCCGAGTTATACCAAAGACTTACAAAAATGCTACTAACAGCTGCCACGCTTGGCGCTCAGCATTAAGAGTTTAGTGTTAGGACTGGTCGGCCTGGTGTCAGGATAATGTGACTGGGTGGGACATCATGCTACATGTCTGCGGCATGATGCCTCAGTGCTGGACATCACTGTAAACTGCCACTCTGCAGACATCGTAGCGATATGACTGAAATTTTTTTAAAGCTACGTTAAAAATCCTAATCACACGCACACACACACACACACACACACACACACACTAGCACAATTTGCGGATCTATGATGTTTTTAAGGAAGTCTATGCGTAAATGGAATGGTTTGTTTTGGAGAAAACAAATGACCAATATATTTCATTTTACCACGATAATATTATTATTTTTAGGAATTAAAATAATTAAAAGGCTGGGGGCTTCCATTTTGCAAATGGCGATTGTTTTCAGTTGTTTCAAATTGCTCAACTCAAAACTTACCAAAAACAACCACACATTATCTTTCGCCAAGATGTTACTAAAATTTCTTTATGTAGGTGGTCATCTAATTCTTTTCAAATGACTCCATACTATTAATATGCAAACTTTGGGTTTCTAATCCTCATTCGGCTGATCCTTGTTTTCCTATTCTGTTAACAACTCTGCAGGATACCCTCCATAGTTTCGTATTTTGCACGAGGTTAACTTTTTTAACGAAAACGTAAGCCTCGACATCTCATCAAAGGGATCATATGTGGGAGTCATTATGTTGGTACAAATTAGTTAAATGCAGAAATTCAATATGTATCAATTGCTGCAGGTTTTACGGTAGTATGATTAACAACGGATTCAAATGTTAAACTCTGTGCTCAGTGTAAACGTCATATATTAAAAAAATGTTTTTTTCTAATCCGATTTTATCCACACAGCATTTACCAAAATATAAATATGGGCACTTAAATCTTCATACTAGTGTGGGTGTATGAACATTCCTTTTTTTAGAGATGAATGGAGGGTAAAGATGGCTACAACCAAAGAAACTTTGCTTTCCATCGTATGTTATGAGCTAAATCCCAGGTTTTGACAGCTTTCACCGCAAATATTTAAAATGGAGCATAAGTGTCAGAAAGTGAAATTTTAAGAAACTTCATTCCGATTAGGAAACATATTCAAAGTAGCGGACATATTCAATGTGATAGCCAAACATCACGAACTTTTCAGTAGACCATATGCTAAGTTTAGCCCAAACCCCGCAAGTTTACTATCTTCACATTTCTACATGACAAAGAGGTAACGTAAGTTATCAGTAAAAAATATTAATATTTTTAATATACAAACATTACAATCACGTTTAAAACGTGGTTGTAATGTTCGTTATTGACATAAGTACAAAGTTATAAGTTCTGTAATTTATGACTACTTTACTTTACTCCCTGCGATGGCGATGTCGCCGTAATTTTTCGGCAACGTACCTTTTGTAAAAAAATATCTTTAAAGTGGTACGAAACAATGACAGCTAATGAATTTTATATTTAATTTTATGACTTGTAAGCGATCCATTTTATTTCACAAGGAATTCATGAGATAATCCTCACCGAGCTCTTGTATCAGAATATTACTAAGAAAACATCGTTAGAGTGTCACAAGTCTTTATTTACGGGGAACAAAAAAGATTACACTCTATTAAAAGCATTTCTTACTGTCATGTTTTAAAGATTCATATGTACTTCCCGATTGTAGATTCTCATCACACAGTACTGTACCTGTCTGAATATAGTCTGCACATCGTATTCAGATCAATGCTAAGACAGGGAATCGGAGTAAAATAGCTAATTCTATATTAAAATGTATACAGTGAAATGAAAATACGTATATTGAAAGTGTTCGTGAATTTACCAACGTCTGAAATGCAGTGTTTTCACCCTTTTCTTTTCATATGCATTTATGCAAGCCTACAAGTTTCCAGTTTTACACTCACTCTTCTCGTTGTCACGTGACCGAACATTATTGCTGTGCCTTGTATTGCGATCGTAGGCAATGCACTCCTTCTTTACCGTCATAGTGGAACCATAATGGTAACGCTAAAGCTAAGAGTCTTTCAAAACATAAACACAACAATGCCGTATACACGTGTCTATGAATCTGGTAAAACGATTCTTTTATATTTAACGTAATGCTAGTGACAACGTTAATTATCATTCTTACTTTATGAGGTTTTCTTCCAGATGATGAAAATTAAGCTTTCTTAGCTCCATCTACGGCAATTAGAGGTCATTACGTCAAAATGGTTTCAAGTCTTCACTAGACATCACAATAGACTTATATGTGCTTGTTTCGTGCTGTTTTACATACATACATTTGTCTAAATTATTCGCTTTTTCATTTCTTCGAGAATGGATGACATTGATGCTTTGATGGTGATATGATCAGCTTATTAAGAATTATTATGGCATATACTCATCCGTAAAAATCGCAATAAATTCAACAAATTGTTGTATCGATCAAGAAAATAAAATTCAATTTGAGGTTAATAGAAAATTGGCTCATTTTCCCTTCATTATTTTGTTTTCGACATGACATCTTTTCAACTGAACAAAATCAAATACATATATTCTATTGCTAGGCAAGAAAAAAAAATACTCACTAATTGTTGCAACAGGGAGACAAATATTATAATAATGGGTTTTAGTTTCTTGGAATAACCCTTTCATTTATAAATTGCCGGATTGAAGAAATATTGCAGACGAGAGAACTACAGGTTGGAAAAAATATGGGATGTAACTTGGCACTGAAACATTAGCTTGTTAAGTAGCGTGGAAATAATACATTAGTCCAAATACATTAGCTCAAAGCTGGTGCAAATAACACCAAAGGGCTTTTTATATATATAAAAAAGTTAAACTACATCATAATTGCCGTGAGGTGATCAAGAAGAATTTTGTTTGTCAATAAACTGTAAAATGACATTAAATCATACCTTTGAATTTCTTCCACTTTCTTCTATTTTCTTCATTAGTGATCTCCAAAATTATCGAAGAGCGAGAGCGGAAAATCTGATTTGATCAAATTCGTCAGCTGAAATGGAGGGGGAGTGAATAGGTCATTATTGGTTTGGTTTTCAGAAAAGAACAGCAATATAAATGAATGCCCTTATCAAGCTTGTCTATTTGTCATTTACCTCTGGCTGACTCAGCAAAACCGACAACCTTTGCAGAACCTTGCGCGACAGCTTGGTCATAGTAGACCGCACAAGATCGTGGTACCCCAGATATGAAACCTGAAAGGAACAGGTATTATTCAATAATCGATCCTCGAAAATCTATATTTAATCTCTCTGTATATTACAGATACTGTCATCGCGTATATTAGTATCAAAACTGTTGTGAAATCGATATATTTATTTTATAAAAAGGTGTCCTGAAAAGAAATGCTTTTGTTGTGAATATTCCTGTTCTAAGAACTCGCGAGACTTTCATTTTAAAAGAAGCTCAAGTGTGCTGAACAGATCTTCACAGTCTGATGATCATCTTCGAGTTTTTAAAAGCATTCTGTATTTGCTTTATTTGCTAAACTACCCAGCCAAAACCCACCGCAAAAGAGTGGATAATATACATCGATAAATACATATAATATACATACACCAGGGAATAAGCGCTTAATATTGTTTAGTCACTCGTACAAGTACACAGTAAATATGACCTAAAACAACGATGCAATTTTCTCTGCCAACATACTGACATTTGCATTGTTTCGTCGTAAGTTAGAGAGAATATTATATGCGAGGCATGCCGTTTCATATAAACTCTCGTTGGAAGGCAAGCGTATTTAACAGAATATCCTCTCGTAACATAAGGAGATAGAAAACAAGCTATCCCCACATTCTGGACAGTGGTCAGGCCTTGGACATTGAGTTCCATATGTTGGTGCCTCAAATGTTCGTTATCAACACGTGCAGAGTGTTTTATATAGGCTTCATTTGAATTATCTAGTCTGAAGTGTCAGTTGAAATTGTATCACTTGTAATCCAAAGTACACAACAATTGTTGTAATCAATCAGCACAAATGAGATCATATTTTTATGGTAGCAAATGAATTTATTGTCTCCACTTGTGTTTAAAGCATTTCATTACGTCTAGCATGCACATGTAAACACGGACACATTTTCTTTCCTAGAAAACGACTTCACCTCATAAATTTCTTTATTGTTTTGTTATATTTCAGTGCAAATGTTAGTTTCCTACGGTGGAAATAGTCATTCAAGAAATTATGTGGAAATCTATTTGACTGAGCACGCTCACCATGCGAGGGTGATAAAATGAACGTAACTATACAATTAGTTGAACATTTAATATTTCCTGCGAAGTTAAACCTTTAGAAAATTATCGTTGTTGAAGAAATTTAAAACATTAACACTGGTTACAAAACTGCATTTTCAATAGGGACTTGAGAAAAAATGGTAAGAAAGAACTTGCTCCTGTAACGTCAGATCATTAACTCAAGATATTCTGATTTGTATACTGCAAACATTAGACGCTGATTTCTATTCCGGATGTGAAAATTCCTTGTCAAGACTTGATTTTAACAGTGCAGGTAACTGAGATAATAAGTATTGGTACTCTTATACAATAGTCTTACCTGAAGCAATTTTGCGTCTTCTTTTATTTTCAACTCTCTGAAATGTATCAGAAAATCTCCGATGAACATATTTTTCACAAACAATTTGCTTTTGGAAATAATTCAGAGTCACCAAACATAAATACGTTCATATACACTACAGTTATGAATATCCGCAGCAATGTGGGTTATGCAGTTTCATTTAGACGTACGTGTGTGAGCGTGTGCATGTGTTAAAATGGTGTTTTATTGCCTTTTGTGCATGCGGCATTGAAGTAAAATTCACTTTCTTTTTCTGGATGGACACATTATGTAAAATGTATAATAAAATCTATGACCGCTATAGTTTCTGCCGTACCATTTTTGCGAACGTAGTCAAAAGCGCAACATCCAGCATTCATTCTATCTAGACCTACTCTCGCGTGGAACTTACTTGATACAAATACAACTTGCGAGAATGCTCATTTTATCTCTAAAGGCGGGATACTAAACTATATAAAACTGAATCAACCAGTTCTAAGACCATCACAAAATAATAGAATACAAAGTGACCACATATTAAAGTTTTAAAGAGTAAATGAATACAAACGGTTTCCAAAAACAGTGGTGGATCCATTAATGTAGTTGGTGGGAAAGAAAGCAGGGTGCGTAGACAAGCAGGCGAGGAGTCTATATGATGATATTACTGGTGGGAACCAATCTAACGAATAACCGGAAGTTTCTGCATTTAACACGTCTCCAGGGCATAATTTGATTATTTTAACCATCAAACAGTAAAGAAAACCTGCTACTGGAGAAACTTCCCGGCGAGCCTGACTCGACCTCCCTCCTCATAGGGGCTATTTATTTAGACAAGCGTTTTTATTTCATACATACATCATACATGATCACTTCTGATGGTTTGCTCTCGTCGAAGAACAACATCAATGGGGAGAGAAAGGATGATAAAAAGACGAAAGACGAACAAGAATCTTGCACATTCCACAAGGTAAAATAATATGTAAATAAACTATCTTACCAATTCCACAAGTTTTGGAAAGTCATCCGCTGCACTGCAGCACTGTAAATACTCGCCTTGTTGAATGGAAAAATTGAGAAAGTTCACAATATCTTCATCGTCATACAGAGAAATACTGCTGCATGGAATACAGTATTGCGTGTTTTGTTCCGGCTGAGTGTCGGGGGTTTCTTGGTAGATCCAAAAGTAACTGATAACAGTTAACACTCCGGACAAGGAGAAGGAGATGATCAGTTCAACGACGAAAAATCGTACCCAATTTCTTCTGACACTATTTCCGCCATCCTCCGTAACCAGCTTGTGCTTTATTTTTATATGCATTAATATCGGTACAGTGCAACACTTTTCATTTAAAAAGACTACACTTTCTAAACTGTCATTAAGCTAATGTAATGCACAACCTGTAAATCTATAATCAAGGACGTATCTGAGAAGGGTTTACCTATTCAAGTGTGTTTTATCGACTAATCATGAATGCAGGTCAGATCCCGGCTGGCACATATCCATGAATATAGTATGTCAGATCCCAGCTTGTCATCTGGTCTACAACAGTCTGTAATCTAGGACGCAGTCTTATTACTGTGGTGGAGTCTTAAATTTTCATGCATGTAAGTACGTAGGTAGGTAGGTAGGTATGTTTGCATGGATGGATGGATGGATGTTATTCTGGTATGATAAAGTTCGTGTGTGTGTATATATATAATCTACTGAATACATATCTTTAAATTCTCATCAGACTGTGACACTAACTCACTGAATACATATATCCAGATTCCATATTTACTCCTATATGCTTACTGAGTATAGTCGACAATGGAATAAATGTGTAAATGATTAATCAATACTGACATATATTATACTCTAGATTATTACTGAAGCTTCTAGTTGAGTCAGATAACATAAATTGGTTTTTCATTTCAGTGTTACACAGAAGTTACTTCCTAAGTCAGCTTTACATAAGTTTTACATAAAAGGGTCATGCAATGACAACTTACCTTATATCCATTATACTGTTTCTTAACTACAATGTTTACGTTTATCGCTTATGCACAAAGAATAATGTGACCTAAATCGTCGATTGTATTTTATGAACATACAAAGAAGGAAAGAAGACATGAGTGGCACATACAGTAATAATCAATTAAGTAACGTCTTAGCAGAGACAAGAGAAGGCCTGGTTGAACGAGACCAACCACTGATGGAAATAACGTCATTATTTTGAATGTTGCACACCATATAGCATATGCACTTTGGTGAGAATGACAAACCACACTGGAAGAATATTGACAAATGTCAGCCAGGTTACTGCATATGTAGATAATTGTGTTGATAGACATGAGAGAACTCTATGTGAATCAAACTTGTGCTTGTTGTACTTTTGTTCCATAGAAATTAGAATACTCTCTGTGAACTAAGCATGCACGTGGTTGTACTTGTGGTAGAAAACACAAGAGTCTCTGTTTCTTCTTTTTCAAACAGAGTTACAGTATAAAATAGTATAACCCACCAAATAAAATATCTTCGATAAATTATTATTCAACTCTCAAGTAAATTCAGAAATTCAAAGTTGAGATAATTTCAGATGAATTTAATCAAATAAGATGCATTTTTTAAAAAAAAATACAAACATTGTCCTTACATAAATTTTAAAGTTGTGCTATTTTATCAATTTGGCATATCCTAATTACAGTTCATCTTGTATATGAAACCAAGTTTGTGACTAGGCTGGTAAATTTCGGTAGTTGCATGCTTAATCATTTGGTAAAGGTAAGAAAAAAGTATGAACAATCGACGTCATGGTTCTGTAACTTATTTTGATGGTCACGTAATCTCATATTCATGACAAATATGTATGTATGCATGAATATATCAGTATGTACGTATATAATTACCTAAGTATGCGTAGGGATTAATGTCACGCAGGCACAATACTCGGTGCATGGTGCCAATCAAATGTTGAAAGCTAACAATATATAGAAAATGACCAAAGAAACAAAAAAAAAAATAATAATGTTAATTAGATAAAGCCTTCCAAAAAGATGTAAACATGTAATACTTCAAAATACAAGACAGCCGGTAAGGATATTTTTTTCCACCACTGTATCGTACTTGTCAAATGTTATTAGAGTATTTCGAGCCATTGAAATGAGCCCACTGCGTATTGGATTGGGCCGTGAGAAATTGAAATGAGCTCACTACGTATTGGATTGGGCCGTGAGCCATTGAAATGAGTCCACTGCGTATTGGATTGGGCCGTGAGCCATTGAAATGAGCCACTGCGTATTGGATTGGGCCGTGAGCCATTGAAATGAGCCCACTGCGTATTGGATTGGGCCGTGAGCCATTGAAATGAGCTCACTGCGTATTGGATTGAGCTGTATCTATGCAGCTGGATGTGTGGCATGAACACCAGGTTACCGACCATGACTATTGCATCGTTTTACCGGGTTTTGCCCTGGAATGTAAATGTTTGCTAATTACATACACCCTTTATAGCTTGACCCGAATAATATGTGTGTATTATCTTTCATCCCAGTATATAATAAGGGCCTAGTCCAATCGATACAATGGTATATTTTATGTACTATGCATATTTATGCGCGCGAAAGAATTCGAACAGGCCATGCACGCACTATGAGAGCAAGCCATTATCTTGCTTGTGTGTGGTATATACCCTCAGTAAAATAATAAAATAAACTAGAGACAAACAGTCATACATATAATTATATTGTTATAAAGGATATACAATATATCAGTTTAAATTATACAATTTTATATAGTGCATTAGCATTAAGTCCATTAGGATACAGAATATCTAACTTATGAATCCAATAAGTTTCTTTTATAAGTCTATTCATGTCACCATGCACAATATATATTGGCATGAAAGAAAAATCAAGTAGAGAGTGATTATTGGTGTTAAAGTGTGTTGAAACATTAGAGGAAAACTGAGGATCTGTATAATTTTTTATATGAAAGCGATGATTGTTCATTCTCTTAGAAACTTGTTGAAAGTGTTTGTCCAACATATTGCATGATACATTTTTATACAGGTTATTAAATAAATCACATCAGTTGATATACAGTTAGTGTTATCACGTAGAGAAAATACCTCTTTTGTATTAGCACTACTGAAAGAAGTACTTTCTCTTTTGTTTGCACATTGAGAACACCGGTGTCTGTTACATTTAGATGACGAAAAGTGTATTTTTTATTTTCTGTCTGTTTAGTTCTGATTAAAAAATCTTGCAAATTCTTGGGTCTTCTATAAGCGAGAACTGGTTTAATTTTGAAAAGTGATTTGACGCTAGTTTTATTGGATAAATTTAGGAGACTATAATATTTATTAATTATACGACCTATATTAGGTAATGAAGGATTATATTGTATTGTGAAAGGAATTACATCTCTATTTTACATTCTGCTGTGTTTAAAGCCTCATGTTGAGTAAGATTAAAGGCTTTGTTCAGTGAGAATCAATTATGTGTGTAGGATAATTTCTATTTTGGAAATAAGTTCGTGATTTATTCAAAGAATTTTGTAATTGACAATCATCTGAAATAATGCGTCGGTATCTTTTGGCCTGGCTATATGGTATACCGTTTTTACATGACATGGGATGACATGAAGAATATTCTACATATTGGTGGATATTAGTTTCCTTGATATGAATATTTGTAGAGATAGTGTTATCAATATTTTTTATTACATTTACATCTAAAAATGAAACATGCGTACTTGATGCAGTATCAGTAAATTTAATTGTCAAATGAAAATGATTCAGGCGATCAATAAATTTTTTCAGTTCTTCATTTGAATGGTTCCAGATCATAAATATGTCATCTAAAAATCTAAACCAAACAGATGGATTAAACTTTTCGTTTTGAACAAAATCTTTTCTAATTTACCCATAAAAAGGGAAGCGTATGAAGGAGCCATGGGACTACCCATTGCTGTACCCATTATTTGTATGTAATTCATATTATTGAATTGAAAATAATTGTTTTCCAAGATAAGTTTTATTATTTTACATATATCTTCACTAGATAGTGTGCTATTATTAAGATTGTTATCGATAAAATATTTACACGCTTCAATACCATCTGCATGCGGAATGTTGGTATATAGTGATGTTACGTCTAATGATACAAGGATTGAGTTATCAGATAGCTGTAGAATAGACTTCAACTTTTAATGAAATCAGTGGTATCTTTAATGTATGAAGGAAGTGATTTCATTAAAGGTTGTAAAACACTATCAATAAATTTGGATAGGTTTTCAGTATATGAATTATAACCTGATATAATTGGTCGTCCTAGATAATTTAAAGGTAAATTATGGTCAGGATTTTTATAAGTTTTGGGTAATATGTAGAAATGAGGTGTACGTATGTTAAGAGGGAAAGTATCAAATTCCTCAATTACGGAATTATTATTTTTAGCAATCTCATTAACGCATGTTGAAATATTTGATTTAATTTCTATTGACGGGTTTTTGTCAATATGTTTGTAGTATTTTCATCATTTAACTGACGTTCAACTTCTTTAACATAATCATCTTGATTCATAATAATAATAGTGTTTGATTTATCAGCCTTTTTAATAACTATACTGTCGTCATTCATTAGATTATATAAAGACCTAATTTCGTCCTTAGAAATATTACTATGATATTGCTTTTGATATGATATCTGCAATAAGTATACACCCTCAAGAATACTAAACTTTAGGTCAAACTGTTGTTATTTGTTCTGGACTTACGGCAATTCCACTAAATAGTTTTCACTGTGAAACCCGTGTGCACCGTTTCAGTGGAATATAAGTCGCACAAACCATCTGCAATGAGCAACAATTCATCAGTGTGTTTCCCTTGAAAATAATTTGTATCGTGTCGCATGTACATCAATGTTACTTCCATCAAGTTCCATGAAGAATTCGCTCCGAACATATACGTAAAGACGTAAAGAACTTGGCGCCATAATTTTAAAGTTTTTTCGTTAGAAATATGATAGCCACTATGCAGATAACTGTAGGTCATTTTCACCGGGGAAAAGGTGTATTTGCAGAATCGTTAATATTTGCCTTACATATGGTAATAACTATCTTCTTTGTGTGCAACATCGACAAGTCTATGACCCTACAAATATTAGGCTGTGGCACATATAATATTTATGAACTTTGTGAATGGCTTGCATTTAGGATAAGGAAACAACCTTTAGATTTCAGAGTCAAAACAAGGTCAAACGTCGAGGTCACAGAGACTCACGTAACAAAAACTGGTTTCTGCTCAATGTTAATAGTTCTACAACAGATACCAAGACCAAATTTTGTGAAAAGCCCATCTTGTACCTGAAGTAAGCAAGAACGCTAGCAAGTTCAGGAGCAAAGGTCAAAGGTCACTCTGATTAAAATTGTATTTTTTATAAGAACTTTCGTTCAAGATGAGTTACCTTGTACATACTTTTACCCATTGGTCGATGATCTCTAGAGTCAACCCTGCCGTACCAATGCATACATTGAGTACTTTTAAATAAGAAATATAACGTATACTTTGCCGCTCACAATATTCTTGTTTTCAAATATTTTGTATCAAGTTAATATTATATGACTCTCTATCATGTGAAATGCATATGGCATAACAGTTAAATGTTTTTTTTTAATATTCTTAGCCACATTAGAGGAAGGGTCATACTGTAGCTCTTATGCCCAGTTATTGATGCCCCTCACGCATTCGCTAAGTTCGGCGTTTTAATTGCAGACATTGTTGTAGGGGCATTTATGCTCCATAACCATATTTCTTGTTCCTATATAAGGCAAACAGAACTTGCTTAAAAATTTAAGTGAAAATTTTCCTTCCTTCTTTGTTTGTTACTCTGTTTATTTGCTTCTTCGTATCTTTACATTATACACATACGCACACACACAGAGGTAAAAGCCGTTATAATGCGATGCTCGGGGTCCAAAGAATAAATCGCGATATAAGCAGGATCACGTTAACAGAGTTTTCGAAAAATTTCCCTACATAAAATGTTCATTGAAATTTAATTGTCATCAGTTTTAACTAACCTCTTGATCAGATATCGTTTATTTTGTTCGCAGGGTTTCATCAGACATGCAAAAGTACTTCAATTTTGAATTATATACATGCCAATATGGCGGAAACGGTGCACGTTGAAGTTAACGCAACATTAAACGCAGCGCTGCGATTACAAATCAGTTAAAAGCAAGTAGACTAATTACATTTCAGTCTCAAGTGAACAATTACATTTGAGACAAACGTTAGTATAAAATGATACTTCATATACTATTTTCGTGGAATAATTCGCAATTTGTGATCTTCGTGGGTTAGATTAATAAAAGACATAATTTCAATATATGAATGAAAACACTCACATACAAAGAGCAATACTGGAACTAATCTCGCATGGTTATAACTTTTAAAATGGTTTAGTAACATTTTGTGGTAAACATAAGTTATAAAAGATCTATTTTCGTGTGCTGTATTCAAAGTGTGATCAATATTAAATTTCTTGAAATAAGGACTTTTCTCTCAAGGCAACAAAAAAAATCGAAATAAACATCGCTAGTTCGACATTTTAGCAAAATGTTTTTTAAAAAAAAATAATATTTAGGTTATAAAAGCAGTATTAGCATTAACACTACAAGAAATATGATTAAAGCACGCCAAAATGATACACTTTTAGCCAATAATCAATATCTTAAATACGCTGTTTCAGGTAAATTCATACTTTGGAAGCTGGCCATATCACATTCCAAAATCTTTATATATGTTCAACATGGTCCCTATTGTCTGGTAAGTATCTCTCCCGCAACAGAATGTAGGCAGGCTACGTGCACTAAGAACGAAGGGCATGGTGATTGTAGGTACGAAAGAACCGAATCGGCAATAAGAAGTGACACTTGAACATATAGTGTGTGTGTGGGGTGGGGGGTGGGGGTGGGGGGTGTTCTGCATACAATATTATTCAAGATATATAGTTTAAGTCTTGGCAATTGCGAAATAGAAATGTTTCTTCGCTGACTGCAAAGATCAACAGTGGGGCCCCGCATATCCAATGTTTTCAAGCATGGTTGTGTTGTCCACGCGTTCATTCTAGAACATTCTGGAGAATCGTCTGAGTGAGGGGCCAATGTTGCAAAATATCCTAGTTGTATTTGTCCCCTCATGTCTTGATAGTTCTCAAGACATGACCAGTGGGCAATGGACAAGTCTCCTATCCCAGTGGCATGACTCAGGGCCTGTGGCTTATTTTTTCATATTCCTTAAATGTTTACAAGGTTAATGGAAAGGGATCTTAATAGTCTGTAGGTTGTAACCTCCATCATAGAAGTATTTGTATGTACTTCGCATGTACTTAAAGATGTGAATTGTATTACACTGCATTATTTCTGTCCTTTTTGTTTCCTTTTCATTTTATTTACATTCAATTCTGTCTTTTTTTTTCTTCTCCGTAGCTACTTGTATCTCGAAAACTGTAACCCCCTGCGATGCACTCATCCTTTATAGTTTACAAACAATAACATTCATTGCACAAATATACAATATATTTTGGATTGTCAAATTCAGGCATGTATCAAAATGCTTTCTAAAAACAAAATATCAGAGCAGTTGTACACTTGAAAAAGTAACAAAGGGTTGATGTACCTATGTCATTATATGAAATTTGAAATCTGCATAATTTGTCATGATCTCAGCTAGGATAGCATCCTTTCTGTTGAAAAGTGTCACGTTTACTTGAAATATGTTCCGCTCCTGAATTTTGCATTGTTTCACATAGTTAATAATTTCAGTAAAAGACAATCTCCTAATTTTCTTTGGTGGTATCGTTGGTACTAAAAAGAACTAATGATATCTCAGGGGAGTACTGAATAACCTGCACGTATTCTTTGCTTTTTATATATGAATGGGGGAGGATGGTTAAGTTTGAGAGTATAAAGCTGGCCTTATGTCTGATGTGCGTTTCAAAGAGGCTGCCTTTGCAATGATATTTTTAATTCTTGAAGTTATCGAGACAAAATCGAACCAGTAACGCTTTAGATTTCACATAATTTAAAATTCATAATCTGGCAGTGGTACAGGTCCTTTGGATCTGCACGGGATGGAATAGGACGCTTCCGACCCCACTAGTCTCCCAACTGTGGGTAACATATTGCGATGATATCACGACATCACTGGGAGGACGTCTTACTCGATGAAGCCAACGGCCAGGGCGGAATAGCTCCAAGATGAGCTTAATACCCACGTGCTCAGAACCAGGGCGTGCCACATCATATTGGTGGACTTCGGCTATGGTCATCCAGTTTCGAGAGGGATGGGTTCAGCCAGGCTGCACCTTGCCCTTGACACACCACATGATGACAACTAGCAATTCTTCCATCCCGGATCGGTCGCATCCCGGGTCAACAATGACGGCGCCTTCCGATGCACACCAGGATGAAGATGACAAGTATACTGCTGGTGCCCACTACCAAGACAACGTATCATTTGTACGTGGAACGTTAGAACACTGAGAGCTATGGGAAAATTGAAAGAACTCACACATGAGCTATGACTGGAACTTTCTAGAGCCGTTTGAAGTGCGCTGTAAACATTCAATCATAGCGTTGGGTTTCTCATCCTCAAAGCCAATGTGAACAGCATTATGGGTTGCAATCCAGTCTTAAGCAGGCTTATTACCATCCGTTAGAGCGCTAATCATTTCAACATCACAATCATATAGGCCTATGTATCCACATCTAACTATGACAATGTACTGGAGAATGTATATGATCAAATGCAAGATGTCATTGACAACTCACCCAAGAAGGACATTCTGTTTGTACAAGGAGACTGGAATGCAAAGGTGGGAGTTGATTCACAGACAAACTGGCAACTCAGTTGCGGACCCTCCTGTAATGCAGAAACAAATGAAAGATGGCTCTGGTTTAGTTTACCGCCTACAACAATCTTATGCTAGTCAACACATTCGGCTCCCACTAAGCATCTAGAAGATGGACCGTGCAAAGTCCAGATGGACAACATCACAACCAGATTGACTACATCCGTGTGAAAACAACGATTCAGCACATGAGTGAACATCGCGAAGAACTCGAAGTTTCCCAGAAGCAGATATTGGAAGTGATCATGATGTTTTAATGACAACGTTTCGCCTTCAACTGAAAATAACCAAAAAGCCTAACCAATCAAGAATCAGATTTGACCTTGAAAATTTGAAAGATCCTAAATTCGAATAAGTTTTACAAGCATTTATAGTGGTACATTTGCTCCTCTTATAACCCTAGGTAGCCATGACACCGACCTGGAGTCCTTAACCACCAAATTCAACACATCTGTGACTGGCACAGCCAGCGAGATCATTGGCAAATATCGTTGAACAAAGAAACCTTGGGTCACAACAGATTTATGCAACAAAAGAGGAGAACTGAAAAAGAGATACAACTCATGATGGAGTTTTAAAAATACAAAGAGATAAACAATATTAGCAGAAACAAATAGGAGAAAGGCAAAGGAGACCTGGATAGAAAGACAATGCTGTGAAATAGAAGACCGTCTGAGCGGAAACAACAGCTAGATGGCATATGAACTAATGAAAGATTTCACAAACATGACACAAGGGAATACTTCCACTATCCAAGACAAATTAGGAAAAGAAGGAGATCCTAGGGAGGTGGACAGAATACTGCTTCGAATTGTACAATCATAAGACCCAAGACGCATCCACCAGTCCTAAACCGCCCTCATGCAGAAAATATTGACAACAACCCCATTCTTAGCCAGGAAGTTGAAACGGTAGTTAAGTCATTAAAGAAAGGAAAACTAGCTGGGTTGACAACAAAGCAGCAGGACTTTTTCAATCTGGAGGAGAAACGACTTTTACAATCTCCAACAAGATATGGCAGACAGGAAAATGGCCAACCACATGGACTCAGTCTTTGGTGATCGCGTTCACTAAGAAAGGAAACCTACAGCTATGCAAACATCACAGAACCATCAGTGTGATCAGTCACACGAGTAAAATCATGTTGATTATCAACAGAATAAAGCAGACCAAATAATTGCTGAGGAGCAGGCAGGCTTCCAAACAGGAAAGGGTACCACAGAACAAATCTTCAATATCAAACTCCTTTGCGAGAACTACCCTCAGCATCAGCAAAATCTATATCATGTCTTTATAGATTTCAAGAAGACCTTTGACGACATACGGCATTATGGACGACTATGAAAAAGTACATCATCAGTTTAAACTTTGTACAGGTTGTTGAACACCTCTGTTACAAAGCCACCATTGTTGTCCTCATTAATGGCAGTAGAGGAGATTGGCTCCGAACAACAGTTGGAGTCAGACAGGAATGTATACTCTCATCTGCACTCTTCAAAATTGTCATGGAAAGGATCTTGAAGTCTACATTTGAAAACAACAATGGCACTGTCAGCATCAGAGGAAGAACAATCACCAACCTTCGCTTCGTGGATGAAATTGATGGCTTAGCAGGAGATGGACAAGAACTGGCTGATTTGGTTGAGAGCCTCGACACAACCTCCACGGCCTACGGTATGGAGCTTAGAACCGAGAAAGCCATACAGATGACAAACAGGATTAATTACATCATTGCAGAAATAAAGGTCATTTGACAAAAGGTGGAAACAGTCACAAGCTTCAAGTACCTGGGATCAATTATGACTGATGATGGCTCCAAAGCAGAAATACTTTGCAGGATTGTCCAGATAACAGCAGCAATAACAAAGTTGAGACCAATATGGAAAGACATTTACAATGCTCTTGGTTAAAAAATAAAGCTCATGCGCTTTATTGTCGTATTCATTTTTCTGTATGCTTGTGAAACATGAACGCGCATATCACATCTACAAAGCATGATTCAAATCTTCGAAATGTACCGCAAAATCTTGGGCATCTCATACATTGATCACGTAACCAACAAAAACGTCCACAGCCAGATCAAACGAGAAATCAGACCGTACAAAACCTCTTGACCACTGTGAAAAGACGTAAACTGAAGAGGTACGATCAAGGTGCAGAGGAAGAGACAGACGGGGAAAGAGATGGAAGACAACATTATAGAGTGGACAGGTATGGAGTGTGGAGATTCACGAAGGGCAGTGGAGAAAAAGGAAAGATTGAGATAATTGGTTTGAAGTCATTTGTGGTGCCCCAACCATCTCTTGGGTTTCGGGATTGATCATGATAATGAGGACGACTACGATGGTAATTAGCTTGATAATGATGATATTTATGATGATGATGATGATGATGATGATGATGATGATATTCATAAGTGCGCGTTCGGACAACACTAACGTATACAATGTGAGAATTAATTTCTGTATTTGAAAGATAGGCAAAATACTTAAAAATTGAGATTCCTGACAAGTCACGAACCTAATTAAATGTCAGGTGCATGGTATATTGTTGTCCCATTAGTCAATATTTTAACTGCACAATATCATATAAAATTAATACTTTCGGTACCTAGCCATGTCATAGTACCTACCAAAGTCTGTCAATATGATAAAAGTGGTGTCCAGGTTTTGGTGATCATTGCTTCCGCAAACGAGAGTAGGTAGGCTGTGTGCCCTTTCAATATGAAAGGGGATAAAATTAGACGAAAGGGTAGCGTTGTTTCAGCTAACACAGAAATCACTCGGCATGTTATGTATTGTTTGACAGTTAATGTACGTTGGTCGAAAACGGCCTGGCAAAACGTTTCAAGACTAATAATGTTTTACATAACGATTTACGATCCTTTCTATACAAATTCTGTTTTGCTGCTCTGTACATTTAATTTAGATATACAAATTACAATCCAGATAAACTGTACAAATAAACAATGTACATGTGTCATGTACGATATATATCCCGACCAAATATTCTTCGTACGTAAGGCACTAAATATACATATAGGCTAATTTATATTTTGCCAAAATGCCACAGTTAAGTATGCCCCTATCTTAACAGCTAACCGAGTAAGGTCAATTATCGAATGAAGCAGCAGGGAGGGCGAACAGACCAATAGTCGAAAAACGTACAAATATTGAAAGTAAGCCTTCCTACAAATGATCGAAAAAAAGAAAAGCGTCGACAGATTTAAAAAAAGCATCGACGTTACTGAGAAAATCTCTATGGAATTTCCAATTAATATTACTCCATTGCCGTTGGTGATTTTTTCTAGTTTATTATGCGCGTTGTTTACGCAATTACGTCTTCGCGAGGTCCCGCCCTCCCTGCTGCTATATTAATTAAATCATTATGTTATAATAAAATGGTACATCCGGAATCTCATACTGCAAGGATAGCTCGAGAACGATTAGAAGCAATCAAAAAATTTCTTCCTGTTAGAGATTCATTTAGAGAAAACCTACAAGCGCAGCAACAATCACAAGTTGAGTACGAGGAAGACACTAAAAGGTTATTTAAACCCGTCACTACAACTACTAAGAAAGCTGCAGCGGCTGTTGAAAAAACTATATAGGGAGATATTGCGGAGGAAGATGAGAAGAGGAAAAAGGGTATTTTTCCAGTATTAGAACAAACTGCAGCGCAGACTGAACAAAATTGCAAGAAGAACTAAACAGACAAAGAAGATTTTACGAGATCTTCCAACTGATATAGCTGCGGCTCGGCCTCCACCCGCTGGTGAAGATATTGGAAAACTTCCTACTGAAGTCGCCGACGTGAGAAAAGAACTTGCATCTGAACCCAAACCAGTAGAAGAAAACGTAGAATTAATTGCAAGATTTAGAAAAGGGTTTGTCGAAGACATTAGAAATACTAAAAGAGAAAAATTACCCGAAATAATATTATTTGGTATATTTAATAAATCTGATATTTTAAAACCCCGTCATGAAAAAGTAATTGATGATAATCTTATTAAATGGATATATCGCGTATATAGAAACAAAAAACAAGCCAGAGGTTTAGAATACGATAAACTTGTTAAAGAAATAAAAAGACTTGATAGAGAGAGATTGGAACAAATAGAACAATAATATCAACTTCCTCCACCTCTGCAACAAATAGAACAACAACAATCTTCTTCACCGCAGCAAAGGTTGATGTCGGAACTTGAGAGCTCTGAGGAGCTACTTAAAAAAGCAAAAGAAGAAAGATCACCCTTAAGACTATTTAAGAAAACAACAGAAGAAGGAGCAACCGGAAGTGGTTTGGGAAATAATCTTGTTTGTCCTGATAATATCCTCAATGACGTGTCACGGTTAGAAGTTCTCATAGGGGGAAAACGTGCCGGAAATAATTCACCAGAAATAACCAATAAAGCAGCTGATATTTGTCGGCGATTATTTCAGGGTGGTATCATGGAAATCGGTGTTTACCGAGAACTTATCGATGAACTTGTTGATGATTACAGTGACTAGTTGTTAGATAAATGATAAATAAGATACACAATAATCACCGTAGACCTGTACAGGTCAGAGCGGTAAACTCACGATTACCAATCCATAGAGCAATTTACGGAGATGGACTTGGTGATGTTATTCAGGGATTATTTACAAGGTTAGCCCCAAAAGCAGCGCCTATTGCAAAACAATTATCGATGAAAGCTATTGATATTGTTCGTGAAAAAGCTCCTGGTGCAATTATCAATGTTCTGGTAAGGCGTTCTCGGCGATTAAAGATAGACTAGCACGATTAATAAGACGAAAACGACAACCAGTAAAATTACCAAGTACTGAAATTATGCCCGCAGATGTCAACAAAATAATAAATCAAGCTGCAAATCAAAAACTGGCAGCTTTAGCAGATCGGGGACTTGGTGAATCGGGAAATAATATCTCAAGTTTGATATCAGGAAGTGGAACTTCCCGAGGTGGAATTTCCTGAACGCGGTAATCAACGTGTTAGACGAAAATAATTACACTAAAATGTTCAGGCGCGTATCCGACACAGCATTTGACATGGATGCACCTGTCCTTAAAGATGAGTCTGTACGCGATTATCAGTTTTATTCTTATGACGCACGAACACCAGATCAACGTGGAAGAATCGAACTGCAAGTTCATGACACAAGTAGATATTTTCTACCCGCTGAGGCTTTTATTGAGGTAGAAGGTACAATTGTAAGAACAACCAATGTTAATTACGCAGATGCAATAAAAGTTGGTTTTGTCAACAATGGTATTATGGCACTGTTTGATAGCGCCACTTATATGATTGATGGAAAAAATATTGAATCGATTGAGAAAGATGTCGACGTTGCTACAACAATAATAGGATTGGCAAGATATTCTGATGATTATACAAGATCAGCAGGTCCCACGATGATGTTTGTGAAAGATAATTCTGGTCACCCTGAAAGCGATCCGTATAATATAAGACGACCAAGAAATTTTGCCGATAACGCCGATGCTGATGTGTGGCCAGTGGTTCATGGTGCTAACCTAAATTTCAACTTGGGATTTTCAACGCGTAAAAATATGTTGCTAGGAGCCAATAGAAGTTTTTCATTTACAATTCCACTATCGCATATTTTTGGGTTTTGTAGAAATATTAAAAAGGTTATTTTTTGAGCTAGACACACGGTTGTTCTTGTAAGAAAGGGTGATGATAACGATGCTCTGTGGAGACCCGCTGGTGATGCTGGTAAAGTAGTATTATCGAAACTTTCACTGTGGATGCCGGTAATGACTCCAACGATCGCAGAAGAACAGCGATTAATTTCTTTCATGGACACAGGTGATAAATCCTTGTTGTCATGGTTAACAACAAGCACGGATAGTATGCAAACTGACGTTAACGGTCAGTTTACATGGCATATAGCATCACAACAAGGTGTTTCTGTACCACGGCATATTTGTATTGCGTTTCAGACCCGTGATCGTTTAGGCTTACAAGAACGCACTCATATGATATTTGATAAACTAGGTATCACAGGTATTTCTTTACGGATAAACGGACAACAAGAACTAACAGAGAACATACAACTAAATTGTGAACAAATCATATAGGACGTGTATATCATCGTTTGATGTCATTCATGGGACGTGATCAAATTGTAGATACTGGGTTGCAAATATCACAACATGATTTCAGAATTTTGTATCCGATTTATTATTTTTCACTGGAGCATCTTGATCAATCAAAACAATCTGTCGTTGATATACATCTTAAAGCAACGTTAAATACAGGTGGTGTTGATTATAGAGCAATCGCGGTTATACTTAGCGATAAAGCGTGTTACTTGAAGGTGGTAGTGGTCGAATGAGAGTCGTTGATGCACCAGTGGAAAATCTTTAATCATTATTTGGAGCGTGGTAAGTATTTATCATAAAATGTCATACAGTCATGTTAATGTTGTTCTGACTCCCGGTCAGGTAAAAAAATTATAATCAAAAAACGGCAGCAAATGCGGAACAAAAATATCACTAAAGCGAGATCAAATTTCTAGTGGCGGTCCAAACAAATTATCGTTGACAAATAACCAGATTAAACATCTTAATAAAGCCCTAGAATCAAAAACCGGGGTTCAATTTTATCTTGTGGTATTTTTCCACTTCTCGCGGCTATTCCAGCGCTAATAGCTGCTTCCGCTCCAGCCGTAGCAAAAGGAACCGCGTTAGGTGCTGTTGGAACAGCTGCTGAGATCGCTCTAAAGAAAGCAACAGGAAAGAGATACAAAAAAAAGGGCGCGGCCTAAGATTGCCTGGATCTCGTTGGGGAAGAGGTCTGAGGCTTGAAGGAACACGTTAGACGTTCCAGCATCAAATTTTGATTTACTTGATGCTGCTAAACGATTAAAAATAAAAAACCTCAGAGGTGTTTTTATGCGAGATCAATTACCGAAACAACCGAATAAACTCGAAACAGGTATTATTAATCTTGACTCAAATTCAGGACCCGGTACTCATTGGGTACCATACGCGGTTGATCCACGTGGAATCGTTTATGTTGATTCATACGGGTTAGCTCCACCTGTTGAATTTATCAAGTATGTTGCACCACTTCACGCGCAAGTTTGGTATTCAACGCTACCCACACAAACAATGACAGATCCGCCAATATGCGGCCGTGAAGTAATTAATGTACTTAACGCTATATCAAAATCATCCAAACCACCACATAAGGTCGTGCATGATTATACAAGCAACCGCTTCGTTGCGCGTAAAGCGTTTTAAACAGATCATAGATCTTATATAATGGTTGATATTTACGGAAGAAGATCTTCCCGCGTTAAGAAAAAGTCCGTTGATCTGTCAAAGTACGCGACTAAAGATGAACTCGCTGATATCATGAACCTGGCTGGAGTTGACCCGGATGAGGTTGTTATTTTTCAGGATTGACATGGCAAACTAAAAACCAGCAATATCAAATGGAATGATATAATTCGACGAGTACTTGGCGCAGTTACGGATAATATCCCTGTGTTTACTGACAGCGGAAAAAATCAGGGATTCGAGTATATCGTTTACGACCATCAGAGATCAAATTACAGCAAGTGTTGCTAATTGCGTGAAAAATACCGATGACATAATGACGGGAGAACTCAGCATGAACGGAAACAAGATAGTAGTGTTAAGAGATCCAACATCCGACGAAGACGCAGCAACAAAATGTACGTTGACGTCAACTACAACACCGCAGATGGTAAATTATCCACGTTGCGGGCCGAATATGACATTCACGTAGGCGCTTTTGTAAGATTTCGCAGAAACCATCAAAAAACTGATGAGGTCATAGATAAATTCTTCGGCACTCTGCATACCGTTGAAGTAAAACTCGTTGATATCAAGACGAACATCGACACGATCAAACAAACACATCAAAACATCGTAGCGAGGATTCCTGAGATCCTTAATAAAACCAATTTGGTTAAAATTCCCAGCGGGGTTACTCCCGGGCATATTACCAACATAGCATACACAGTATCATCTGGATTCGCAACATGGTCGCAGCAGAATAATACTATTAAATATACCGCAATAGTCACTGGCGTGTACAGGCTATCTGTGTTCAGTGCTGCAAAATTTGAAATATTTACACCGTTTCCATGGCGTCATTCAACTGATAAGATTCCTGGAGTTGTATCTGTTGTATTAAATAGCGGAAACGAAGAAACATTTATTCTGGAAGCAGCTGATAAGAAATTAACCGCAACATCTTTCTGGTGGTGTTTGGAATTTGTAGCTGAAACACCTCAATTGGTTACTGCATAAAATATAATGAGTACCTCAATCGAACTTCAGAAATTTAGGTATAATCAAGCGTGTGAATGGCAGACATCGTTAAAAGATCGAGTCAAACAATATACGGTAAAAGTAAAGAAATATCGACGACGACTAGTTATCGTTGACGTGATCGTTTATTCAGTATGTTGTTGCTGGAACCGGTGTGATATTATCAGCGGTGACAATGATGGCGCCAGTAGCCGTAACTATTTGTATTTCAGCAGCAACAACTAATGCAGGTGTGCTTAATATCATTGCAAAAACAATATGCACCTGCATGAATGAAAAATTATCTGATTACATGATACAATTACACACAGCGACGGTCGCATACTCGAAGTTATCTTCGTTGTTATCAGCAAGTCTCAGTGACGGAATTATATCTGATTTTGAGTTTTCAGAGATGATTAAAATATACAACTGCGCTGGTATTAAAGGTACGAGTATTAATAATGACATCACAGGAGCTACTCCAGCAGATCGTGACAAACACAACCCTGCACAAGACCACGATGATCTCGGTAAGCTCGACTAATCCCGAATTTAGTGTTAATTTTCCAACTGCGATTCGCGCGAATGAAATCGCGTTAGCACAATTACGAGTATATTACAGCTGGCCAAACATCAGATCGAAATCATTTGATGGTACACCAGCAAATAATTTACTTGTATTTGTTAATAAAAACAAACCAGATGGAACACCTGACTGGAACGTTGTTGGAATACCAACTGGCACTTATGAGATTGAAGAGATCAATGAGGAATTTCAATGTAGAATAAAATCAATAACAGGAAAAGAATCAAAAATATCAATTAACGTTCATGAGCCGAAGCTATCTTCTGCGGTTGAGATACATTCTCCTGATTATGCCGTTGATATTTATCAGTCCACGATAAGATCCGTACTAGGTTGGGCTGATATTGCGCCATTGCATGAAGGACCACCAGAACCAAAATTAATTGATTTTATCACTGACGATGCCAAGTTTAGAGCAACTCCAGAATACCGAAATTTGTATCCATGGACTGGCAGGGATATTTACATTGAAAAAGATGGTAAAACATATCCTATGGTACCGTTTTCTATCATTGATCTTGATATAAAAACTTCAACTAATATTGTTTATGAAATAATTTTCAAATCATCAGCTAACGAAATTGAAACCGAATACACAACTACATTAACGACATTAGCACTTTTATTTAAAAACTTTATCCTGGAGTATCCCAATATCAATCTAAAACATCAGATCATTGCAACGATACAACATTTAAATCAAATTGTATTAGATCTTAAATATTTTAATCAGACTATTATAGAAGTAATAAATGCTAGTACTCATATAGATACAGAAGGAAAAAATAGTATCAAACAGACATATATTGATCATTATAAAATAACTGATGCAGATTTATTAAAATTTACACTTCCAGGATTTGAAACCGGCGAATTAATAAGATCACTCAACGATACTATCAATAAAACCTTTCATGAAACATTAGCTGTGTGGAGAAAAATAGCCCCAACAGCAACCGTTTTTAGATATAATAATGAACCATATGGAAGCGGCAGCCATGTATCCCCCGGAATCGTTGATATAACATCGACATTCGCGGCTAATCTTGTTTGTGACGTAATCGATGGCAGCTATCAAATAGATCTTGGAAAATCAAATCAGGCTCAACAAGGATACATCTTATACACGTTCACACCACAAGTTCCCCCTGGCGATTTGATCGTGCAAGTACCAACCAATCCTGTTTATCAGTATTTGTCACGAATAAATTTCAAACTCACAGACCACATAGGACGATTAATTGACCTGCGTAATGAGGAGTTGATTGTCAATCTACATGTAAAATCTTAAAGATTTTTATCGTAGATCTTCGTCTTAAAGACTTTTATCGTAATGATTTTTGTTCATAGATCTTTGATCAGAAACATTTTATTTTGTCAGAAATATTTTTATTTTTTCCGAAACATTTTATTTTATCATAGATCTTTGATCTTAATATTTTATTTTTTTCTGAAATATTTTATTTTTTTCTGAAAATTTGATCATTTTACGTAGTTCTGAGTACCAACTAGCCCATCAAAATTACGAAATTGATCATTTTACATAGTTCTGAGTACCAACTAGCCCATCAAAATTACGAAATTAATTGGTTTGCATGATTTTGAGTACCAACTAACCCATCAAAATTACGAAATTGATCATTTTGCATAGTTCTGAGTACCAACTAACCCATCAAAATTACGAAAAAATAAATAAAAATCAAAGATCTAAATATTTCAGAAAAAATAAAATATTAAGATCAAAGATCTATGATGAAATAAAGATCAAAGATCTAAATGTTTCTGAAAATTTGATCATTTTACATAGCTGTGAGTACCAACTAGCCCATCAAAATTACGAAATTGATTGGTTTGCATGATTCTGAGTACAAAATAACCCATCAAAATTACGAAATTGATTGGTTTGCATGATTCTGAGTACCAACTAGCCCATCAATTTCAGAAAATATATCATATTTCAGAAAAAATAAAATATTTCAAAATAAATATATAATATTTCAGAATAAATATATAATATTTCAGAAAAAATATAATATTTCAGAAAAAATAAAATAAAGATCAAAGATATAAGATAAAATAAAATAAAGATCAAAGATCTAAGATAAAATAAAATATTAAGATCAAAGATCTAAGATAAAATAAAATATTAAGATCAAAGATCTAAGAATAAATATATAATATTTCAGAATAAATAAAATAAAGATCAAAGATCTACACGTGGTCAGCGTTGACAGGGACCCCAGTTACCGAAACTTTCATTTTCCCCAGAATTATTTTGTACTACTTCAACAACAAAGTTACTCACTAACATAATTTATCTTCATTGTTTTATGCGAGTACCAATTATTTTTTTTTGCCTCGTACTCGTGGGATAACTCCAATCTAATTTTTTCTACTGCGGTAGAGAGATGGGCGAGTTCCTTCACTTGATCTTCTTCTATGGTAGCTAGCGACTGAAACATCGCCGTTTGAATCTGTTTCATAAACTTGTATTCAGATGATAGTGTGTGTATCCCCTGGTTTCTGCGTTCTTGTAAAATTTCAGAATCAGAAACTATTTTTGCAGGATTTAGTTCATTAGATATATTAATTCCATCTTTTTCCAATTTTTTAATAGCAACAATTACATTATTAATATTTTCGTAGTTCATTATTTAGTATATATTTATTTAAATAAAAAAAATATATCCTCGTGTTAGCCCCAAATCAAGTATTTTAGCGAGCTTATGAGGATGTTTTCAAGGACGGCACAACCCAAGAACTCTTAGCTTGCCACCGCATTCTACCAAGTTCAACGGGCACACGAAATACTACCCTCTATGAGAGCCCCTAACCCGTCAAACAACGGTCTAGAGGCCCAAGAGGGAGGACAGCACAAACGTATATAAATGAATGAACCTCTATTCGAGTGTTTTAGCAGGTTCAGTAAGTATGCAATGAATAAATGAAATGAAATACATACAATTAATATATGATGCCATTTTCTACGCATAACAGAACCCCCCCCCCAATAATCAGCCCGTGGGTGGTACAAACATATATCAACCACCAGTGACGTGTGGTTGGAGGGGTTCTGTTATGCGTAGAGGGGCTGGCGGTGCCCCAATCAATTATAAAAATCGCTAATATGCGTGACCACCTACGGTTGTCAGTCGTGGGATTCGATCCTGATACCGTGAGTATTACGGCCAGATACATTATCGACTGAGCTATCTAACCTTCTTAACAATATATATTTCAGAAGTTATTATATAGCTACAGATCAGTTTCTGAATATATTGTAAATATTTCTGCATTAAAACAGCGGTTTCTAAATAGATTGTAAATAGATCTGCATTAAAACAGCGGTTTTTGAATAGATTGTAAATATTTCTGCATTAAAAAAACAGCGGTTTGTAAATATGTAAATGAGAGCAGCGTGTTCTGCCAAGATTTCTCGTAATAGATTGTCAACATCTGCATTAAAACAGCGTGTTCTGCCTTGATACATGCTACCACTGCATTATTAAACCTTTTTACCTGCAGATCGGTTTGTATTATAACAGCGGTTCCTAAACAGATTTTAAATATCTGCATTAAAAACAGCGTGTTTTGCCTCGATTTCTAATAAAAGATCTAAAAATAACTCCGCTACATTGTATGATGGGAAATTACGTAAATTTTTCAATTTTGTGAGCTAAAAACCTAAAATATCTTTCTTTGGTATTAATTATTGATATTAATTACGACGTAGATGATTAATTAACCAATTACGACCATAAAAATAAAAAATCTACGAATAAAGCTATATTACAGAAGTAATCTCCCTTTCATATGAGTCAAAAAATCAGTAGTATAAGGGGGATATGCAGCCTAAAAGGATAAATAATTAAAAAAATAATAAATATAATCCTGCATAATTACTTGATAATGATGATAGTTTATCTCACTAACAATATTGGAAGGTGATTTTCTGTTTATATTTACTGGAAAAAGTAGTTTTGGTTATATTTTCTGCGACGTATTTTACCACACGCGAGTTAATATCAAAGTATTTCGCAGCTGAATACATTGATTGAAATATAATTTCTTCGCCAGTTTCTACGTTTGTTGATCTTACCGCCCTCCTTGCAATTGTTTTACATCTACCAGTATTTCCCCGTGCAGAGTTCTCGCTCTGTGTAACAGTTTGAAGATTGGATAAACTATTATTAAGTTTATTTACATCAGTATGATCAATCACAAGACCATCTTGGATCAACCCAAAGAAACACTCGTATGTGAAACGATGACAGAGATAAGGTTTCTTCCCAACATCAAACATTAGATAACCGGTATTATTAATAACACCAACTGGTCTCTTCAGCCTACAATTTCTGATCACACCGTCAATATTTGATTCGTAATTTTTGATGATGGGATGCGGGACAAATTTATTTTGCTCCATTATACAATAATGTCATTTGTCTAAATCATAATTTGTCTGAAAACTTAGATAATCCTCCGCGGATTTTATAGCTCCGTCACTGACATCATTTTTTTATCATAATATCTTTTAAGCTCTCTGTATCGTTTACCAGCAAAACACGCACACAACACTGTTTTACTTCGCACTCCAGCACCACATCGCAGACATGGTATTGGTCCTAAGCTTCCACGGTTAACGTTTTGCATGTGTTGTCCGCAAAATTCCCTTTTACAGGATTTATTGCAACGAGTCAATGAACCGATCATGAGCCATTTGCATCGAGACATTGTATACATAATATTTTAATTTAAATACTTGTTTGAAATATAATATTTTAATTTAAATACTTGTTTGAAATATAATATGAACGAAATCGATAGATTATCCCGAATCAAGCCTTGGAGCGCAGATAAATTTAATCTCGACAGAATATCTCCTGATTTACCAATAAAACATCTAGTTGATAAGAAAAACGAAAGTTTGATTAATAAAATTCACGACGCCAAGAAAGAATTTCACGCAGATGGTGCATCTCATGTCTGGTCAACGTTCAAGATTATACGCGACAAAGATATCATTAACGCTACGATGAATGACAAACGAGCAGCAATTATCATTAACTATCTTGATAATCGCAAATATCTTTTCAGAATAAAATTTGTCGTGTTGATAGAAACAGATGATTGGATTATCCGTGACAAAAATGATCCTGTCCACGGTGATAAAAAAAACTGTCATACTAAGTAGAGATTCCAAACCAGGTCTCGTGACCGGTATTGACAAACCGTATTATGAACGAGCATATCCTGTGACCGCGGTTATTTATGGAATCTATGTGATAAATGAAAAGCCTAACGTTGATAAACTGGCGCCGATGAAATTTTCAAAAATAAATTGTGTGGCTGAACGAGTAATAGAACATTTTACAAACGCGGCCCGTGGAAACGGTCTAACGGATAAAAGACGTAAAATAATAAATACGTGGGGAGAAACGGTTAAAGATACCGGGGCGTCTATCAAAGATGTCGCTGAGTTAGGAAAAAGATTAAATTCCCAATAACCGTAGCGACGATAGCAGGAGAGATTTTGTATGAATCGAAATATAAATCGAAAGGAGCTTCGATCGAAATTATTCATCATAACGCACACGCGTGAACTAACGCAGCAACAGTGTTTCCACGAGATCGAACCGTTAAATGTTATCCCATAGATAATTCTGATGGAGATATGTTTGATTTTATTAACGAAATAAGTAAAATCGATCCTGTGTCAGTATGGTTATTTCAGAGTTTTAGCGACGAATCATGCATAGAGGAAAAGAATAAATTTGATCAGTTTGTAAGACCAAATGGTGTTATTTATCGAACAGATCTTCTCCACGAAAAAATGAAAAATCTTGCACTGCAATATACTGATGACACTGACGAACTACTGAGCAACTGTTTTACTGTTCCGTCAGTTGGGGCTCATTTTGCTAGAAAGAAAAATTTGTGGAAGCCAACTCGAATAGTTGTGTCGAATACGGACACGGCGGACTATGGAATACTAAATACGATCATAAAAATGTTATTTCAGTTGATATGGTTGCATGTTATCCGGGAAGTTTTCTTGGATACGGAGATTGTTCTGTATACTTTGAGCGATTCGGTCATCCGACGCACGAGATGACACGAGTATCGATAAATGGACCATTACCGGATTTTGACCTAACTGGATTTGCTTGTATCGAGTCATTTGAAATGTCTAAAGAGCTTCATGCGATTTGTTATACCTGGTTTGGAAAACAGTTTTCAGAAAAAAATGTGGGCACCAATAGTAATGTTACGGTATATGCTTGATTGTGCGATGTTAACACGGTTGATTATAAGTGAAGCAATTATATCATACCGGAAACAAACCGAAGTTTGGTTACCACATTCGGATGAAACCGATTGAAAAGATCTTGGTAGAAAAATAATTGGCAAGTTTACCCAAGGAGGAGCATATGATCACAGACGACATTGTACAAGACTGACCATGGACGATGCTTAGTTAGATTTTATAATCGCTGATACAACGAACAGAAATACATTTATAAGTCGAGAAATAGCTTTCTTATCAAATGGAACTAAATTAGGTACAATTTTAAGTTACATGGACGGTGAGTCACCGCAGTATACTCATTTAAGATCTTCAATGCTCGCGTACGTTTCGATAAATCTATTATCGATGATAAATAAAGTTTCTGCACTCGCTGTCAGAGTTGCTACTGATTCGTTTTATATAAGTAAAAATTATTCAATACTATTAGAAAAATTAAGCATAGGCACTTGTGCATCGTGGGGTTAGTGGAGAATAAAAAAGGAATATATACTCGATTATTCCTAATCCGCTGATGTTGCGGTTAAAGACATTTACCTGATAAAATCAGGCAGAAATAATCAGATATCTTCTGCACCATCGGTATACGATCCAATAACTAGACACAAAACAGTTTATCTAAACGGACCTGGCGGTTCTGGTAAAACCACTCGAGTGATCGAACTATTTCAGAACTCGGATATGATCGTGCTGACACCTACACACAGATTCGCGCAAGAGATGAAACAACGAGGAGTACAATCGTGTACTTATCATAGCTTCTTCCGATGGAAGGGTGATGCATGGACATCTTTAAGGTTGGGAGAAAAATATATTCCGAGGATTATAATATGGGATGAAATATGCACGGTGCCGTTAGAAACATTAAAAACGTTTCTAGATTGGTTGTTAACAAGAAATACTGCTGTGATAATGTGCGGCGATCACGGTCAACCACCACTGTTTGTTGGACCATCTCCACATGATTGGCTGAAAAATTTCGCTGATTACTATGAAGAAGTATCTGATGATCATAGAGCACTTGATGCAACGTTGAAGGAGTTTAAAAAATTAATCAGACTACAACCGAATAAAATTCAGTGTGAAGTAATGCGTGGAATAAAATTCAGTGTGAAGTAATGCGTGGAATAATTCCAGAAACACCCATGAACGACTTTCTACAAACGTGGCGACCAAATGATCTGATAGTTGCAAGTAGAAAGATAGTTCGTGATACACTTCAACGAGAGTTATTTCAGTTAAAACGAGAAAAGTTTCCGACGCTGCGTTATCGACCAGCAGATACTCGACGGCAAAATATTGACGTTGATATACCAGGACAGACCAAGAAACAGAGTTTAGTATTAAATGACATTATCACAGCTGATGTTGATGTTGTTGAAGATGCATTATCGTTGAACAAATCTCCGTGGACACTAGGATATGCAATGACAATACATTCATCTCAGGTATTAACTATTACCGATACAGTTGTTTAGATTATAGATGATCGTATCGAGTGGTCAAACCTAGTTTATCTCGCGGTGTCTAGAGTCAGAAAAATATCTCAATTGAGACGAATTATCCTGGACGAGTCAGTGACTAGTGATGATGTTGACGGTGACATAATAAGAAAAAAATTAGCTGGTTATAAACAGCGCGATAAAAAAAATAATCGAGAATTTGATCTAGACGCTGACGTTGTCATTGCGCTGAAACAACAACAGAATAATAATTGTGCAAGTTGTAATTGTATAATGTTATGGAGATATTCGAGTAATAATCCAAGACAATTTACCGTAGATAGAAAAGATAACAGTCGCGGTCATACACGCGAAAATATCAGGTTGACCTGTCTTGAGTGTAATCGACGTAGAGGAGCTAGTTAAGTGATCGCGGTGGTAATTGCGTGTCCTCGGGAATTACTTGTAATTCTTCACGTCCAAATCCACGTTGAGGAGCATTTGAATCTAATCTGTAGATTGCAGGTCTACCTGAGGATCTTGTTATGTTAGTTATCTTATGTGTGGTAACACTCCAAATAGGATCAGTCGCTATTTTTTACCACCTTCGAGTTCACCGGGCTCGTATAAATACCTGACAGTGATATTACCTAATAATGGTTGCGCTGAAAAATCACGTCGTTGTGTAGTTATACCTTTTTTTGTGACTGCGTTAATAGGTTTCATATTGGTCGTTCGAGTTACTTCATTATTTAACGCGGCTATCACACTTGGTAATCTTGCAACCCATTCACGAGATCCCGTATCCTGAATAAATTCCTTCGCATATTGATATCCAAATAACCGCTCAGCGAATGTTCGATTAAATCGTTCAACAATTGCCTGATCACGATGAATCGCAGTATGTCCTCGTCGTATTTTGGTATTATTTTGTTTCATCAGTGATGATACTGGACCAAGAAATTCCTTGCCAGGACAACCTGTAGCAGCTGTGGCCATCGTAAACCACCTCGTTGATAAATTCGTTTAGAAACATCGGCTACCTCAGATGCTGTTTTCGTTGATAGCGGTTCTGCATCTTTGTATCTACTTGCAACGTCAATGACAGTTAACGCGTATTTGTATGTTCGACGACGACCAATTTTAATGGTATCATGTGGTAGAAATAATATATCAGCTTGATGAACTTCATTAGGAACACTGACATTGAAATATGCAAATCAAATTTGCTTAGGTGGTGGTAGATAAATTTGCCATATTGCCTGTTTGGATAACCACGCTTTAGCAGTAGAATGTTTAACCGCTGCTGCATCAGCAAGTTTACTAATTGCTGCTTTACCTTTCCAGTATCCAATTGGTGAATAATAAATCGATTCCATTTTATATATTACCAGCCCCTAGCGCTAATTTACCTTTCATCGCGGATCTTACTAACCAATTAGCTAATTTTTCTTTGATATTTTTATTTTTTATGGAATTTAACGCATGAATTAATTTCACATCTGCAATATGCCTATGTTGTAGATCATTACTTTTATACGCAACATCATGAGCATGACATGCTTTATCAATAGCATTAATTGGTTCCTCGCCTGGTTTTGGTTGATCTTGATTATCAAGCCTGATATCGAGTCGAGTACCAGGACCGCAATAATTATATCCTGGTAGATGTTTTTCTCCTGGGTATTTAGCCCACGGAGTTCCGGGTAATTTTGTTAATTTTGTTGCAATATCACCTCCGCGTTGCTTTTTTTTTACGCTGACTTTGCCCCTGAATTATCACCGGGAATAAATTTAAATTTCTTTGTACCACACCGCGTACACTTACCCGTAACCGCTGATCTATTATTTTTTTGTGGTAATAATTGTTAGTGTATCCGTCGGAGTACGCGTCCTGCACTTCACACAATATAAATCCATGGATATTTTATACAGCATGGATATAATTGATTTCTCAGCGACAAGAAAACGAGAACCTGTCAAGCACCATCCTGCGTTACCGAATTCCATCAGAATGATAATAATAGGACCATCTGGAAGTGGAAAGACGCAGTTGTTACTTAATCTTATAATGAGATGGTTAAAGTGGGATAAATTATATTTGGTAGCCCCGTCAGTTGATGATCAACGATGTTATAATGTGCTTAAGGATTTTAATGAAAACGCGCAAATAGATAAAGATAACGATGTTATCGAGTTTATAACCGATATTGATGAAGCACCATCAGTTGATTCCATAGACGGATTTATTAATAATTTAGTTGTATATGATGATGTGATGCTGGACAAACAATCAAATCCAGCTAGGATTTTTTCCCGTGGTAGACATAAAAACACCGATGTTATTTATGTTACTCAACGATACACACAAATACCAAAAGTGATTAGAGATAACTGTAATATTTTAGTTGTGTTTAATGGAGTTGATACACAAACGTTGCGAAATATTCATCAAACTTGGTGTAGCGGTGACATGGATATAATTAAATTCAAAAATTTCTTTTCACGAGCGCAAGCTACTCCGCATGGATTTATAACAATAAATTTGCACGATTCTAGAACAAGATATCGTATTGGACTTGATAAAATATTTGGATAAATTAATATAGCAGCAGGGAGGGCGGGACCTCGCGAAGACGTAATTGCGTAAACAACGCGCATAATAAACTAGAAAAAATCACCAACGACAATGGAGTAATATTAACTGGAAATTCCATAGAGATTTTCTCAGTAACGTTGATGCTTTTTTAAATCTGTCGACGCTCTTTTTTTTCGATCATTTGTAGGAAGGCTTATTTTCTAATATTTTGACGTTTTTCGACTATTGGTCTGTTCGCCCTCCCTGCTGCTAATGGCATTAACCACGACAACGTCATTAATCTGGGCAATTCGGCTCTACATTGATTCTTTCGATTAAAATAAGAACAATGATGAGAAATGCCTTGCACAGATTTATTTTGTGGTCAGATAAAACTTCATAAAGATCTTTGAATAACATCAGTTATTATAGGGTAGTGGCCTGGCATGTGAAATCTTGTCCAACGTGCCAAAAATGTTGAGAATAAAGACATTCCATCCGAATGTAATGTTTTGTTGCTGTTGTCGCTGGATGGGTTTTTAAGTGACACTGAAACTCATTTACACTATTCGTGAGAAAGGAACATAAATGCATTTGTTTATCTTCAAAATCTTTCATTTACCTATAAAAATGATAATGAAAGTCACCGTTTACATTCACTCTTCTGTTACATAGTATGAAAAAGTGCCTATGTTTGCAGTTACCTCTTATATGAGGCCCCACAGGAGGACCGACCTTACTCACTATAATTTATGCATCGAGTGATATCTAGTAGGCACACGATCCGTATTAGTTCAAACCTGTTCCAGATAGCGATTGTGAAAGTTATTCTATTCCTGGAATGAACATGATTTTAAAAAAGCACATATTTGAATATGAAAATGTGGTCACCCGTATGTAGCAGGTGTGTCGATCCACACACACACACACACATACAGAGAGAGAGAGAGAGAGAGAGAGAGAGGGGATTCTTCATCTCATTTACTCCATTACAGGGATGTGAATTGCCATAATATATCCATGATAACAAAATATTTTCGAAGCGATTGAACCGAGTCTTGCTGGTTTTGAAATTTTAGAAAGCCGTTGCAAATGTAAACGTTTCCCTTTTCCGTCCTGAAAATGTACACACCTGATGCATAGTTTAACCCTTTTAGCAATCGAACAACTTTTAATTTGTTTAGTTACGAAGCTGACTCTGACTGCCCAACCATGATAGAAATAAACTAGCAAAGGCCGTAATCTCAAACTGTTTGGAGCTCGATATACGCGCTCAAGCGTAAAGTCTCAAAATAAAGACAGTTCTGACATTAATTAACACAAGTTGCATTATTTTAGCCATATATTGTTTTATAAAGTCCCCCGCCTCAACTACAGCATTTCAATCATCTGTATGTTCCGTGCTTATGATCTACAATTTATTATTTTTGAACTTGAGCGTTAATTTCTTCCTCAACGTTTTACAACAAATGGTGCTGGGAATCCAACTAATGGTTATTTCAAATTCTAAACGTCTAACTCTGTTTTAGAAACATTCTTTCGAGAAAACGGTAGCATATTTGCATTGCAAAATCGAATAATTGAGATCACCGCATTTTTGTTGCAAATTAGCGGATACGTGGTTTTATAAATAACTCACGTAACGCAAAGGAGAAACAACAGTTATCCATAAATTGCATAACAGTGCTAATGCTACAAAAGCAAAGAGTGTCATGTGCACTGAAGGACGTATACAAGTTAATCGTTACAAATAACACCTGAATATCGATGTAATGAAAGGCTTTGTTAAATACGATTTAACATATTAGGTTGCATGGCTGTCGACGCTATTGACCATTGTTGTTGTATCTTCTTGTTGTTGTTGTAGGGTTTAACGCCATTTTTCAGCACACGATAGGCTATACATGGCGGCTAGTATTAATGGTGGAGGAAGAACCTTTTGTTGTATCTGCTGTATCAGTCATGTCACTTTTGCACAGTAAGTAACTTGAAAATAAAGTAGCATAATTTAATAGCAACGTCTGATGTGGAGTTTTGAAACTTTGAAAGATTCAAAACTAAATTTAAATAGAAACCTCTATATCTAACTTTTCAGCACAATACTAACTTGTATGCCCTATACCCATAAATAGACTATGATATTTATTTTATATCCAAGTAATCGATCTTCGACATGTAAGAGGCGACTCTTACATCAATTCGAGTAATATATAATACTTCGATCTGTCAAGCTATTAGAGTTTTGAGACATATATATGTATATATTGGTATATGTATGTATGTATGTATGGATGGATGGATGGATGCATGCATGCATGCATGCATGCATGGATGGATGGATGGATGGATGGATGTATGTATGTATGTATGTATGTATGTATGTAACTGAGAGACAATAGTGATATGTCCAGTACCAAATATCTTACGATAATTAGGACATACCTTATTTAAAGTGTTACAACACGATGTAGTGTATATTTAAAACACTTAAATAGATGTTTTAATTTCCACTTGGATTTGTAAACTGGATAACATATTTTGCATAGAAACACCTTTAAGATTGTATGAAATCATCTGTGATGTAGAATGTCATAGGAAAACTGCATTGATATATAAACTGTAGGCATATCGGAACGGGCGATTTAAGACAAAAATTTATAGTTTTAATCTTTACATCAGATAAGTAATTCATTTGAAAAGTTATAACGTCTGAATCTGGCAAACAACGAATATCATTATGGACATAGCATATTGCAAATATATATTTGATGAATCTTCCCTCTGTTTTTGCCAGGTGATACAATGCTCGACTACAATCGATATATTGGATTACTGGAAATATATTATTTAATCGTTTACGCAAACGTCCGTAAATGCAATTCAAAAATAGCCCACGGGAATAGTAAGTCTGAGTCTTCATTTCATATGCTGTCATTTAATTAAAATTAAGATACCGGAAATACTCCGAAGAAGTTCCACAAAGATGAAGCAACAACAGGTGTAGGATCGTTTACTCTAACCGTAATTTCGTGAGGAACTTTACGGAGCTAATATGTGATGTACCCGGACAATCTGAGATTTGGGTCTGGCAAAGAGATTTAGAGCTTTCAAGTAGTTTCAAGTCGTATGTGTGATCTATTACATCGGTGTGTTTGTAAATCAGATGTAGAAACGTTTTAAATTCATCTTTGTCACCCCATCGGAGGCTTTGGTTGAACGTAATCTGACTGTACACGGTATAACAGGCGGTACGGGCGATGGCGGTATTTAACGTCACTTTCAACAAAAGATGAGTTTGCTTTTGTGTCCCAATTCAAAATGGTCGGTATCCTGCGAAGTAAAAGGTAAAATGAGACCAATGGGGATAAGAATCGAAAATAATAGCAAATGGTACTTATTATATCGATGTCATTCCAAATTAACGCTTCAAGGATATAGTCATTTGCATGGCTTGCCATCACAAAACTCCCTTGACTTTAATGAGATATTTCCTTATCGATTCCTTGACCTTACTCATTGCAACCGTGTTTTAGATCAACTAAATTCATTGCATAAGCTACATATAATGCTCGGGCAAAATATATTTGTAAGTAGGTCACTCAAATTGACATTTTAATACACTGTCTTTGCCCACCTGTGCTTGTTATGTTGTATTCACACTCATCAATTCCATTGAATATCGGAATCTTTAAACAGATATTATAAACAATATAAAGTAGTTTAGTTTTGTTAATCCAAGCTGCGTGACTCCTGTCTAATAGCCCCGAAACAAAGATGAGACATCTGAATATTTAGTGTCCCATTCAAAGAACTGGAATGTACCTGTAGTTTAATTACCCGCAAGGAGGCGTTCTGCTGTTGGTCTAACCTAAACATGTGTTTGTGCTTAGCAGTCGATGACTTCACACCAATGTATAGGACTGTTATGTCATATAATTTATCAAGCACTTGTTTTCATTCTCCTAATCATGAGGCTTATCTACCCATGATTTGTCATTTTGTAACTTTTGTTTGCTACCATTCGTTTCGTTCGTTTCTTTACCCCTTCCTTCGTCTGTTATATCTTCGGTTACATTATTTCTAAATGGGATGCAACACCATTTGTAAATTAAAGTAATGTATTCAATATATTTCAATATATGTTCCGTTTTAATTCTATGTTGTCTATGTATTATATTGCTATGTAATACTGCAAATCATTACTGAGTATATTTTGGGTCACGTAGGCTGCAAACACAACTAGAATTTCGTACGCACTTTAACAGAGTCTCCTTGTCTCCTTTTCACATCATCATTAATATCCCTCTGTATTCCTAATATTCTTATACAGATTTGAACGATCTTAGCTACTTTTTTTCAAAATAGTTCAACGTAATTGTCATAAACAAAAGCAAGAAGTTTATCCATTTCACCCAATTCGCCGTTATTTTCGGATGGGGTAATCATCTTCACATATGAGGAGCAAATTCGGGAGCCTTCCATTTTTCATATAAATATCAGAAGTCTTATAAATAATGCAAATGAACTCAGAATTCCATTCCATGACGTATATACCATTTACTTGCCTAAGAACCACCTTGAGGCATTAGTTACATTTGAAATTCTTCAGTTAATTATCACGAACCCGTTTGAAAGCGTAAATCACTTCGACAGTGATGTCGTGATTTTCTTACTTGATAATAGACATGTCCGAGGACAACATGACCTTGAATTTTTCATTGTGAAATACGTGGCTTGTGGTTGTTGTTTCTCTTCAAACGAAGAACAATAATATGGGTAGATTCTGCAGACCTTAAAATATCCCTGTTAACGTGTTGGATTATGTCTTAGCCGCTGTGGAATTCACTCCTCTCAGAATTATTTTCCTTGCCTGTAACTAAAGTTCCACTCCACCTTTTCGTACTATGTGCTTTGGTGAATTATTCAATGAAACAGTGAATCCGTACAAATGAACATTAACCAAATGTATTTTTAAAGTAGAAGCCATAAACGAGTGCATAATAGGCAGGAATCAGTTTTGTTAATGATTCAATTATGTACCAGAAGCTGTAGGTATCCAGCTCAGAGTTTAGATACGAAACTATCCGCTCAGAGTGAATGCTGGATTTTAAACGGCAAACATTTGTCTCCATTGTTTGTGATGAAATTAAAATGTTTAACTAGTTAGTTATTCTTTACAATTTGTTAAGAGAAAGGCACATACGGCTAATTGAATCTTATATGAATTTAGTTGTTTGAAAATTCGTTTTGACAGTGTATGGATAAGGCAAACACTGTGAATTTAGGCAGTCTTTGAAGCATTCTTTCATGTTTACAAATTTACAAGTAAGATTCAAACGGCTGCCGAATACCGAATATTCTTATGTATATCATATCATAAAGACATAGTCAATACAGATACATTTTGTTGGAGTGGGGGAGTGGAGGGAGTAGATGGGATCCGGGATTTGTAAGAGATCAAGAAGGTCCTAGTATTGTGCAGATTGTATAGCAACGATTGAACCAAACCAGTTCGTGCCTACATAAGCAATTATGGATTCTACTTTAAACAAGGTTGCACAAACTTATGTACAAAATAAATCTTGATACAATAAAAATTAACTGTTCCATTTTATTCTCAGGGTAGGTCAACAAAAAGGTATGTCTTGGAAGTAGCAGCTGGGGAGGGTCCTGTATTATTGATGACAAGACCTCTTGAAGTCGTGTTGGCGCAGAAGAAATATACATGCTTGTTTGAATTCAACAATAAGTTTTTTGTGTGTAAATTTTGTATGCGCTTATGAGTACTACTAGATATCAAACTCATTCACGTGTTCATAAAGTAAACGACCGTATGTTTTATTAATCAAAACAACTCCACACATCTCCGATGACCATATATGTAATAATAACAAATGCCTAAATTAAAGATCGGACGCCTAATGCCCTTGTGTCTCATTCCGTGAATTGTATCAGTACCTTGTCAAGATACAAGGGACAATTTACATGTAAATGAGAAAGGTGCCTAATAATATTATTACGCGGTACTCACATTATTACTACGTGTGATTAAACATTTAATCAACAGCAACTATGATGTCACTATCACCAAGAAGGTGTTTAGCCAGAACCGATTGAGTGTCAAAATGTCTCATGCTCTTGATATTTGATGCCGATTGTTAAAAGCATATAAGATATGGCACTTTCTTACCACAGAACAATGCATATACGGTGATGATTCTAGTCGACGGATGTTTGAAAAATTGAAAGAAGAAACCAGCGTGTGTGTGTGTCTGTGTGTGTATGTGAGTGTGTGTGTGTGTGTGTGTGTGTGTGTGTGTGTGTGTGTCTGTGTGTGTGTGAAATTAAACTTTTGGGAAGCATACAAGCTGACGACTTCGTCTTTTCTATATATTGAACAGCAGACAAATCGACGTCGTCTAGCAGAAACAAATCGAAAATCAACCTTTTCTTAACTCTGAACATTTGGCTAACAGCTGATAACTATTTATACAGAATCTTTACTGATCTGAATAGCACAGCAAAGACAATTAATTTCAAATGAAGGGAAAACTTAACAATACAACTGTGCTAATAGCTGCATGGATATTCCGGTGGTATAAATGACTATACGAATTCGCCCAGAGAGCATAAACCGAGGGTTGACTAACAAATCAAAACATCATATATTACACTTCAAATGGTCATATATATTGCAAGTTTGCGTCCAAGGAAACGATGACGTACTTTTTGATATAGTTAGCTTGCACAAGGTTACAAAATATATGGATTTAATTAGCACATTTTCATTCACGTGTATTGATGTCTTTTTCCAGTCACCAAGGAGGTCGTGGTCTTGTCTGAAATGTATGTCTCAGTACGTGGAAATAATTCAGTATTACAAAAGAAATTACCAAACAGGATGACTGATACGATTCATAAACATACCCCTACAAAAAGCATGCAATTACCTTTTTAACATATTTTATAAATGGAACAATAAAGTATTTATAGTATGAACAGGTACTTTAGACTGGAATACAAATGCGAATTATATGACTGCAATGAGAATACAAATTTAAGAAGCCTAGAGATTTATGTTATATTCTTTACAACACCAAGGAATCCCTTAATATACATAATTTGCAAATTATACAGTTTTGCTATTGCAATCAGTCTTCTTTCCTCTACTGGTATCATTCATCGTGTGACCTTAACATTGCAGATTGCGTAGGATATATATATATATATATATATATATATATATATATATATATATATATATATATATATATATTCTGACTTGGTCAAGGCACAGTCGGCTTTGTCAGGACACAAGCATATATGTTTACTAGGTGAAGATTTAGTTGGATATGCTGATTTATTCAGGACCCAAAGAGATATCCTTACTGCCTATCAAAACAGTATTCTGCTATAGTACAAGTTACATGGGTCATGAATGCGCATTTATTCATTTTAAGTTACATATAAATTGTTCTTTAAACTTAAATCTATTTTTTTTAACCAAAGTCTGTTCATTCCTGATTTTTTTTTAATGATCTGTACCTTAACTGTCACGAATAAACTTCCAAACGAAAAATATTTTTATCGCTAGGGATTTTTGCAGTGGTGGACATATACTAAACTTTGATCCAAATAAGAACTCGTCGAGTGTAATCATTACAATGGAGGGTAGTAGGAATTTGTTTATCAATATGCGTAGCTTTCATTGTGGCATCACAGCGCACGATATTCAATCCGGATTGTACTGGATAACACCTTAAGGTTAACTGCGTCCAAAAATGAAAACGTACTTTAACATTGATTTTGTCTTATACACTTGTGGGTGGGGCTGGGGGGTGTCAAAATAATGACCGTACAAAGGAATATGGATGTTTACGAATCCAAATGAAGTGAATAATTGCCACTTATAGGTATGTAGACCAACATTCTAAAAACAGTGACACCAATTACTGAAATAGTCGGTGGTAAATGCCTACATGACCCATGTGACTTGTACTATAGTCAGTGTCAATCTGGTGGTCGGTGTTACCATGTCCTAAAACTCAAAAGTAGTTCCAACGTTATTCGAAGCGGTCGTTTTCTAGATGTGGGTATGAGCCTTGCTGTTTCTTTGATAATCTTTTTATAATACTGTCAATGAAGAGAAAATATTAAATAATTATATCACTGCAATTATACTGATTTGCAAAAGTATAAGTACTGTATATGTAATATGTGTTTCTGTCTCTAAATGTTGTTTTGCATATCATACCTTGGAAGATGCACGTGTACATAACTATATAGGTGCTGCTACAATAGTTTAAGTTCTTGTCATCTCCATGACTGTTCCAGTGACCCTGATCCAACAGTTTACAGGATTCTGACATTTTGTCTCCCTTGAAATGTATACATTGCTTTATTAAGAAATTGCCGTCCATAAAGTTCCTTTTCTTGTCGAATGTTTTCTGCGATCACAAGGTTCCATCAAGAGTGACACCCAGCATTATATAGGTGAACATATATATAGTACCATTTATTATAGGCATTCCTTTTTGAACATGGTTGTCCTTTATGATAAACTTACCCTTATACAAACGACATCAATATATGTGTTAACGTTTTTCACAGCTTGGACCGGGACAGCATCAGCTTTATCTCTTAAATTTACACAGACCATGATATAGTTATTTTAAAAAAATAATATCATCATGATAAGATTGTCCAATAGACCATTAATGTGCAGAAACACGCACGCATAATATAGTCTTTAAAAAATGTAGTCTATAATTTGCCTGACCTTTGACAAATCAATATTTATACAGACATTCTATTTATTAATTTATTATTGATTTCTAATCTGGAAATCGTTTCATATAATCCAACATGGGAAATCGAAGCCTTTAAATACAGTTTTTTTGTAATCAAACAAATGATGACATCTTGGTCTAACGAAATGCACTTGCATTCTAAACTTTGTAGTTTCAAGACTAATATCATTAAAAGTTCACATTAAACAATATGGAAGAAAATCATACCTGTGGTTTCCATGCATGTTTTTAAGAATGACTATGTTTTGGGGAAAATCGCTCTCACCTTTTATAAGAATGTGTTTCATCGCAGATTAGAAGCGAATTTATAACAGCTAGACAAGAGTAAACATGAGACCGACGGATGTAATATCTAGGTAAGTCATGCGTTTTAGGTTTCAGTTTTCGATTAATCATTGTGGTTCTATATTTACATCATTTAAACCATTTTACTTCATGGTAACTGTCTTCAGTATAAATCAAGCCAGGCTATATGGAAACGACGTGTGCTGGGTTATCATTCTGTGCGATGTCGATACTGAAAAACAATCAGTATCACTTTAAAATCGTGTTATACTTAGATATACAGCTAAGGTTTGCTACGCGAAACTTTGCTGATACCTTCCAGACGTTGTAATCACATTTGCTAACCGTGTGTTCATTCACTGCTTGAATGTAATAGCAATTCAGTTCAACAGAGAAATTGTCTGGGGATAATTACCTGTTTGGTCTCTTCTGGTTGAATATCAAAATTACTGGATCAGTGTTATGCGATACAGTACTGAGAGCTGATACAAAGAACCACGGTTCAAAGATTTTTTAAACTGTTGGCTGACTATTATATCCAAGTCAACTGAACAAGTAAGAGTTGTCGAAGTATAAAAAAAAAAAATTGGATTAAAATATCCTTTTGAATCTGAGCTACGTAATAGACCGCTGCCTATATTTATTTACACCAGCTATCCAGCCATTAAAAAAAAAATGTGTACATATCTTAGTCCACGTTCAGCGAGATACTATTACACGGTATTGCTTGCTCTACTTCGGTAGGGTATAGGGATTTTTTGCGATAATCAATACGCCTGAAAGACTGAACGAGATGCCCAGTTCCATAGTGGCCAGAGACGTGCCGAACCTCTGCTGAAAAACTTACCACTCTTGATTTTAACTATCTGGTGCTTTGTTGTTGCATGCATCCTTATTTGTTTACGGCAGCATGTTGCATACATTAGTGGATTATGCAGAAAATAGATATCTATCTGGTTCAACGTGACCTGATATCCCTGCTAAAGTTCAGTTAAGTGATTATTACCTGTTATTTGTGCAATGTTTGTATTGCAAACATCAGCTGGGAGGATGCCAGTAAATTCAATTAGCAATGATCCAAGCACAAATAAATGATTATAACCTGAGATCTGAATGCTCCTCTACCTTGAAATTAAAATCTGACCGCTGCGAAGAAAAGATCATCTGAAAAACCATTTGATCCATTTGTTGAGGCAATGTACAGAACGCATACTTGACCTAAATAACAACAGGTTGGCACATATAACATTATCTTCTGCACGTTTAAAGGGTTTCTAAATTAGATAGCTGCGGGTGGGTTTGTTCACAGTGTTGATAAAATCTGAGCGTTTTTTTTAAATGGAAATACAACAGTTGCAGGTATTAATTAAAATAATTAACGTGTTCACGATAGCGATACTGAGGCAATGAATGTAGGCAGTAGATCTATTCTTGACCTTGTCTTATTGTTTCCAGAATTGAGATCCGACCTACTTTCATGATCTGGATCTAAAACCAAGACATAAACAAGTGAATTGATATCATAAACGCAGCATAAACCCGCAGCTTTGCGGCAACATTTAGTTTGGACTGCATTCGATTAGACATCTATGTCAAGCTAAATAATATTAATTATATGTAAGATGCTTTCCCAATAGTTCACCATTGCGTGAAATATGCAGTATCTAAGCCGGCCACATTGCGTCATGCTGCACAATACGCTGTCAAGTTTGCGGTACTATGCGCGAGCGATTATTCGCTTGTGGCGTTGCTTGTAGCTTATTTGCATACGGGATTGTGCATTTCCCTGGAATTAACAGAAATGACGCTAGCTTGCTTCTATTCAGGCTTCTAGTATATCATTTGATATATAATTACATAAAGGATAACTCGGCTTTGTAGGCAGATATATGAATGCATGTGAAGAGTGAAGTGGAAAACATTATATTGTCACGAGACGCAAAGCCACAAGTTCCAGTAGAAAATGATTCCACTTGAAATACTATTTTATACCTACTCGGTAAGCTTTAAGACGAAGCCGTCTAAACACTTGGATAGTTTTCTTTGTACTGTGACAATGTGATTAACTTATGCATTACTACGTCGATTAAAGGAAGTTTAATTTGTTTATTTCTGCATTCAAACGTAAAATTTGACCTTTCCAACTTTCTATTTATTTCAGTGAGAGGTACCCAGTATTGCTTGGGTAAAAACAGAATGTCGAATGACCACAGGTCATATAAGTCACGATTTAATCAATGCTTCATGCGAAAGACTAACTTAAAGAGGTGATGTTTCAAGCCTCTTTTTTATTGTTCGTTATTAGGCCTACAGGATTGTATATCCTCCGGAAATGAACAGAGATGAAACAAGTTTAGTATCGCATGGTGTTCCCTTTTCACTACGTAATAAATATGATCGAATACATTTTGCATAACCACTTAATGTCTATCCGTTCAGCAAAAGTTTCCCAACCAGTTACGACTTACAGAGAGTATCTAGAACAATAAACAGGTAGACCCGAACTGATTCGTGTGGCTTCCATGTTCTCTGCATTGTGATCGTTGTATTGCGAAAATACCTTAGCTATTATCTGAACAGTAATCTAATCTTTTGGATAATTCTCAAAAATAAAATTGTCGCATTTGGCACACAATCACAATCATGCTTATTTCTAGCATTTTAGATAAAACACCCACCATCATCTTTTAAGAGTTCGTCAATTTACTGATAATTAACATAGAAAATAAATGTTTTAAGTTGCTGACAAATAAACTCTGTGTCATTAACATAACAATGTGGTTGATACGAAAATAGAGCTGTGCCTTATACTTGTGTGAATATATATGTGTATATTGTTTTACATGTATAGTGTTTAAATTATTTGTTCATAGCTAGACTTGGTAAGTAATATTAGTATATTTAGTAATTACATTAATTTAATAAATTATTATATTATTTGTAGCAAAAGCATTAGCAGTATATAATATAAGTATGATGAATTACCAAATTAGCAGCAGAGGGGGCGAATCCGACATTTTGTCCAATCGTCATTTGGCTTAATTAATACTTTCTGCAACTCAACGATCTAGTGTCGTCAGCGCCTGGTAAAAAAAAAATGACGTCGTCGTTGGGGGATCGTCCAATCGTCATTTGGTTTAATTAATACCTTCTGCGCGCCGATCCCCAGCGTCGTCAGCGTCCGGTAAACACATGGACGACCGCGTCGATGTCATCGCCCCCTCTGCTGCTAAGGAGTTATTTACAATGAAAATTATTTACAACTAACCGAATATTTGGTCAAGTCCGATACGATATCGTGTCCGAGGGTCATGCAAATTTATCGTTACAAATCCATGTGGGGTCGACTGAGCATGACTAAAAAAGTTTCGAAAAACATTAAAGTCCATGTCACCGCCGCACCATGTCTGCCAAATATTTCGTAGCGTGTGTGTATCAACGCCGTTGAATACACCAAGAATATTACAGTTGTCTCTGATTACTTTTGGAATCTGAGTGTATCGTTGAGTGACATATATCACGTCAGTGTTTTTATGCCTGCCTCTGGAAAATATCCTAGCTGGGTTTTTTTGATTGTCTAACATAACATCATCGTACACGACTAGATTGTTAACGTCGCCATCAATATCATCAATACCTGGTGCATCATTGATATCTGTAATAAACTCAATAACATTTTTTTTAGCGATCGCTGATGCATTCTCGTTGAAATCTTTCAACACCTCGTAGCATCGTTGATCATCTACGCTAGGAGCAACCAAATACAACTTATCCCACTTCATCCATCTCATTATTAAATTGAGTAACAATTGCGTCTTGCCGGATCCAGATGGTCCGATGATAATCATCCGGATCGAGTTTGGTAACGCTGCAACATGCTTAACTGGTTCTCTCGTTTTAGTTGCCGAAAAATCAATTATATTCATATCTCTATACATAAATTATGGATCTATATTGTGTGAAGTGTAGAGTACGTACTGGCACAAATGATATGACAACCGCTACAACAAGAAATAACAGATCGGCCCTTACTGGTAAGTGTGCACAATGCGGTACAAAGAAATTTAGATTTATTTCTATTAAACCCGGGGATGTTTTAAAAAAAAGCGAGGAGGTGATATTGCAGCTAGGTTATCAAAACTCCCCGGAACCCCGTGGGCAAAGTATCCAGGAGAAAAGCACCTCCCAGGATATAGCTACTGTGGCCCCGGAACACGATTAGATATCAGACTCGATGATCAAAATCAACCCAAACCCGGTGAGTACCCAATAAATGCTATCGATAAGGCGTGTCATGCTCATGATGTTGCTTACAAAAGTAGCGATCTGCAACAGCGTCATATCGCGGACGTAAAATTAATTCACGCGTTAAATGCTATTCCTGATAAATCCGTCAAAGAAAAATTGGCCTCATGGTTGGCAAAATCGGCTATGAAAGGTAAATTAATGATGGGCGCTGGTAATTAATAACAACATGGAATCCATCTATTATTCTCCGAGAGGATACTGGAAGGGGAAGGCCGCAATTGGTAAGCTTGCAAGCGCTGCAAAGGTAGCAAAGGCCACTGCGGCTAATTGGTTATCCAAACAGGCTATATGGCAAATTTATCTACCACCGCCTAAACAAATCAACTTCTCGCGCTTTGATGTCAGCGTACCTAATGAAGTTCATCAGGTTGATATACTATTTCTGCCGCATGACAACGGTTACAAATACGCGCTAACCGTAGTTGATGTTGCGAGTCGATACAAACAAGCGGAGCCGTTAAAAACAAAGTCAGCAACTGAAGTAGCCGCTGCGTTTGAAAGAATTTATCAAAGAGGCCCTCTGCGCTGGCCAAATCTATTACAAGTTGATCCCGGTAGTGAATTTCGCGGCGCTGTTCTATCAACGCTGAAACATCATAGCGTCGCGGTACGACGAGGTCATACTGCGCTACATCGTGATCAGGCAATTGTTGAACGATTCAATCGGACTCTCGCTGAACGGTTATTTGGATATCAATACGCGAAGGAATTCATCCAAGAAAAACGATCTCGTGAATGGGTCAAAAGGTTGCCAGGCGTAATTGCAGCGTTAAATAACGAGATCACCCGAGCAATCAACATGAAGCTCAGCGACGCGATTAAATACGAGTATATACCCAAAAGATCAAAAATAGATAGTGTTTCCAAGCCGATTCTCGGCGATGTCACTGTTAGATATCTGTATGAACCAGGAGAGCTTGAAGGCGGTAAAAAAAGGGCTACTGATCCTATTTGGAGTGTTACCACACATAACATATCAACGATAACACGATCAACTGGTAGACCACCGATCTATAGACTGGATTCAACTGCTCCTCAGCGCGGGTTTACACGCGAGCAACTACAAGTGATACCTAACGATACTCGATTACCCCCGCGTGGTCTTAACTAGCGCCGTTGCGTCTATTGCACTCAAGACAGGTCAACCTCACATTGTTTTTGACATGACCGAGACTGTTATCGATCCTATCCACGGTAAATTGGCGAGCGTCTTTATCCGAATAACGCCAACTCATTATACAATTGCAACTCGCGCAGTGATTATTCTGTTGTTGTCGTAACGCAATTATCAATTCGGCATCAATATCAAAACGCCGTTGTTTTTTTTTATCCTGTTGGCGGTAACCCGAGAGTTTTCTATTAATGACGCTTGCATCGATGGTGACTTTGTCGCCGGCTTCGTCACTGACTCCGTCAATAACAATTCTTCGAAGCTGATTTATCCTTCGTACTCGGGACACTGCAAGATAGACTAGATTCGACCATTCGATGCGATTATCAACCATCCAAACAATTGTGTCCGTGATGGTTAGTCCCTGCGAGGAATGTATTGTTGTTGCGTATCCTAGCGTCCACGGGGATTTATCAGCACGTAGCGCGTCCTCGACGACGCTGATATCAACGAGCACGATGTCATTCAGCACGAGAATTTGTTTTTCTGTCTGGCCGGGAATTTCAACTTCAATGTTCTGCCGCCGTGTGTCCGCGGGTCTATAACATAACGGCACTGGACGCGTTGGAAACTTTTCCTTATGCAACGCAAACAACCTCCGCTGAAGTGTGTCCCTGACTATCTTTCTGCTCGCTACAATCAAATCGTTTGGTCTCCATGTTTTCCAGAATTCATTTAACGGCGTTTCCGGAATCACCTCGCGGATTATTTCACATTGAATTCTATCCGGCTGTAATCTGATTAATTTTTTAACCTCGCGCAGTTGTTCATCAAGTGCTCGGTAATCAGTATCGGTTTCTTCATAATAGTCCACAAAACCCTTTAACCAATCATGTGGACCCTCGCCGACGAATGGTGGTGGTTGGCCATGATCCCCACACATGATTACCGTTGTATTCGCGAGCAGCAACCACTCAAGAAACATTTGTAAAACGTCTAACGAAACAGTACATATCTCATCCCAGATGATAACCTCAGGAATAAATTTTTCACCCATTCGATCAGGAGTCCACTCACCGCCGCTGTATCGAAAAAAGCTGTGATAAGTAACGGCGTCAACATTTCGTTGTTTTATCTCTCGCGCTAGTCTATGGGTTGGTGTAAGCACGATTATACTTGCCCGCGTTCGAAATAATTCAATTGCCCGAGTCGTCTTTCCTGACCCGCCACAGCCGCTTAAATAAACTGTTTTGTGCCTACAAATTGGATCAGAACACGGTGGTGCATTAGACCATTCTGACAATTTATCACCGCGTAGGTAATTGTTTTCAACGGTGACATCTGCTGACGGGGAATAATCGCGTCGTATTTCATTTTTAATTCTCCATGTACCCCAACTCTCGTCCGGACTAGTAAACCCGGCTACGTTTTCCTTGTACTTTACGTCAACATAAAACGAATCAACGGCTACTCTAACCGCGGTATCGGGGAATCTATTTATCATCGAGAATAAATTGATAGCGGCATAACCCAGCATAGACGCCCTCAAATGCGGGTATGCTGGGCTGTCTCCGTCGCTGTAGGTAACAACTGTACCCAACCTTGTTCCATTGGACAAGAAAGCTGTTTTGCAGTTCACGTATCTATTTTTTGCCACTGCGTCCTTGATTACGAAATCATATTCTGCGTCATCTATAATCAGCCGTGAGCAATATCGTTTGTAGTCGTGGTTTTTTCCACCTTGTGTGAACTTACCAATTATTCTTCTACCGAGATCTTTTGCCTCGCGGTTTCGTTGGTTGAATATCTTTTTGGACCATTCGACGATATATTCCTCGTCGGCATCAATGTGTTTTCTGGATTCGTCAATTATGCTATCTAGACGCTCCGGTTCCGGTAACCAGACTTCAGTCTGCGCCCGGTATGACACAATCGCGTCACTGACAATCAACGAAATTAGCATTTTACAATCAATCATATACCGTAGCAGCGCTATTGGCAACCACTTCTTTTCAGCCATGTGTCTACCGATCCAAATATAGCAACAGCGATGAAGTCCTGCCGCGAATTCAAATGATACTATGCGAGCGAATCCGGTTAAATCAAAATCAGGCAGTGGTCCATTAATAGCAACACGAGTCATTTCATGTCTGGGGTGTCCAAATCGTTTGAAATACTCAGCGGCGGATCCATACCCGAGAAAACTCGCTGGATAACAGGCAACCATATCAACCGAGATCATAGCGTCGCGGTTGTATTCAGTGTTCCATAATCCACCGTGATAGTATTCCAAACAACTGGATTGTACATCCGGTAGAAATTCCCTGCGCGTTGGTCTCCACGCATTTTTCCTTGCTGCAACATGAGCCGCAACCGATGGAAGCGTAAAACAATTTGTTAGCAGTTGTTCATCATGCTCCTCAAATTCTATGGCGGTTTTTTTCATCCTGTTGTGAAATGCTTCAGTGCGATATAATTCACCGTTTGGTCTTACAAACTGATCAAAGGTATCCGCATCGTTTTCAGCGCTGCGAAGTAACCACACTGATACAGGGTCGTTTTTACACAAGTAGGCAATAGCATCAAATAGTTTCCTCTCCGCGAGAAAACCATCCTTGGAGAATTCTTCAGGTATATACTTTACTGTTCTATCCCGTGGAAATATTGTGATCGCGGGTGTCCATGCGTGTTCGTTATGATCAATAATTTCGATTGGGGCTCCATTTGATTTGTACTTTGATTCGTATAATACTTCACCGGTTATCGTTGTAACGGTTATTGGAAATCTCAGCGATGTTTCTAATCTCGCTATGTCGCTGATGGTTGCTCCACGCTCTTTTACGGTTAGTTCCCACTGGTTGATTTTGCTACGTCGTAAATCAGTCAATTTGTTTCCTCGACATGCATTTGTAAAATGCTCTATTACTCGTTCTGCTACACAATTTATCCCCGTTGACTGTCTCATTGGTTTCAGTTTTCCGATATCAGGTTTCTTATTTAACGGGTATATTCCATAAACAACTGCTGTTTCAGGATACGCTCGTTCATAGTATGGTTTGTCAATTCCGGTTAACAACCCCGGCTTGGAGTCGCGGCTAACAGTGACTGTTTTCTTGTCGCTGAGAACTGGTTCAAATTTATCACGTATGATCCAATCACCTGATTCCACCCGGACAATGAATTTTACTCTGAAGAAATACTTTTTACCGTCAAGTTGTGATATTATCGTTGCTGCGCGGTTGTCGTTCATGGTAGCATCAACAACGCCATCAATTCGAAATGTTGACCAACTATGAGATGCACCATCACGCTTGAATTCATCGATACAATCGCGTATTTTATTCAACAGGGTTCTATCGTTTATTAACGCTTTTGGTACGTCCTTGAGGACTCTTTCGAGATTGAATTTAATATTTTTCCAGGGCTTAATTGCTGCTAATCTCTCGAACTCATCCATATAATTAAAACAAGTATTTAAATAAAAGAATATAGTATAATGAATAAATGCAAATGGTTGATGATTGGGTCGATAACCCCGTGCAATAAATCATGTAGAGGTGAATTCTGCGGGTATCATTTACAAAGCGTTCGTAATGGTTCTCTTGGCCCCCTCCCGTGCTTGGTTTGCCACGTTGGTGTAAGAGGAAAATCGCAGTTGTGTATTAATTGCGGCGGAAAGCGATACAGGGAACTAAAACGCTATTATGACAAACGAATTAAAAACGCCGTCATTGACCCCACCGCTGACTCCGTCATCAAAACCCCCCAAGACTATGTTGAAAGATTTATAATTAAACCAAATAATAAATTAGACAAGTAGTATTATTATATAAATGGACCAAGAATTTCAGCCGCATCCCCTGCTCGTCAATTACGAGGCATCTCGCGACGGCATTGTTAGAAACCGCAGACTAAAAAAACCAGTTGGATGGAAAAACAATCACGGGTATTTAATGTTTACTGCTGGAGGGAAAAAATATCTCTGTCACAGAATCATCTATGAATGTTTCCACGGATTGATCAAAGATAGTCTCGTTATTGATCACATTGATTCTAATTATCAAAATAACAGACTGTGTAATCTGCAAGCTATCTCTCAGAGTGAAAATATTAAAAAAGGCCAGACTGGTAAGTACTCAAAAGCAGCAAGGGGCGTCCAATCATTTGATACGTCAACGCACGAGGAAAAAATATTTCAGTCAATGAATGAGGCAGGAAAATATTTTGACATTTGTAGCGCCTCAGTACGATTTGTTGCAGAACGAGTATATCAAACAGCTTTCTCAAGTAAAAACGGACATAGAATTCGATTTTCATATCTGAAGGGGGATAACTCGTGAGGGTATGACGAAGTCGCCATGATAGAGTTATGCTGTCACGTGATTTGCAAATAGTCGTCTGTTTCAATGTAAATGAGTTACCTATGCGCGTTCACCTGGAACGCGCCACGTGCTTATATTTCTTAAAAACTCGTTATTTGTTAGGTGCGTCCGTAGTCCAATGCAAACATGTTTGACTATGAAACTCGAGTCAACAATTTACGGGTTCGCGCCTCGCAGCGGGCAATTGTCTGGCGGGAAACGGTTAGATGTTTTTTTTTCTATATAATTGGGGGGGGAGGGGATAAAGCCCCCTTCGTTGAAGTTCAAAACGAACCAAAACGCAACCCACACTATCATTCATAGTGTGCGCGGTTGGTTTTTTCCAACTACGCAACCATGATTGATTTTTATGGGTTGCGTTTTGGTTCGGTTGAGTGCAAACCACGCCCCCGTCATTGTTTGTACTGTCCATAATTAAGTATATGTATATGCCTGCAATCTGCCACAACACTCGAGTGGAAATTTACGGCATTGTACTGTCCATGTATGCCTGCAATCTGCCACAACACTCGAGTGGAAATTTACGGCATTGTACTGTCCATGTATGCCTGCAATCTGCCACAACACTCGAGTGGGGATTTACGGCATTGTACTGTCCATACAAAAAACGGGGGTCAAAAATGACCCCCAATAATTTTATTAAAATTTTTGATATTAGAAATAAGATGTTTATAAGAATATGGATCCCCAAGACATCAATAATACATTAACTGAGATTTCAAAATTAAAAAATCAAGGAATTGTATTATCTGATAGGCTCAACAGCGAGGAAATATTATCCGATTATGAGGCTATAAACGAGCAATCGAAGCGAGGACGTTTTACGCTAGCCCGCGAGTATTCTTTTATAAAACGATTACAACATACAATTAATGAGAACCTGTATGGCAATGACGTAAGCGTATTCATTGGGTTATTCACTGCCGTTGAAACAATACGAAAAATACTCGCGAGATCTCTAGTAAGATTAAAAACATTAGGAGGATCATAGACGAAACCCCTGTGGGGAGCCTCAGCTTGAAGTTACCTGTGCCCACGTCGCGTGACGAAGTCGGCATACCAATGTAACATTATATATATGTGATGTACACAATGACACGATATATTTCTGCCACCATGGAAAGACCCGGCGGAAAATTTTATTTGAAATTGCGGATCAATTTACAATAATGGTAGGTGAATCACTTACTACTCGGCTAGCCAGAGAGCGGCTAGCAGCGCTTATAAAGTTTATACCGTTACGAGACAGAGTGAGAGAGAAACTTCAAACGCGGCAACAAATGCAAACTGATTTTGCTGTTGGAAGTGAACAGTTATTTGCCCCGGTAACTAAAGCGACTAAGGATGTTACGGCGGCAACAGAACGAGCTATATATGGAGATATTCCTAAGGAGGGCGAACGGAAAAAGGCGCCTCTTCTTCCTGTACTTGAAAAGATAGCAGCAGAGACAGAACAAACACAGCAACGGATAAAACAACTTTCCAGTGATATAAAAACCCAACGAGAGTATGAACGATTAGCTGATATTGATGATTCTGAACAGGGTGATGTTGGTGAACTTCAAAAAATTTCCACTCAAAGAGGGGTTTCCTTTATAGATAAACTCACTGAAGAGGCTATAACACAAATAAAACGACCTCAATTACTGAAATCCGACGATTATAGGATTTTTGGTAATTTTGCCGCTCAAAGCTATCATTCAAGAAATGACTTTTTAAAAGACGAGTATAAAAACAGTAATATAAAACGAGATGACTGGGTTAATTGGTTGTATAAAGCGAATAAGGGGGTTGATCGCTTGCATACAAAAGAATTGGGATATAAAGAATTTAAAAAAGGAATTGATGATTATGATATACAACAACAACAAGAAATACTACAACAGCAAGAACAGCGAAAGGGAGAAGTCCGAGAAAAACGTCAAAAAAAAGCTGGTTCTAAAAAAACAAGCGGAGAGGGGTATCCAAGTGGTAGTGGTCTAGTTGAAAACGCTAGTGTTACCTGTCCTGGTAGTGTTCTCAGTGATATATCACGGCTGGAAGTACTAATCGGAGGAAAACGAGCCGGAAATAACTCTCCGGAAATAATCAATGAGGCCGCTGATATTTGCAAGCGGTTATTTACAGGCGGTATTATGGACATTAATGCATATCGAACGCTCATAGACGAGCTCGTGGATGATTAATTGGAAAACTGGTGTTTTTAATAAGGATGATCATACACTACAACCATGATAAACCAGTACTCGTCTACGTGGTAAACTCGCGATTGCCTGTTTACCGCGCGTACTATGGAGATGGTCTCGGTAGCACCATTGCGGGGTTATTTACAAGAATGGCTCCAAAAGTAGCGCCGTTAGCCAAACAATTAGGAATGAAGGCTATTGATGTTATTCGTGATAAGGGAATCAGCGCTATTGGAGATGTTGCCGGAAAGGCGCTTTCAGCCGCGCGGGACAAACTAATGTCATTGGTGAGAAAAAGAAAACAGAAACCACCGGTGATGCCATCAACGACAGTGATACCTGCAAATGTCAGTAAAGTAATAAATAACGCCGTGGAAGAAAAATTAGAGTCGTTGGCGGCTCAGTCATCCGCCGATGCGTCAACCAACGCGCTCATGAACGCAATAGCGGGGGAGTGGTCTTAAACAGAATTCAAAGAATTTACGACGAAAAAATCGCAATTGAAAACATCAACATGATAAATAATAAAATGTTTGCACGTACCGCTGATCCCGCGTTTGATATGGACGCCCCAGTGCGCAGGGATGATTCTGTCCGTGATTATCAATATTATTCTTATTATGCAGCACAACCCGACCTACGATCGCGAATTGAACTTCAAGTCCAAGATACCAGTAAATACTTTCTGCCGTGTGAAGCGTTTATCGAAATCGAGGGAGAACTCGTGACAAATGCTGCCGATAATGCACCATACGCAGATGACAATCGTGTTCGAGTTGGCTTTGTCAACAACGGTATCATGGCGTTATTTGAGAGCGCCAGATATCTTATTGACGGGCGAGAAATTGAATCAATAGAACGCGAGGTTGATGTTGCAACGACGATAATTGGGTTAGCGAGATACTCGGATGATTATACAAGATCGGCGGGCCCATCTATGATGTTTGCGAAGGACTCCACCGATAACGCTGATCATCTTCAGTACATCAACGTGCTGGCGGAAAGAGATACCGCAGTTGACCCACAGGCTGAAGCAAATAACCCAGACCGCAGAGCAAGACCAGGCGCTAATTTCAATATTATGAAAAGTCTTAACGATAATTACAATACGGGATTCGCAGCACGAGTAACAATGTTGCAAAGACCACGCCGAAAGTTTTCATGCGCGATTCCACTCCATCACATATTTGGATTCTGCAGAAATGTCAGGAAGGTTATCTATGGGGCTAAGCATACAATCGCGCTAACGCGAAGGGGCGATGATAACAATGCAATATGGCGTGCTGCTGGCGTCGCTGCCGGTAAAGTCATTTTAACTAAAATGGCATTGTGGATGCCGGTGCTGACTCCATCAGTTACCACGGAAGCACGATTGTTAGCATTTATGGAACAGGGGGGGAAATCGTTGTTGAGTTGGCTAGCGGTAACAACTGATGCTAAAGAGGATAACGTCGCCGATACGTTTACATGGCACCTGGCATCAAAACAGGGTGTTTCAGCCCCGCGTCATATATTCATAGCGCTACAGAATAGGGAACGATTGGGCAGTCAAGAACACAGCCATATGATATTTGATCAATTAGGAGTCAGGGATGTTTCGCTGAGAATAAACGGACAACAGGAACCATCCGAGGATATACAGCTTAATTACGGCGACAACCATATCGCACGTGTGTATCATCGATTGCTGTCATATATGGGTCGTGATCAAAACGTCGACACTGGTTTGCAAATATCACAATTTGATTTTAAAAACCTGTATCCGATTTATTATTTTTCGCTGGAACATCTTGATTTAACGAGACAATCCGTCGTTGATATACACTTCCGAGCTCGTATAGCCCCGGCTGCTGCCAATTATAGAGCGGTTGCTGTCATTCTCAGCGATAAATCAATGCTGCTAGAAGGCGTTGGTGGACGAATGAGAATCGTTGATGCGCCAGTGGAAAACATGTAATTGAAAGCACAAACGCGTTTACAATAAAATGTCGTATAGTGTTGTCGGCGTTACACTAACTGATGGTCAAGTCAAGAAATTACGATCAAAGTCGGCTAAACAATGCGGAACCGCAATAACGCTAAAGCCGTCACAGATGGCAGGTGGTAATCATAAGATATCGTTGACGGCGCGTCAAATAAAACATTTCAATGATGCGATGAAGAATAAAAAGGGTGTTCAAATAGATTTTTCGGCCGCAGCAATTAAAAACATGGAAAAGACCGGTGGGATATTTCCGCTGTTAGCTGCGATTCCAGCGTTGATTGCCGCGGCCGCACCAGCAGTGGCTAAGGCGGCGGCGTTGGGGGCCGTTGGTACCGCGGCGGGAATGGCATTGAAGAAGGCAACCGGGAAAGGCTACAAAAAAAAACGACCCGTAGCCGGAAAGGGTCTAAGACTACCGGGGACCCCGTATTCATGGTACTCGGGAAAGGGTCTAAGACTACCGGGAACCGTTTATTAACGCAGGAGTCAATGACTTCCATGTCTAATTTTGATTTAATAGACGCTGCAAACGCGCTAGCGATAAAAAACTTCAGAGGTGTTTTTATGAGGGATCAATTACCGGCGGCACCAAGGAATATTGAAACCGGTATAATTAACCTCGATGGGTCATCCGGAGCGGGAACTCATTGGGTTGCATACGCGATTGATCCGCGTGCGATCGTCTATTTTGATTCATACGGGTTAGCCCCGCCGAACGAGTTTATGCGGTATATCCGGGCGTGTTCAGCCCGGGCGTGTTCAGCCCGGGTTTTTTATTCCACGCTGCCAACACAGCAGTTAAGTGACCCACCGATATGTGGCCGTGAGGTATTGAACGTACTTGCGGCGATTTCATCATCGCGAAAACCACCTCATGTGGTTGTAAACGAATACACTAGTGGGGTCGTAGAAGCCCGGCGGGGTAATTAGAAACACTGTTTTTTTTTACAATAATAATGATTGATATCTGGGGACGACCGGTTTCGGCGCTGAAAAAGTCCACGGAAACACCCGCCACCGATGACATAAAAAAACTAATTGAGGATGAAATCGCTGATACGTTGAATCTAACCAGTGTTGACCCGGGCGAAATAGTTGTATTTCAAGATCGCCAGGGTAAATTGAAATCCAGTAATGTGTCGCTGGATGACGTTTTAATACGACAGCGTGATACCACCGAGAACACTATCGCGTTGTATACCGGCGACGGACGACTCAAACCGGGTGAACATATATCAACGGTGACGGATAGGGTAACATTAGTCCAGGACGGTTTTACAAGGTTAGATAGATCGGTGACCGAACTTGACGCGCAGGTGAAAAAATCTGTCGCCGAGGTGAAAAAATCTATCACCGATATACAACTCACTACCGCTAGTTTTTTTGGGACCCCGACGGTAACCGAACCGAATCTTGCAACAATAATGGGTGCTATTTTGGATTTTGCAACGCTGTCGGGCCAATTTATCTCGTTACGGAAAAATGTTAACAGGATCGATGACAACTTTGATAAATTCTTTGGTAAAAAAAATGCCAAACCGGATGAGATTACAACAACTATAAATGATATCACTGCGTATGGACAGGAAATAAAAACAATCAAAGCTGATGTTGCAACGAACAAAAGGAGTGTAGACTCGCATGAACGGGAAATAGAAACAATCGGCGCTAATGTTGCAACGATCATAAATAATGTAGACTCGCATGGACGGAAAATAGAAACAATCAAAGCTGATGTTACAACGATCATAAATAATATGGCCGCGAATACACAGGACATATTAATAATCAAAGATAATGTTGAAGAGAACAGAAGGGGTGTAGACGCGTATTGGCAGGAAATAAGATTACTCCACACTAATGTTGCAACGACCATAAGTAGTGTAGACTCGCATACACAGGAAATAAAAATAATCAAAACTGATATTGAAGCGAACAAAAAAAATGTAGACGCGTATTGGCGGGGAATAGGAATAATCAAAACTGATGTTGCAGCGAACAAAAAAGGTATAGACGTGCATACATATGAAATAGAAACAATCAAACTTGATGTTGCAGGGAACAAAAAAAGTATGACCGAGAATACACGGGAAATAGAAACAATCAAAACTAATGTTGCAGCGAACAAGAATAATATAGACGCGAATTGGCGGAGAATAGAAATAATCGGAACTGATGTTGAAGCGATTAAAGACGGACTACCGAGAGTAGTAGAGCAATTCGAAAAAATAAAAATCCCTCATGAGAACACCATCAACAATGTATACACAATTCGGCATGGATCATTCGATTGGACTCCTACACAGAATACAGTAAATATTACCGCAACTGTTAAGGGCATTTATCGATTGACACTGGTTTCAATGATGCAGTTTAATATATTATCGTCGAGTTCATCCGGGTTTAACAATACAATATCAACAATTATAGACAGGAACGCAACTGAACAGTTTACAATTTATGCCGTTGATGGAAATCTAGCCGGGGCAAACATTACATGGTATGTGGAATTTGTAGCGAATCTAAGTAATTAAAAACACTAGCTCTTTTAAAATAAAAATGACCACCAGGGTAATTGAATCAGAGGTATCACCAACGTCACATCAATATCGATTCGATACCGCAAAAGAATTCTCCGCGAACTTGAAAACGCTTTCCGAACAATACCGTGCAAAAATAAAAAAATACCGCCGAAAAATAACCGCCATCGACGCGGTCGTGTACTCGGTGTCGGGTATAGTAGCCGGTACCGGTGTTATTTTATCCACGGTGACCACGATAGCCCCGATCGCTGTTCCAATCGCTATCTCCGCAATGACAACAGTTGCTGGAGTCGCCAACGCAATCACTAGGAAGATATCATCGTGTTTTCAGAAAAAACTCAACGAGTATACAGTAAAACATCAAATAGTATCCGACGCGTACTCGAAATTATCCGGGTTGATCTCGTTGTCGATTGATAATTTGTTCGTATCCGATGTTGAATTCTCCACGATAGTCCAGTTGTATAGCTCCGCGATGTCAAAAATCGAGGATTTTCAACTGGAAGCCGGAACCACTTCAATGGGCTCTGGTTATTAATATTAAACACTAAAAACAACGAATAATAATAATGTCGCTGAACCCCGAAGGGTTTCAATTACTTCAGCGGATCGCGGAGAACACCACTCCGGTACAAACAAGTATAATATCGATAACGTCAACGAAACCCGAATTCAGTGTGAACTTCCCATCGCCGGTTCCAGTGAAGGAAATAGCGCTGGCAAAATTGCGAATATATCACAGTTGGCCTAATATTCGAGCGGACGCATTTAACGGACAACAACCTAATAACTCGCTGGTTTTTGCACGGACAAATAAACCCGATGGGACCCCAGACTGGAAGGAGGTTACAATACCAACTGGGTCATACCAAATAGAACAAATCAATAAAGAATTTCAACGCAGGATAAAATCGATCACAGGAAAAGAATCAAAAATCGCTATTACGGTTCATGAACCGACGTTATCGTCGACGATTGAAATAAGCACACCGGGGTATATGGTTGATATTTATAACAGTTCAATAAGAACCATACTAGGATGGCCTAAGAATCCACCTCATGAAATCCCCGCGGACAAGCAATCGTATCATGAGATTAATCCCAGTTATCGAGATAAATTGTCTATTATGAAAAACGCGTTATTACCCAGCGAGTTTATGTTTCAGGACAGGAATACCATTGAATGGTATTTTCCGTATAAGGAAACTCCTGAATCGCTCGTCATTGTCAGAGTTAAATTAAATGATATCGATAGTTTTTTTATCGAGATTAATCGTATTTACCAATCACAACTAGAACAGCTACGGGAGACAAAAGCACAAAAACACGTTGAGGTGTTAAATCAACTTATATCAGACATGGAATATATCAATGAACGAATCGTTAAAGTAATATCCGATAGCAGCGATGATAATAAACAACGATTCCTAACCGAGTATAATATCGCAGAAGCCGATTTACCCGATTTCAGGTTTCCAGGATACAACGCACCAGAACTAAGAAAGTCTCTTAATGATTTTCTCAGTCCATCAACTCATATCCTCAGACACGATAACGGGGATGATGGTAGGCATATTGCCCCGTACAACGTAAATATCGCATCGGTGATAGCAATTAATCTAGCGTGTGATGCTATCGAAGGGAGTTACCAGGTAGATACCAAGCAATCAAATCAGGCTCAACAGGGGTATATCCTTTATTCATTTTCACCAACAGCCCCTCCGGGATTTTTAATCGTTGAGAGTCCGATTAATCCGGTCTATATGCGATGCCATAATCGGTTTTTAACGAGAATTAATTTTAGACTTACCGATCAGTCAAATAACCTAATTGATCTACAAGAGGAGGAGTTAGTGATCACTCTGTTTGTAAGATCATTGTAAATAACTCCTTAGCAGCAGAGGGGGCGATGACATCGACGCGGTCGTCGATGTGTTTACCGGACGCTGACGACGCTGGGGATCGGCGCGCAGAAGGTATTAATTAAACCAAATGACGATTGGACGATCCCCCAACGACGACGTCGTTTTTTTTTTACCAGGCGCTGACGACACTAGATCGTTGAGTTGCAGAAAGTATTAATTAAGCCAAATGACGATTGGACAAAATGTCGGATTCGCCCCCTCTGCTGCTAAATTTGATATAGCATGATGAAATATACCGTCGCTAAAATTGAAGTTAGAACTTTAATGTAGCACCTTTTTATCTTTAATTCACCAAAGTATAATTTTTATGAGTCTCTGCCATTGGTATATCATAGTATATTTTCTAACCGTTGGTCGTACATTTACTTATTTGTAATGCTCAAATTTTAAATAAAAATATAAAACAAGAGCAACAGCAACACCAGCAACAAACAAGAAATTCACACCGTCAAGTTTGCACAGTGTTAGGAATGCCTCTTACACAGCTGTGAGCTAGCAGTTGATTCGCACCCTCTTGCCAGTACAACCAATACATTTACAATTGGTAAAGCGTCTAACATATAATATCAAAAATATGAGAAGAAAAAGAAACCACATCAAGATCATTAAGATCATTAACTGATTAGGCTGCAGTGGCGGTGAGAGTAGATTTACTGATATATGTATTGTATCGTACAGGTTTCTTTCTGTTACGTTTTCAAGACATTGCCGCTCCTGGTAAGCAATGCCGCTTTTGTACCTTCCAGCTCTAGTAACGAAATAACGAAAGCAATGCAGCACTTGCAAGACATTCTGGATGGCACTAACGCACGTTTCCTCTGGTTTTGCCTGACAATTGTGACACTGAATGTCGACTTAAAACGTTTAAACAATGGCCTAAAAAAACCTGGAAAGATTACCTAGTACTAAAGGGCTACTCCAAATGTTAGTCAAAGCCGGATTTGTTTACTTGGTACGAGGAGACCAAGTATGGTGTTTCATTTGTGGTGTGAAGATCCTCGAATGGATTGTCTCTGATCTATCTCTATGTTCCTCTTTCGGGATATGATTATTTTCCACAAGGAAACTTTAGAAAAGAAATTGTACTTTGGCTCCGGAGCTACGAACACGAATTTACAAAGATCGTATCCAAATTCAAGTTAAATGCAAAGAACAATTGCATCCTTTGCCCATAGACTTTTGAATAAATGGTACATTAATGCTACAAGAGGTTTGACTACTCTGACAATGTTCCAACGGTCAGACATTGATTAACACCCACGACTCAGAAGAGGTTCGATGCCACAACTTCTACCTACATTGTATAGAATAATGCATATGACCATGAGAAAGGATGAAGACATAAGAATTACAAAACTTTGAAAAGATATTTAACGTTAAGATCAGACTTCCTCAGGACGAGTAACATCTGTGTGTGTGCTAGTGACAGAAACGTTTATTTTCTATTATTTACCAGCAAATACAGTTGTAAAAAGTATTTCTTCAAAGAGAAAGAAATTCCTGTGAAGAACTATTAGAAAAAGCTTTCCATTCTACGACTTTTGTCAGTTTTTCAATAGATTCCGTGGAAGGAAATCAACGACAGTGTTCAGGACTTTTCAAACACTGTTATAAGAATTGATGTGATAAACAATTCCATCCAAGATTGGACACACAGCAAAAATCATCGAAATGGACAAGGAAGTGGTCACTTCTTCGTTTAGCTAAACATTCTGATGTTTCGTCAATACTAAGTAAATCCAATTTTTAAAAAGTCACGCAATACCATGTCTGGATGTTGTTTGATATGTTTAATTGGTCGATACCTTTGTAGATACAGAAGCAGCAATTAGAAAAAATCAGGAACCTTATTCGTCAATCGGTGAAAACGAATATGCCCATCAGTTAAAAGAATCAAATGCTCATTCAACGAAGGCGATTTCTACCGTGCTGGTCGAACAATTGCTCAAAGTGAATGCTACCTTGTTAAGAACATTGGAGGAGTCTCGATATGACCAGCAACATGTAGAATATATAAAGGTCACCATTATCGGTCAAGATGCCACACTTGTAGCTTTGGGTCTTATGGATGGACGAAAACTCATACAATTCTTAACTCTAATCTCACAATCGTTGATGGATCAAACCGATTTGTCAGAAACACAAAATCGAAACGGTACGGACAATAAATGCAGCGTTTTCAACTGATTCGCCATAAAACATTAGATAAAACAGTTAAGCATGCTCAGCGATTTCAAACATATCACGCAGAGCGAAGGAAAACAAAAAGAAACAAAGACAGACACGGTCACAGGGATGCAAGGAGACACAAGAGAACTGTTTCAATAAACTGACCGTGACTTGCTTTGCAGCAGCATAAATGTTCCCACACGAGTCAAACGTCATGAGGTCTTGCCAGGTAATATTCATAGGGTCATCTTCGTCTAGCAAGACTCAATTGCTACCCAACCTCGTCATGAGAATGTTCAAAAGGGATAAGCTATATTTGGTTGCGCCAACTGCATTCGATCAGAAGTGTCACGATGTTCTCAATCATTTCAACAAGGCTGCAAAGTATTCCTCACCCGTTGGTGACAAGGAAGTTGAACTAAATTGTTTGGGATTTTTTGTTCAAGAGATTGTCACAAAAACACTGATGTTAATTATTTGTTAAAACAATACACACAAATTCTGAACAATACCGGATTTACATTGATAAGATATTCTTAACACACATCCACGATGCAGTCAGATTACAGTCTCCACAATCAGCCCGATATGATTTTACAGTAGGATTCAAAAAGAAATTTGCATCACTGATTAAACGCTTTAAGGAAATTGCAGCTGCAACAGGAGCAGCAACGCATAAACCCTAGCATCTATCAGGTGACATCTTCAGCAATCAAACGCGCCACAGTAAATATGCCGTAAGAATCCAGGGAGCTCTTGGACAGTAGACATACCAGAGTACATCGGAGGCCAACTGAGTAATTAATTAGCTACGGAAACACTAGATGGTGAGGCGAACGACCTGGTATATATCTGAATTGACCACAATAGTACAATATTGTAACGAGTATGCCTGCCAGATAATTCTTCAGAACACACTTTCATTCAATAGAAAGCGAAGCACCAGGGAAAAAACTTAAGTCCGAACTGGATTTAAAAATTGAAAGATATATGCATAGAACGATCCCCTCCCGCACACGACCTGTCAGTGCGTCCAGATCCGGTCACCACCGTATAGCCTAGCGCAGCCATATCATTGGCCTATAAAAACCGGCATAAGAGTCCGAGGTAGCCTGTTGACCACCATCCGATAAAGGAGTCAAGACAAAAAAGAAACATATCTCACCGGTTAGGACGCCACAACCACCGTATCCTGATAGTGTTGCCGGTCAGGTTGATGGCTTAGAAGCCCTTGTGGGAAGGTTGTGCGCAGGCAACAATTCCCACGATGTCATCAACGAAGCAACGGCAATCTGACAGAGTCCGTACACGATGTGATGATGAAACCCACTGTGCATATCGCGCTAATCAAAGAGTTAATAAGTGATGTATACAGCGGGTAATCATCTGCCCCAGTAGAGTCATCCCGACGGTGATTAATCACCATCACATTCTCCAATTAATTAATTACAGTAATGCCTTTTTATGGATTTTTTCAGCGATTCATCGCCATTGCTAGTACACTGCTCACTACTTGACCGCTAAGGATATATCCTGTGTAGTGTTTCACCGAATGTGTCTCCGGACGATCTTATACAGGTCGTACCCACGCAGACAGTGTTTCTAAGAGTTTCTCTGTGATAAAAGACACATTAACTATAACATTTATGTCAAGGAGCATTATTGGTCGGACAATAAATGGTGTGGAGAGTGAGCCTTCCCACCACCGGTAAGGAAACCGAGCTGATAGAACCCGGCCAAATCAGCCACAAGATAGCCAGGCCAATAAACATAATAACAATGATAAAAATAACAAGCCACAACCATAATGCTTCCTACATGGAAGACTTTCTAAAGGCAGGTAAGGTAGGACCACCCGACAATTTAGAGGGAAACGTGTTCGAACGCGCCAGGAACATGCTACCATGAACCCCCGGCTGGAGTAGGAAGATGCAACGTAATAGGCAGACTGTTTTTTTTATTTTTATGGATTGGATAACCAAGCCTGGTTTATAACTCAATCAAACTGCCTGCTAATTGGGTTTAATGCTTAACGTGCTCAAGACATATTGCCAAAAATGTCCACATACACCGGATTAAGATAAGGTAAACAATAAGAGGCAACTTATACCTAACATTGTTATTTTAATCATAACAACATGTACGCCTAGTACCAAAATTTTAATCAAAGAAAAACGTAAATGTAACTACCTATTATAACATGATAGTATGCGACTGTCGCACACTATAAATATTGACAACCCATTTGCAGATAACTGGGAAAATATTTTGACGTGTAATAGTGTGGCATATAAATGAGTAAAATGTTTACCATGTGCTTCTATTCTAGCCCCTTAAAGCCTATTCAGGCGAAAACTACGTCCCTTAGAGGCATCCTGATTGGCATGCTACTGGCCAAAATAGAGACATAGCGACATCCCAAATGAGATATAAAAAAATAAGCAGAAAACAAAACTGGACATAGATTCGAAATAAATGAAATTTGCTCCTTGTCATAAAAGGTGACAGCATTGGGTGGAGGAAGACAGACGGGTGCATTTGAAGGGCCCTTCCCTTCCATGGCTTGCTTTTGCGTCATGAAAATAGCTATTAAACGCAAACATTGCTCAGCACACAAACTAGTGCAAACTAATGCAGTCTTACATGCCTCTGTGTCAAGGGTGTACACACACATCCGGCCGGCAGAAACCTGGCATATGAACAGTAATTATATTAAAGAAATTAGTGTTTGCGGCCCTCGAGTGATCTTAGAAAATGAACAGTAATTATATTAAAGAAATTAGTGTTTGCGGCCCTCGAGTGATCGTAGAAAATGAACAGTAATTATATTAAAGAAATTAGTGTTTGCGGCCCTCGAGTGATCTTAGAAAATGAACAGTAATTATATTAAAGAAATTAGTGTTTGCGGCCCTCGAGTGATCGTAGAAAATGAACAGTAATTATATTAAAGAAATTAGTGTTTGCGGCCCTCGAGTGATCTTAGAAAATGAACAGTAATTATATTAAAGAAATTAGTGTTTGCGGCCCTCGAGTGATCGTAGAAAATGAACAGTAATTATATTAAAGAAATTAGTGTTTGCGGCCCTCGAGTGATCTTAGAAAATGAACAGTAATTATATTAAAGAAATTAGTGTTTGCGGCCCTCGAGTGATCGTAGAAAATGAACAGTAATTATATTAAAGAAATTAGTGTTTGCGGCCCTCGAGTGATCGTAGAAAATGAACAGTAATTATATTAAAGAAATTAGTGTTTGCGGCCCTCGAGTGATCTTAGAAAATGAACAGTAATTATATTAAAGAAATTAGTGTTTGCGGCCCTCGAGTGATCGTAGAAAATGAACAGTAATTATATTAAAGAAATTAGTGTTTGCGGCCCTCGAGTGATCTTAGAAAATGAACAGTAATTATATTAAAGAAATTAGTGTTTGCGGCCCTCGAGTGATCGTAGAAAATGAACAGTAATTATATTAAAGAAATTAGTGTTTGCGGCCCTCGAGTGATCGTAGAAAATGAACAGTAATTATATTAAAGAAATTAGTGTTTGCGGCCCTCGAGTGATCTTAGAAAATGCAATCTAGCTCATGGCCGAAAAATGTTGTGCACATCTGTTCTAGGTGGTACACGACTTTAATCCAAGTAAGTACGAAAAAATTGCATCGTGTTTGCGAAATAGGAATCGTTATATATTGCATCAGCAAGAGCTTCGCGTATTGTTCCTCACGAGGAACTATCGCAAAGTTGTCTTTTATTTCTACTAATATCATCGATAAATACAAGAATAAAACTGCGTCGTTGTTCTTTGATATGCGATACAGGCATTATCTCGGTTTTGTGTTTGTAGACATAAATGTATGGTGACCATCATCAGCTTACCTGGGGATCAATTCGTTTCGAGAGAATCCGTCTTTTTGTCAGTAGGACCATAACAAATATTTTCTTCTTTGGTGGCCCCCTTCATCTTGCTGCAACCGTATATGAAGAGTTCCCATATCACTTAAATAAAGATATTTCACCCTACTCTATTGAAACTTGTTTTCTTCCAATGTTTCATATATATATTTATTTAGCCTACAAAATCCAAGAAAACTACATGTTTCGCAATGGTTAGTGGTTGATGGCATTTACAACACGCTGCTTCTTGTAACCATATTATTCATATCTAAATAGTACACGTAATACAGACGCACTCTTAACAAACAATACCTAAAGGCAGCAAGCAGCAATATTTTAACGCAACATTTTGTTTTTCATTTCAAATATATTTTCTTTCCAAGTCAGGCGGTTACCATAGTCAGGGAGAAAGCTATCAATGAAGCCAATGTGACTGAGATATAGCTTCTAAAATATTTTTTACTCAACTAAGCTACTCTTTACTCAAGTAAAAAGTTACATGTGTTACGTTACACTTGGCATAGATCCGACGTATAAAAAGTAGCTTATAGCACAGAGAAACATTTTTTTTCTGATTTAAATGCAATTTATGCTGCAAACACAAAATGCATTGGTTAAACTGAACTAGCACCTAGACGTAGACTAGGTTAAGCATTGACAGATAATATTGGCTAAATCTAATTCTGACGTAAATTTGATCAATACAATACCCTACGTCGATTGTATTTTCAGGGACGCTGTAATTGAAACTGGAGAACGGTCACTTAGAAATGATCAGATGAAAGGTATTCCGTATGATTCCTTAAAAGTGCATTATTGTCCAATCGTTGTTGCATAATAACCTTAACAGTTAAATGATTATATTAGGTTTTGGGGGATTTTTAAATCAAATATAACCCCAAAAAATACAAACTCTGTTTCAGAAACTTAAGCCATAAAATATACATGAAATTCGGGGGGGGGGGTTTGGGGGGGGGGTCTTTTTCTGTCTACTTAAGTTGTCTTTTGTATCGATCGCTAGTAAATAATACTTCCTGAACATTTATGTGGAAACAACATTTCAATTCAACAGGCAATGAAATTTAACATTTTGTTAAAATAGACATTGTATGACAGATGACTCTTTACTGACCTAGTCTTATGTCGTTCCCAAACAGGAAGACTTATTTCAGAGCAGGTTGATGTACAAAATATTTCCATATAGTGGCGAAAAAAACATGAGTGTGTCATTTTTTCAATTCTATTTGAAAACTTCCTTTCAGAGATTCGGTGCCTTTGTCCGTTCGCCATCGTAGAGGGTGTCACCCACTCTGCTTAAGCCTCTCACTAAATCTGAACGTGCTTTAATTTCGAAAACTTGACAATGACACAACACAAATAAGTGTAACTTCTATTGTAATACTCTAAATTAGAAACATCTGCTAACTCTGAAACCAAACATGAAACAAATTTGTACGAACTCTCAAATAATCGGGAGTAGTAGGTTTTAAATCGTTCGTTAAGTAGGCATGTGGTGATTGTGTGTTATCATCATAAGCCTAATTTAGCCAAGGTGTTCCTAGCTCTTTGGCAAGCACTTGTCCTTACGATTTGTCTCTTGGACTTTTAAACAATGTGCATAATGTGTGTCACTGAGACTGACAGAGCGATATGAATTACTTTTTTGATAATAGATTTTATTATCTTTGTGTAAATGTCGCAGAAATAATTGTGTTTATAACCCTAAATTTCCGTGAACGACACAAGGCATTTTATACACATTTATTTTTTCTTCTTTCATGGCAGTGTAACAAAACAAAACATACTGACATTTCGAAAACACACTCTGTTCGCGTCGTTTACCTTCTTAACATTTCGAAACACACACTGTTCACGTCGTTTACCTTCTTGACATTTCGAAAACACGCACTGTTCACGTCGTTTACCTTCTTGACATTTCGAAACACACACTGTTCACGTCGTTTACCTTCTTGACATTTCGAAAACACGCACTGTTCACATCGTTTACCTTCTTGACATTTCGAAAACACGCACTGTTCACGGCGTTTACCTTCTTGACATTTCGAAAACACACACTGTTCACGTCGTTTACTTTCTTTATTATCTTTGATCAGTGACACACAAGCACATCAAGACATATTAAGCCATCAAGCATTAAGTACATAAATAAGACACAAGTTAAAATCACTCAAGCTGAATTTAAACCGTTAAAATTACAACTTTCTCTATTTACCTGCGTAACATTCAGTCTATTCAAACTCTCTATCTCCATCGTTCTAGTCTCCTGAAAAATCTCTCCATCAATGGCATCACATCACTGTTTCCTAGCCTACGATAGAGTTTTAAAAAATATTTAAAAACTGACAATGCAAAGTAAATATACATAAATAATATTAAAACACTAATAGAGAGAGAAATAATCAAAATAAATCTGACGATACAAAAGTGTCTTTTAATTCAAATATGCATATACAATTAAACACATCTTAAAATGGAGAGGGAAATTAATGTCCATAAAATTAAAATAAACACAGCAAACATAATGCTAGCAGGATATTTGTTTAAAACTAAGCATACGACTGTGTTTCTGTTTTGTCTACCAAGTTTCTTCTAACTTTGTCTAACGTTCTCTTGCTTACTGGTCGGAAAAATAGTCTAATAGTCAAATATTGTCGGTTACACAGTTGTATTTACATGGTATGTGTCGAATACACCGTTTTCCTTTTATGATAAATATTTCTTGTATAAAGCCGAGAGACACAGTCGAACAAAGAAGTATTGTTGTAATTTAATAAAAATATATTAGTATTTAAGAACGATTGCCTACCTCTGGATAAGTGAATATCTTCATAACGTTATATGTCTAGGTATGTAGTCCACACCATATTTATATACATACATATATATGCCGGCATACATGCTTAAATAAAAGGCATGCTAAAAATATACATACATAGATACCTATGTATGAATGTATGTATGTATGTGTGCATGCATGTATGTATGTATGTATGTGTATGTGTGTGTGTAGGTAGGTAGATAGGTATTCAGCTGAGAGATAGATAATATTATGTGCAGAATATAGATATTTTACATATTACATATCTAACTAGTTTGCATAGAAAATAGACAGAGGGTTGTACATCAGTATTCTGGATGTGAAAACTTGTAGGAAAACTGCATTGATATGTAAACTATGTATATATCAGTAAGGACAATTTGACACAAGAATGTCCAGAGTTGTTCCTCAGACAAATAATTCAGTTGGAGGGTTAACATGTCTAAATGTGGCACAAATTGGATAATATTATTGATATTGTATGTTAAAATATAGATCGGATGGGCACTGATTTTTGTTTCTTTTTTCTCAAGGTGGTGCACTTTCAACTATAATAAATATATTGAATTCTTGGAAATATATTATTTAATCGTTCGAGTAAACTTTTTCGAAAATAATTCGAAAAAGAATATTTGAATCGTAAATTTTATTCTTCATGTCTTATCTTCGTATGTAATTATAAATTTAAGAGATCGGGAAAATTCCGAAGAAGTTACCCAAGGGGGAGGAAATAACACGTCTCGGATCGTTTACTCTGACGGTAATTTCGTCATTTTTTCTCAAGAAAAATACAGAACTAATATGCGATGCACCGGTACAATCTCTGATCTTAGGCTGGCAAAGAGATTTAGAGCTTTCCAATAGTTTCAAGTCGTATTTGTGATCTGTATCATCAGTATGTTTGTAAATCAGATGTACAAAAGTTTTGAATTCATCTTCGTCATCTCTATGGAGGCTTTGGTTGATCGTAATCTGGCTGTACACAGTGTAATAGGCGGAACGGCCAATGACGAGAGATCCGTTGCGATATTCAACGTCACTTCCGATGAAAGATCGACTGGAATCTTTGTCCCAATACAAGATTGTCAAATAGCTGTTAGGAACACTAAAGCCTGGGAAGGAAATGGCAAAATGAAATCAGAGAGGATACAATCGATATTCGTCGTATATTGTATTTTTGAAGAAGATACAGTTCCATAAATATTGTAAGAATGTTAACTGGAAAAAAGTTTGGCCGTGAAGGCAAGATGATAAAAGTACTTTCATTAGGTATTGACCTAACTCTTAACTGATCCCCCGTACCCCACCCTAGCAATGGACACATGGGTCAGAATCCAAATTCCTTTCATCTTCGCTAGCCAAGATTCCGATATGTCAACTCTATCTACAACTTGGAGGATCGAGCAGATATTTATATGCTTCGGGTCTATGAATATCATTGGATGCCGAGGTAAGCCACTGCGTCAAATCATTTAAGTTGTTCAAATTTGAACACTGTTCCTATATGATCAAGACAAGGGAAGCACAAAACTTGAATGGGCTCACGAATAAGAGGTTTCCGTGTTTTATCAAATACCTTTTGCTCACATACACCTGTAATGCCTTCTGTCTGGTAAGATAGCCACACTTTTGATGATAAATTTACAAAGTATTATTTTGAAGTCAATTGCCTCCACCATTCTCTGCCGATATAAAATGTACCTCCATTAAACGCTATTGGTTAGCTGGCATTACATACTAAGGCAGGCAACTCATGAAATACAATAGATGTCACTAGGGCGAAGCACTAAAATATTTGCTAGATCAGCCAAGGTGTAGATACGATAAACGTATGGGAACCATGGCTAGCGAAGATTAATTCCCTCTGATATAAAACATTCTCTTCCTGATAATTAATCAGAAGCAGATCTAAGAAGATAAGGTCGCTCCCCCACCCTTAAAAATGAGCCTGAAATATATGACTTGTCCTGGATCAAATTCGCTTTACAGTAAAATGCTTAAAATGATGGTCTGGACACGCTAGAACTGCAAGGGTTCCTAGCGGCCTAGCTGCTAAACCTCCGCAAGGGTTCCGTCACACAGCAATTTTCATTTTGATTACTCCGCCCCTATACAAAGTATATAGTATATACTATTTTAAAACGACACTCTAACTGACATGTTTATACATTTGATCTGTGACCACACCTCACATTCGACCCCAGGGACCTAGAAATATATAATACCACTCATACTCAAGGATCCCATATGGACAAGGCCAAGTGTCTGAATCATCAAAGGATGTTAGGACCTCAAGGAACTAAAATGCAAGGTAATATGTCATAGCTGCTTCTCTTATCGCTAAGGAAAAGAACACGAATATGAGAAAACCCATTCTGCCAATTGTGAGGTATCTTCAATCTAGGCAGTCACATCTTAAACAAAGCAAACCTTTCCTTCATCTATACATTTCTTTATCCTAGGTGGAATGAAGCACGCATTCTATCCTGTAGATAAATACGAATCATCGCACACTTTAATTTGGAAACGTGAAAACCTTTCTCCCGTTACTAATGACATGTTTTCTGGTGGTACAAGTCACAGAGATATATGTAATAAGATATCTATCTTACGTATCGATTCTACAGCTTCTAACATTCTCCTTTGTGAAAATAATATATATATATATATATATATATATATATATATATATATATATATATATATATATATATATATATATATATATATATATATATATATATATATATTACTAGTTACGTATGGATGGATGGATGAATTTGGATGGATTGATCAATGTATGTATGTATGTATGTATGTATGTATGTATGTATGTATGTATGTATGTATGAATGCAAATATTTAAAAAAATGTAGGTAGGGAGAGAGGGAGGCAGGTAGGTTGGTAATTGTTTTTAAAAAATGGTCTTCTGCAGTGGACGTACATTTATACAGTGGGACGCAAATAACGCAATAAATGATTTCGGTGCCACACAACATTGGTGAAGGAACTTTCACGACATTCCAACAGTCTTCACCATAAGAATTATTATGAAAATTTACTAACCGAAAGATTGTAGCAAAAATCTCAAATTGTCCATAACATGAACGTTGACGATTAAATATGTTTACGCGACTCACAGCTCAAGGACGTGGTGCTGAAACCGTATTCCAAATAAAGAGTAGGGTATGAGTAGGGAGTCTAACAGGAGAGAGAACAATCAGAGAATAGATGCTGTCTGATTCGTCATTTAATTTTACAAGTAGAATAATACAACTTTTCAATATACTATGTAATACAGCAGCTTTGCATGGAATCTTCATTAATTATTATATGCCAGTTTGTTTACAATCTCAAATCATCAGTAAGTTGTATTTCTTAACCACGAGATGTAATGCTGGAAATAATTCAGGAGAAATTCTGATAGATAAATTTAAGATCCTCTATGCCCTAAAGAAATAGACATAAGTTGGAATGATGTCAAATCTTTTTCTTGATCAAAATTTGAAGGTGCGACACAAATAATCAAGTCCCAGATGAATACTACATAAGTTCAGCTACTTGAATATTTGCATCCACCAAAAAAGACATGATTGACAAATGTGAGGAATACTAATTAGAAATTGTTGATATTGCAGGACATGAAGCTGGAAAACATGTCTTTAAACAACTAGAACGGTATTATCACAGTTTTATTATTCCTAAACTGCACGAGAGAAATACAACAAAAATACAATTTACTGCTAACTTTAAGTAACAAATTACTACAAAATACACCTGAGTTTCTTATTATCGTAAACATTATACAATATTTAAAATACAAATGTGAAATTGGCAATAATACAAATATTTTCAAAGATGAAATACAAAGTTCAGCAAGAGTTTATCATTTCAAGCCTTTGCTTGAAGAAGCAAGTAAAGATTAAATTATGAAAATGACAAAAAAAACAAAATATGAGCTCGAAGGAAACGTACGTACATGTTACAAGAAGAAATTAATCCTTGATTGGGTGCCGTAAAGTATGCCGACTAGCGCTGAACACGTCAATTCAGTAAGGTCAGAATACCAAGGGATTTTTGGAATATGTTCCAGCAAAGTTACGTTAGCTCTATTGTACCTCAGCCTGTCTTAATCATGGGCATGGGCAAAGAAAACGTTCATCTAACTCTTGAATTCAAAGTTTAAATTGATTTAATTTTTTGAAAAGTCCTAAATTTCTACTGATCATCTGAATATTGAATGACACTGATGACGTAACTCACTTTGCTTTCGTTAGTCCAGCTACTTCGGACAACTCAAATGATCATTTATGTACAGATCTTGACCTATAATCAAACGTCAGATACTGCAACCTGCTTTTGGGCTTTAATGCAACAGGTGGAATATATTTGTGTTTGACCTTGCCCGAAAACACTCGTCCTCATAGTAACCAACATAATTCAAGCCACAACACGGGGTGAGCTGATAGGGCCCCAATTGTAACGGTCTTTCTGCCTCATCGAACTCCCGGTACTATTTACATGGATGCAAAAGAAACCAATATAGAAATGCGTGAATATGATATAGAGTTTATATGGGTCTGGATGGACAAAAATGGTTGATAATGCAAACTACACTTGTATCAAAAATAATCATTTGGTAACTAAAAAGATTAAATGTAAAGTTTAAAGATGGACTTTTCGTTCTTATTACTGATTTGACTTTTCGAACAATTGCTACTACATTTATTCGAACTTTTAAACATTTTTTTACTAAAATAAACAAATGATTCTTTAGGTGAGGAATTGAGAACAAATGATCCAAACAAATGCAGATAACAACAAAATCACTATAAAGGTCTTAATACATGCCATCATGGTCAGATTAAGGAGTGGGCATAATGTAGCATAAAACATTTTAACCAAGGCACTGTTCAGATGTAGAAAAATCCAGATTGGTATAGAATTGATAATTGTGAGATAACAATGTATCATCAGCCATTTTGGGAATAAGGGCTGATATAGGCGGGGAAAAAAACACTTCAAATGTGCGCCTCACGTGACGTAATAGGAAATGCGAGGATTTGACATTGAGCATGAAATGAACCGAATTAATTAAAGAGGGTCTTCTGGTTGTATTAAATAGACCTGGATAAAGCTAGGCTTGTGTTTGATTTATTGATTCTCTCAGAATGGTGATGGGATTAACATGCAATCGTAGATGTACAGCAGCCAATTCAGTGTTATTATTGAAAATACTTCCAGTTCGTGAAAAGAATTTGTCTTGCAAATATTTTTTAAAACTCAGTGTACTTGATTTTTAATAGTATCAATTCGGGGTTTTTTTGCACGAGTCAACTGTAATTTCTCGATATTGGAAATGCCCTTCTTCAGCAAATTTAATATGCTCCTGAACAAGCATATTATTATTATTATTATTATTATTATTATTATTATTATTATCGTATTATTATTATTATTATCGTGTGCAGTGCGTGCTCAGCCATTTCACAATATCAGCAGCAGCAAAGTACAGAGCCTGCACTCCACCGGTGAATTTTGTTAGTGGACAGTTGTTCACAATGTGTGACATGGTCTGAAGAGCTCCACGGCAGCAGAAATAGTTAATGGCCTGGCCTCGTCGGACACGGTTGACTGCAAAACGACATTCTTCTCTCCGAAAGTTGTACAGTATGGTCCACAGATGAAGCATATTAATGTAGTGTGGCGACATCATCCTGCGTCACCACAGTAAATCACGCATTTCGCTTACGAAGAGCTAAATGGTCAATTTGTAAGGTCTGAAGTTGTAAATTGCTTTTAGTTGCACAATACAAACTCTTCATCTAAACTGGCTTCAAAAATGGTAAATATTTATTGGTTATTAGATTCCAGTATCAGCTTTCCTTTAATTATGATTTTATGAAGCTTGTTTCAGATAAATGCTCCTGTTTTATAACAAGGTTATTGACATTTTCATACTACGTCCTATTTTCCTAAACTAAATGTATCTTCAACTGCAATATTGGAATATTTTCCAACATTATTTTCTGAACTGAAGGTAGCACTCGACTTTTGACAAAAGTCTCAAGTTTTGCCGTAACTACAGTTCCATAAAAACGTAACTACAAAACTCACTCGAAGCATGCCGATCAAAGCACAGTATCTTATTTAAACCTTGCTAATATTTTTAACCGAATTGTTATAATCATTGTATTTGAAAATAATAATATAAATATTGGATAAATGTTGCATTGTGACCAATCCAGCAGTTTACACAGAGGTAATAGAAATTTTCAATGAGATCAAGATAACGGTAACAGAAGACAGATAAGATACATACTATTAAGCAAATATATATATATATATATATATATATATATATATATATATATATATATATATATATATATATATATATATATATATATATATATATATATATATATTAGCTGTAAACCAGATGCTAAAATTTTGCGGGGTATGAATTGACCTAATATTTTAATCTTATTTGCATGATTAAACTGTTGGTTCGTGCTCTGTAAAATTTCACGTGACCATAGGATGGCGACTACCATAGCTTTCTTGGTTTTTCCAGAAGTGATCTCGCTCTGTGTAATAACTACCGAGTACAAAGTCAACTGCATCTCTACATTTGTCTTCTCAAATCAAATTAGTGTACTGATAATTGTATGGGGATCTCAAACACGTCTATGGTGTTCTCAAATCAAATTAGTGTACTCATAATTATATTCGGATCTCAAACACGTCTATGGTGAGGTTCAGGATCAAAATTTCTTCATCCCCCAGGGAGAACGTTATGGGTGGAGAATGATAGGGAAAACCTTTCCAAAATTACTCAGTGGTTAAAACAGGTATGTGTTTAAAAAATATAAGTACACTGATGGCGGCTTCACCATCGCAAGTATCATGTTATCGGCTTCTCTGGTGCGTCACCAGTATCATTCGATGTAAAACCTTAGCATACACAGATTATCGATAAGTAAAGTTTTATCTCGTAATTTCAAATCAGGGACTGGTTAGAGGGCTCATGACAAATACGCAATACAACAGGACAAACCTGTAGTGTTTTTGTACAGAAAATGGAATACAGAAATTGCGATTTTCGATATCTATTCATAAACCTTTCAACTTATTTTATTAAGGGAACAATTACGTTGCATTGGGAATTGGAACACGTACTATGGACTGCCGTATAAATGCAAAATATTTTAAAAGAACGAGACGCTATACAAACATTTTATCGATTTAGATTTACCATTTTATAATATTCGATAAAAAAAAATATTACGCAGGTCTCTCAGGAGTCTTTTCATACACTTAATTAACAAATTATACAGGCTTACGATCTGGATACGACTGAATTCAATATTCTTTGCTTGATGCATTGTGTGACTGTACCATTAGCATTATATGGAGTATACATCTATTTTTAAATATCGTGTCACAATTCAATTTATTAAAAAGGTCTTTGTTGAATATACCTGACAAATTTGTTAAAACTTCTTCAGAAGTTGTATATATATAGATATATATATATATATATATATATATATATATATATATATATATATATATATATATATATATATATATATATGTGTGTGTGTGTGTGTGTGTGTGTGTGTGTGTGTGTGTGTGTCTTCTTTCATTGCTGCTCTAAACTAATACACGAAAATGGACGGCAGAAAAGGACGATTTCATATTCATATTGCACGAAGCAAAGACGACCCATAATGGATATCTTCTGGTAGTGAAATGTGTGTACATCAATATTATGATATTGTTAAAAGGGCGACAGCAATATATCGTGCACAGTCGATATTGCATTAAGTCCAATATTAGCCATGATGGAATGTGGATAGGTCAATAGGATGATAATACTTAATGAGCTTGTCATTATCCATCAAATACCTATGATTGACCCAGGAAACCCGACAACCTTAGCAGAACCTTGTGATACAGTCTGATGGTCAAGAACTGCACAGGACTGAGGTACCCCAGATACGAAACCTGCAAATATATATATATATATATATATATATATATATATATATATATATATATATATATATATATATATATATATATATATATATATATATATATATATATATATATATATATATATATATATATAGTGATATATATATATATATATATATATATATATATATATATATATATATATATAGGGAGACAGACAGACAGAGACAGACAGACAGACAGAGACACAGAGAGAGCCAGAGACAGAAACAGAGAGAGAGACAGACAGACAGACAGACAGAGAGAGAATTATAAATATACACCAAACAGAACGGAAAGTGCTATCCCTGGATTCCTATAGAAGAATGCTTGATAATTTTAGGCAGAATTAATATTTTAATACAAATAATACTACCAGACAGATGAGAGAATTTTTAATTCGCTTTCTACGGAGATTCGAACCCAGGTCCACGGGTAAACGGCACCCATCGCCTTGCCTGCACACACCAGCCTATATTCTCTCAAAATGATGTTACTAAATCGGTGTTATATGCACTTGTGTGTAGCAGACACACTAGCATGACGCAGGCAAGACGGTGGGTGCCGTTTACCCGCGAACCTGGGTTCGAATCTCCATAGAATACGAATTAAAGCTTCTCTAACCTGTATGGTAGTATAATTTGTATTATTTATCTCTCTCTCTCTCTCTCTCTCTCTCTCTCTATATATATATATATATATATATATATATATATATATATATATATATATATATATATATAGAGAGAGAGAGAGAGAGAGAGAGAGAGAGAGAGAGAGATATATATATATATATATATATATATATATATATATATATATATATATATAGAGAGAGAGAGAGAGAGAGAGAGAGAGAGAGAGAGAGAGAGAGAGCCATGTATTTTTAATTTACTTTGTTTGCCTTACCTGTGTCCATAAATAATTGAGGAAGGAGGTTTGGTGCGTACCTGCATTTTGTCTTGTTAGTTTTCTATAAATAATTTGTTTCCTTTGGTTTAAGTTCAAACACACACACCCTTGATTACGTCCTTAGAAGCTTCTAGAAACCAATTTGTTTATGAATTTGATAGAAAAATGGCTCATATATTGGTCTACATATTGTGTCTTATGTTTATAAATAAATGTTGAGATCAACATAATTAAATATTTATATCTTAATATTAGTCATTTAGTTATGTTGTTGCAATTTGAGAGGAATTACTTATTTAAATTGTTCATTGGAATTAAGATGTGCTCATTGACTGGATTAACACTATTCTTAGATTATTGTGAATTCATTCAAATTCATTTATACATGATATCATTGTGACACATAAAGACTGTTAGTACATATTCAATTGGTATATAAGCACATTCATGACTAGTGGAATCCATTTGGAACACTACAGACTTTAGGACTTGTGATAGAACTTTTAATAATATTTGGGATCTAATTTAAAATGCCGTAAGTTTCTCTTAATTTCTGTTTTATAACTTGGATAATTAAATCCAATTGTTAAAAGATACGTACTATCATGCTTTCCGCTACTTATTTTAAGACCATAGTCAATGTAGGGCTGTCAACGGGTCCTCGGGTACCCGGGTACCCGACCGTATTGAAAAACCCGGGTATTGAAACGTAAACGCGGGTACCCGTAAAAAAAAAAAACCGCCACACTCGCCAACCACTTCAAACAGGTGTGACAGCTATGGCTTTAATTAGAAACCAGATCCCTGCTTAATATAAATAAACAATACATCAGAGAGTCTGTTTGGATTAATAAAATTCATTGGCATTGTGCAACAGGACAAACCGTTATCCCCGAGGCATTATATACCAAGGTTAAAACATAGCATTGTTCTACAGGTAATAAACCTCTTTGTAGACGATAACTATTGATTGTGGGTGCTAAAGGATCGGTACATTGCGTGCTCTTTTAATGAAATCCAGATGGATACCTTTGATTTCCGAACACACATGTCGAAGAAATCCCACAATTTATATTATGAACAATTATCACCTAGACACCTTGAAATCTTCTTACACACACACACACACAAAGACGGTTTCAACGCATTACTCTTGACCTGTGGTAAAGCTGCTTTACACGCATGAGTGGGTAATTCAAATCTGCGGTCAAAAGCCGATGAATAAACGTGGTCTGTTCTAACAAGGACTTATACTTTAAAAAAAGGTGAGTGTTCTAAAGGATTTAACGCGGCTGATCACAGTGATCATTAAAAGTTGGATTATACCTACCATCTGTGTACAAAGGTCATTCTAAATAAATTTATTAATTAATAGCGTGCGGTCAGATCATTCGCAGCTACATCGGTGCGGACGCATCAGACCGAGTAGTGCATTACACGGTTAGCCTCTATCGCCATATAAAATATTAAAGAAAGGGGGATAACAATTAGTTGGTCTACGGTTGTACATGTCATTCATGTGCTAACGGGTACCCGGGTACCCGTTAAATTTCGCAACGGGTACCCGGGTTGGTTTTTCGTGATTTTTGACAGCCCTAGCTGCAATCTTACTCGAAATGGGAGCTGCTGACGGTGTTTGAAACACTTCTCGCATCTCTTCTTCCTCAGGTCTTCGTGGGGTAGCATCTCTGGTGACCCCTGGGGATGGTAGTAGTGGTGGTGGTAGTGATGATGGTGCTGAACTTTTCATCAAGGTCTTAAAATCTTTCAGAGTGGGTAGAGCTGTTTCGTCTAAAGCTTTCTGGTGAAAGAGTTGTAGTCGTTGCAAGAGTTTACAGTACTTTTGTGATTTTTCTGTTTCGGACAAATCTTGGCGATCCATCAAGGACTGCAGTTCGTGTTGTAACTGGGATGTCTCACTCAAATGGGGATTGGGAGGTAAATGCGGGGTGCGTTGTTCTTTCCAACGATGGTATTCCATCCATCGTTTGTAAGGCACTAAAGCTAGTTTTCGTCCTTCCATGGGGTTGTCAGGGGTCGATTCTGAGATCTTGGGACTTCCGAGGGCCTTTTTATCTTGCTCCCACCAGTCCTCCCAACATGGTTCCCAAGACTCCATTCAGCAATGGACCTAACAAGGGGGGTAAAATGCCTCCACGTTGGACCAACATCTTCTTCTTTTGACGAATGGGAATTTTCTTTTGAACCATTTGGCGAAGAACGTGACGATGTTTGCCTAAGCATTGTTTCTGGTGTTTGGACAAATGGATCGTGCCTTTCACGACGTTCAAACAACATTCTCACACGGTATCGATGACCTCTTTGGAGGCCGATTGAATGATTTTTTTCCTAGGGGTGGAGAACCTTTGGACAGGACAGATAACATGTCCCCATGTTTGACTAAACGAGGAGGCAGTCCTTCCCTTTTCTTTCCTTGGGGTTGTTTAGAAGAGGGATGTTTTCTGGAGGGTGACATCTTTGAGTCTTCAGCACCAAAATCACTGATACCCCTACTTGGTCACAGGCCTTTTTTATACTGGAACGCATCGCCACTGGTTGTCTTTACGGCGTATCAACTTCAGGACAGGCATGACACTTCGTGCAGGGGTACGTAACGGACTAAATCAAGCCAGTTCTTGCTTGGACAAATCCAGTAAACTTTGTAACATGCCCGATCTCTCTTGAACTTTGATTTTGGGAGAAGGTACTTTGTGAGCAGCGGCCACTGCCGTTAAATTCGAGGGACCTGCCACTGGGGAAGTTCTTGGGGTCATCAGCGGAGATGTTCTTGGTGTGATCAACGTCTCCAAGTATTCTTCAGGTCTTGGTGACATCAACGGGGAAGTGAATGAACCTGAGGCTGCCGGAGACGCGGTCACCGACATTGCAGGTCGTGGTTTGCGAGTGTACGGTTGTGTCCTGGCCGAAGTGCCTCTCTTGCGACTAGTTTTCTTCTGTGGGCTTTTCTTTTTCTGGGGACTTTTTCTCTGTTTCTTTTTCTGGGGGCTTCTTTTCTTTCTCCGGGGTGGTATCTGGTAAGAGGAGGGTACCGCCAATGGAGAAGTTCTTGGAGACACGGGTCTCCTTGGGGACCTGGTCTTGAAACCGTGGCTCTTTTACTTCTTGGAGCTTCGTTTGACTTTTTTCTTGGGGAGAAGTTTGGGGGCATTAGGATCCCATCTTTAGAGAGAGCGAATGATGAACCCTCCTAGAGTACCGCTCCCTCCAGGTTTCAAAATGATTTGTTTTTTGGTTTGAGTGTCGATGCGGAGATCGGCCAGTTGGGTCAAAGTGACTTTGTTTCGATCAAAAACCCGTTTGGTTTGATGAGGAATCTGAATGATTCCTTGTAGTAATTGACGTGCTGTCACCGTGAACCATCGTAAGACTTCTTTGAGACTAGCTTCTAAGACACGAGCTCGTATTTGTGGATTTTTGTCTCGACTGATACCATACAAGGCACGAATCAATTTGACGGGAAGATGCGACTGAAGGGACGTCATGTTCAAACTGTGTGTGAGACAGACGAAAAGTGTCTGAGGTTTTTATAGATTTTTTTGTTGAGTGAAGTTAAGTCGAGGACGGAGACGTGTACAGGACAGGTCCTCCGTCTTGGCACCAGTGGTGAAACAAGTGGGTACGAAATCGCAAATCATCGGGGGTCGTAGGTTTCAAATCGACGAGTAAATACGCGTGTGGAGTTTGAGTGGCATCGTCGTACGCCTGAGTCAGCCAAGGCGTTCCTAACTGTTTGGCTAAGACTTGCACTTGCGATTTATCTCGAGGGCTTTTAAACAAGACCACGTAATGTGCATTGCGACTGATGGTGCGATGGGCTTTACTTTGTTGAAACAAATTTTGGGTGATGTAAACGACACTGGCATTACGGTGATGCCCTTTGCGCGTAAACCACAGTTTAATTTCTTCTTCGTCTTCTCCTAACATGTCGTCGACAATGACCAATTGGGTTTGACGGGAGTCAGAGACGATGCCGTGTCTTCTTTAGGAATGCCTTCCACAAACACGATGGAATCGCCTTGACTTTCTCGCAAGAGGCTGTACGCCGATTGCCACTCTTTGTAACACCACACGATGCGTTGAGGTGGACGATTGATCAAATGATGTTTATGTTCGATCAAACGTTTGACGAATTCGGTTTTGCCTGAACCGCTAAGTCCAGCAATGAGCATGTTAAAGGGATGGCGAAGATACAAAGCCTCCCAACTGGCACGATCTAAGTGTTCGTCGATGACTTTGACAGTAGAGGAAGAGGGAGCAGAGACAGCAGAGGTAGCCATAGTGTTAGGAATGTCACTTGTGACACGAAAACAAACAAGACAAGAGTTTATATATTTTTTTCAGGACACGTTTATTGAATGTTTTAAACAGGAATACGAAAGACAAAAATACATAAAAGCCAAAGGCTTAAGTACAACGATAAAAGGCACATCAAAATCATCAACGTGGACTAGAAACAATTGTCTGTACAACATGTTTTGGGTAAGGTTCTGACCAGTTCTATAGGGGGTAAGGTCACACAAGTGTCCTCCCGAAAGGGTCTTTCAGGCATGTCCACGACAGTCCTGTCCTGGTTGACGGGTTCTTCTTCTTCTGGCACTGTCACTAACACTGGTTGAAAAGTGACTTTTTTTCTTGAACAACTCTCGTGCACACTGGGCCACTTCTTAGGTCCAAGCCTCAAAACCCCCTTTTTTCCAGGCACGGACATGTGTCCAATGGGGGTGTAAGTCAGAAGCTACACACACATCGTCATACACGTCTTGGGTAGGTAAAAGTTCACGAATCTTTTTTTCCCTTAGAGGTCGAGAAGTATCCAGATGAAAACGTAAGGCTTTGAGCAAAAGGAGTCTTTCGTGACCATTTAAGGCCATTGGGGTGGTAAGTACTGATGGTAAAGAGCCCACAAAGAATCGGCTGGTAAACGAAATCCCAGAAAACAAGTCACTAAGACACACACTATGCGTCGTCCAAAATTGAATGGATACAGTTCTTGTAATAAATGATGGTAATGATCCACGGTTTGAATATGGTCATTGAGTTCCTTCCACGGAATCTGTTCAATCACTTGTGACATAAGCCGTGGCATGGATTCCTGATTTTATAGTCTCTTTATTTCGGAAGCAATAAAGGTACTTTCTAACTAGACATCTTCGTTCTCCAGTAGGGAATCTAAATCTTGCATACTGTAACCTACACTTCAGAGTTTGTCTAGATGTATCGTCTTCCGCTAAGCAGATTCCACGTAAATTATGTTGGTAATCCTTTAACTCGTCTTCCTCAATATGTTGCTCTAGGTGAATCTCGAAGTAACCAAAATTGCGAACATTTAGTTCATTCACTAACTGAAAGTGATGAACAAGGTCTGACCACTGAAACAATTTCTGACGAATCAGTCCTCTTATACCATTCAGGTACCAGTGGTTAAACATCTGGTGACGTAACGGATGCAATTGTTCTTTACGTTTGACTTGTATTTTGACCAGCTCTCGGTAAATGCGTTCTGTCAACTCCACAGGCAAAGCACGAATGTTCTCTTCTAAAGTATCCATGAATAGGTCATACTAAATCCTCTTTCTGACACAAGAAATATACCGTTTGCACAGACATGGTTTTACTTCAGTGTCCAATTTAAATCGTTTAGTCACTAATTTACACATTACAATTCGTTCAGAAGTTTCCTCTTTCACTAAGTTGACATTGTGTAAAAGATGTTGGTAATTCGTTAACTCTTCCTCTGGAATTCGATGCAGTAAGTTTACAATGTAGTAAATAGAATCATCAATAGCAAACCAATCTTTTTTAAAACTAGGGGGTCGTTGGTCAATGTCTGTCCAATGGAACACTTTCAACTGAATCAGTCCTTGTATAGCATTCAGGTACCAGTGGTTCAAACACCGGTGACGTAACGGATGCAATTGTTCTTTACGTTTGACTTGAATTTTGACCAGCTCTCGGTAAATGCGTTCTCTCAACTCCACAGGCAAAGCACGAATGTTCTCTAGCAAAGCATCCATGAATAGGTCAGTCCGTACAATTCACAATCTTCTCCTAGAGCAAAAGTAATCCACATAGTGAGCAATTTCTGACCACTGCCACTCAGGGTAACGTCCAAGAATCTCATTGAACTCTTTTGATGTAAACGGTCTAGAATAATATAATAGGACGAATGCACACTTGACCCAGACACATCTAACACACTGGTTGACTTTTTTCACTTTCCTCTTGTGAATTTCTCTACACAAAAGTTCTACAGTCACCCATTGAGATTTGACTCTGGCAAACCCCTGCCAAACTTCCTTGTAAATCTTCTCTTGCAGTTCTTTAGGTAATGATTCAATATCGTTTGTGAAATGAAGTTTAAATACTGGTCTCGGTGATGTCCAACATTTGACTCCTAATCAATCTGGTTTCTTCTTCGTCAACGACATGGTAAGTTATTTCAATGTATCGGTCCCACTAAGGGTAAGTAATGACAATTCGGTGACCATCGAGCATGTTCTAGGTAGGCCGAATCTTGTGGTTCCCAGTGGTGAAGTGACACACCGCAACTGAAGCACTTGACTTTATCCCCTTCGCCCAAGTAGAAAAATCCGGCTTTGGCTAATTCTTCGGGGGTCGGTCCTCCCAGATACTTAGGCCATTTTCCTTTGAACGATTGAAGACGATTTTCAAAGTCGCAGTATTCCGACAAACGCACAGGAAACGAATATTCGTCTTTCACAGGTTCGTTTCGATGAGGGTTGGGTGACATGGACAGGAGTTTGCTCAGGGATGGATGACCCCGTAGGGGGGTAAACGTGAAGGTGAACATTCACCTTTAAAACGAAACCCAGTAAAGTGTCCAAGAGGACGAGCAGCATCGCATTCGCATCCCTCAGGTTTGACACGCACAGCATCACTTTCCATGATAGGGGTAGTGAAAACAAAGTTCCCATGATGCTTTACGGCATCGCTAAGGTCACAGCGTACAGCATCGTTCCCATCGCAAGTCTCACAATCGCATTCAACTTCAGAAGCCCCACACTTGAATTGTGCCTGTCTGAACTTGTTTTGTGTTTCTCTGAAAGTATTCATCTTGTTCGCTTGGTCTTGGTAGTCACAATGAACTATCGATCTTGACCATAGTCCCTTTTTATACTAATCGCAATGCAGTCTCAAGCTTGTACATCGTTCCTTTTTTGTGTCTAGTTTTGGAAGGTACCGCCGTCTCTAAGGTACCGCCATCATTGTACCGTAGTGTAATGGGTGGAAAGGCCATAGAAAGGTAAGGACAGTGCGGAGACCATCGAGTATGTTCCAGAATAGCTGAATCTTTATAGATACATAGATCCATTCGTAACTTCAGTCCGCAAGCGAAACACTGTACTTCGTATCCCAATCCAGTCTCAGGTCCCAAGTAGACAAATCCTGTTCTAGCTAAAACATGCGAAGTAGGTAATCCTTTTCTATCCGTAGGCCATTTTTGAGACGTGTCCAATCGACGGGCACAATTACAATAGTCAGGTAAGCAGACCGGAAAATGGTAGGGTTTGAACTTGGAGTTCTCACTGGATTCTTGCTGTGGTGAAGTCATCCTTTTGGTGGCTATCCTCTTACAGCCAATGTTTTATACCGACATGTCCATACGGTAAGGTAAAATGATTGGGAAGTCGCACTCGCTTCTGGTACACGATTTGATAGACTTTTTCCAAGGGTCGACTGACGATGTGGTGGGTGGGTAAACGTACAATTTTGTTGGGTTGATAGGTGATCACTTTAAAGTGTTCATCTTCTCTAGACTGCAAGGCTTCTTTCAATACCCCAAAGTTGACCACACGACTGGTACGATAATTCAGAGTCAATCCTTTCACTTTACACTTCGTGTCCACTTCTCCTTGTTTGTCCCGGTATTCGTAGCCGTAAGTTTTTGGACCACCACTGACGAAACTTAGAATCTTGTCATAGGGGTGCTCGGCTGTCCAGGCTCCTAAACGGTCTCCTTCGATGTCAGGGTGATGTTGACTCGGGTGATCGATGTAAATGCAACTGTCCGTGTCAAAGTACAGGACGCGTTCCCCTAACAGTTCTAAAGCTTTGTACAATTTTAAGCGAGCATGAGCTGTCACGTAAGCCGCAATGATGACATTTCCAAAGGGGTCGTCTTGTACAAAGTCCAGATCTTCTTTGTAATTGACCAAGATCAAATCCTCGCGAACGACGTCCACGTGTTTCATGAATTTGGTTTTGTCGTGAATCATCTGGAAGTAGCGGGAAGGTTCTGTCAAATATTCCGTCTTGGGTAAACACGGTCGTTGTGCCATTTTGCCCCACAAGCAATTTAACATCACTTTGGCAAACGATCGCCTGCCTTCGTTTTTCTCGATGTGGTCTAAAGTGATGCCTTCTTGTTCCCGGTATTTCTCTTGAATGTCTTTTGGTCTTCGGGAGTGTGACACCAGGAAGGATAGCCGCTGACTTCTTGTTTCAGTTTCAAAAAGGCATCCACGTAGTCTGCGAAAATGCCTTTCTGAGTGGGGTCACCCTTGTCGTATTGTTGTCTCTTGGGAAAGTGGCAAATTTCGTACACTTCTAACAGTTGGTATCCCATGTCCAGAGCTTTGAAAAATTCTACGCTGACCTACGTCCCCGTCAAAGCCCGTTCTTCCTGGGTGTGCTGACAAGTCTGGTCTTGGTTGCACGTTTCGGCACAAGTACGGCACAAAGGAAACATCAGTTTGCCTTGGCAATGGTGAGGTAAGACGGGATGGTACAAGTCCGTGGGAGGCAAAACTTTACACTTGATCAGACCTTCGTATTGTCGATTGTTTTTCAGGTCGATGTGTTCCGTCAACAATTGTGGGTGCCCTGCAGGAAAGCGACAATATTTGCACACGTAGGGATACAGCGAACACACGTCCAAGTATTTGATTTCTTCTCCTTTCTCTTCGTCGGCTTGGTACAGCAAACAGGTGGCATTGGTCCTTCCTCCGTACAAACTATCCGTCGGGTTCAGCGGGTCCATGAACTGGTAACTTTCCACGAGGCGTTTAAACTCGGGATCGGTTTTCAAACGGTGATCGTACTCGTGTTCCCACATTTCCACCACTTGGTATCCTTCCTGTTCTAACTTTAGGCGTCGCTGACAAGTGTCCTGGTACAGGTCTTCCATGGTTCGTTGTAAAAACTGATTTTTAGTGCTACGATCAGGGTAACAGACGGGACATCCGTGAAATAAGCAACCGTTAAACTCCTACACGATCTTGGGATTATCTAAGTCCCAGCCATTGACCGAATACGTTCCGATGGTCTTTTCACCCCCTCCGTTACGGGCATGCTGAATCCATTTGTCTTCCTTGTCGCACAAGTAATGTAACCAGCGTAGGGCTTTGACCGAGTATTGACGTTTGACAAAGTTGTTCGTTTGAGGACTCATGACAGCCACGGTCTTTTCAGGCATGAATCGTTGGCAGTACACTAAGGAACACGCTTTGGCAATGGTGCAAGCTTCTTTCAAAGGATCGACCCCTCCGTGTTCCATGAACAGTTCTCGAAATTTTCCACAGCAACGCCGTAAAATGTCCACGTCGGAACGACAATACTTAAGCATTTCTTCCTGAAAGTCAAAAGGGTCCGAGGCGTGAGCCTGGTACCAAGCGTAGAAAGCTTCTCGTTGTTCGGTACGCATGTTGTCGGGGTCGTAATAGTGAGCCTCAGGCAAATGGTGTAGAACGGTGTGTTGATTGGCTTCCGTATTGAAAAAGTGAGGAAAATAACCTTTAGCCATTTCTGTCATTCCAAACGTTTTAGGCATTCGGCTCAAAGGCATGGCCAAGTAACTCATCGAATCTTTAAACTGCACTTGTCCCACTTGCATGAAAATGATTTTGGCTCCGTTCAAAGTCACTTTAGGACGTTCGGTGGCTTGTTCTGTATAGTACCTGAGAAGAAACTGTCCATCGTATCCGGAGAAATTGTGAGCCATCACCGTGGCATGACGATGACAATCTCCGTAACGTTCGATGTCCTCTTGGCTCCAAGTCTTGTCGATGGGGTCTAAGACCCATTTGGCAAAATCGTCTAGCGTTTTCGGTCCCGGAAAGATTTTTTCACGTCCTCCAGGAATGTTGCTGCAGTGAGGGCAATAACTCAAGATAGGTTCTTGAATACTCTTCTCGCACGCTCGATGCGCCACGCAGAAATTAGGAATGTGAATGCCAGTCTCTTGCATGCATTCGAAATCGAAAAAGATGAAAGTGCCTTTCTTCTTCTGTTCATCCTCTTTCTCTGGTTGGGGTTGGTATTTTTGCACGTAGCATTGGTGTTCCAAGTCCACGATGTGGTGACAAATGTGACATTTTTGTCTTTCCTCGACATACGTGTGCCTTGACAGTATTGGTACATAGGCCTTGTCCACACGTAGGGCACAATCTCAGCAGTTGACAAGCGCATTTCTTCTGTGAACCTTGTGTTTTCAAATGTTGTTGGTAACAGGCAGGGCTGACAAACGTGCGCAGACAAGCAGGACAATGTACTGGCTCTTGCCCTTCGCTCAGACAGGGTGGAGAGGCCAAACATCCTGAGCATTTCGATCCACAATGTTTGTGTTGCTCTCGATTGTTATAGCCATAGTCACATTTCTCACAGTAATCACCGTATCCCAGGAATCCGGTGATACTGGTAATGGTATCGAAATGGTCATCGTGATGATAGACATGAATGTATTTTCCGTCCTTAAAGTCTTTCCCTCGAAACAACAGAGGTCCGCGCACTTCTTGAGGGTGCACTTTCAAGGTGTATCGTGGAGCTAGGGCATCTTGCAATGTTTGCATCTCAGGAATGCCACAGGGTGTGTCTTTGGACAGTCCGGCTTGTTGTAACAGGAGTTCTGCTTCGTTTCGTTGTTTGGCTCGGTCGGATCGTTGAATAGTTTTCCAGGTTCTTTTCCATTCTACCGTGTCGTTCTTTTTGGCATAGGTTCGTCCCACCACGATGGCCCGAGCTAAACACATCTAGTCTCGAGGGTTGTGAATTTGGACGAGGCTACGCTTAATGCTGCGAAACTCGTTCACCAATAACATCTTTTTGCGTCCAGTCCCTTGAGGAGGAGAGACGTGGCTCATATCCAGTGTGGCTTTTCCATCGGTGATGTCAAACTGGTCATAGATTGTTGTACGTGTTGAATTTTGTCCATGACTTTGGAAGCGGTCAATTCTGCAGGGCTGCTAAACTCGATCCAAACAGGGGATTTCAAACCGTCGTGTTGTATGGAAAGTCTCAAGCGATCGTCTTCTTTGGGTTGACATTGTCGCTTGAGTGTGGTGAGTAAAGAATCCCACATCTCGGTGATGAACCCTTCTGCTTTCTCTAACGGTACGTCGGACTTGGAATCTTTAAACTTCACCGTGTAGGTGTAAGCCGTGGTTCTAAATTTTCTAGAGGGACGCTTTTCCGTCTCTCGAATGGAATAGTAATTTTCAGGGTTGACTAAGGGCGATGAACTTTGTTTAGAGGGTTTGAATTCCGGTTCACTCATGTCCTCTTCAAAATCACTGGCATGAATTTGTGCCAAGACTTCAGCCCTGGTACGTGGCGATAGCTCACGTTTCTGCCTCTTACTTTCTTCTTCTTTCTTCTCAAATGAATTGGATCGTTTCATCTTGATAGCAAAACGTCAAATGACTGCAGTTTAAACACCATGGACTAATTTATAGTCCTAGCAGACCAGCGTATATAAAAGGGAGTGTGTCTTGTCCTTTCACTATTCATTTCACTCTCAAACCGAGCACAACGATTTGATCAGAGCTTTGCGAGGGGTCATTAGAACATTTTCTTCAGACCAGCCGACGGATTACTCTCCTTCCTTGCGAGATAAAAGTCAAGATACTTGCTATATCTGTCAGAAGAAAGGGCATTGGTCTTCAGAGTGTCCAGACCGTCAAAAAAGAAAAACAGGGGCTAAAAGAGACAAAAGTCAAGATACCTGTTATTATTGTCAAGAAAAAGGACATTGGTCTCCAGATTGTCCAAAAAAGAAACAAAAGGAGTCAGAAGAAGAGAGGGATTCTTCAGAGGAAGAAGAGGAAGAAAGAAGACAATTCAATTTACAAGAGGCAAAGAAAAAGAAACAGGAGAAGAAAAGAGGAAGGGAAGAAAGTGAGGAGGAAGAGGAGGAAAAGACTGTGATGGTGAAGAAATTAAAAAAACAGAGAGAGCGAACAATGAGACAGAAGAAGTCTATGAACTTTTTAAAGTGATTTGTTGTGAAATGTGAATTGGATTGTAAATATTGATAAAAGAATAAATTAGATATAAAGGTAAGTGTCTTTGGGTTTTGATTTTAAAATAAGAACGTACACTCACACACTCATACACAGACACGTACTATAGGGGTAAAATGGTTTTTGTTTTTTTTTTTGAGTTACTGGCAATTGAAAGTCTATCTCTTTTCGAGAGACGTGGGTGGCCCTGAAAAGGACCTTTGGATTTTGGTGTAGGGGTGAGTTTAAGCAATCAACTTTAACTGTCTTAAGCCTTTGCCACGGCCAAGGCCTACTTCTGGACTGCGTACTGTTGATGATGATGATTTGGTTGAAATCACTAAGGGTGGTACGGTAGGCTTAGTCACAGGGTTGGAGTGTTTAGCTCGGGAAGGTCGTATTCTCTTCGGTCGTAATAAAGAAGTCTGATACATTTGTTTCAGACTTCTTAACTCCGCTAAAATGTCTAACAGTACCGACCGTTTGATTTTCACACCCTTGTTTCTTTGCTGCTGCTTCTTCTTCTTCTTGTTTTTTTTTTCTTACTTCTTCTTCTTGCTGTTGTTGCTGTAGAAGAAAAGCTTGTTCCGCTTCCTTTTGCTGTTGTATAAATTTCTCCAATTCTTCTTTCTGTCTCTGTCTAAAATTCCCCACGTGCGGTAATGAAGAAGGTGACGAAGGTTCCGGAACAAATTCTTGCGAGGTAAGAAAATCCACAAAATCCCAATTCACCTCTTCTGAAAGTAAGTCCGGGTTCCCTTGTGTAGTCTCCACTGCTGGTGCACCCCAAATGATCGTTTTCTGAGTTTCCGTCATGTTGAATAACTGTTGGATGAATTGACTGCGCACAGGCACTAGCTAATCTATATAGACCACGTGAGGTCACAGACTGCTCTCTTCGGATTGGGTGCGGGTTGACTGAATTTTGTAACGCGTGTTTGGATTGGTCAATGAACTCAATCCGTTTCAATCCTTCCTCTACCTATAAATAAGCGCAGTTCACTGCATTGATTTACCTGTTCTCGGCGCCTCAGCATGTGGACCGACGTTGAATCTTCCACCCTTGTGTCAACAGTGATGTTCAGGACGGACATGCCGATGTATGTCCGATCCGAATGGACAGTTGTCCATAGGACCGCCAGCAGCCTATGGATACGTAGGATTTACGTGGAGAGGCAAGGATGCCTCAAAAGAGTGTTAGTGTATGGTCCTACCATTAGACGAAGCCTTAGGACAAGAAGAAGTCACAGATGCCCTTTATGTTAAGGGCATATATAAACCCAAAAGCCCTTTTCAGGGCCACCCACATCTCTCGAAAAGAGATAGTCTTTCAATTGCCTACCCCATTTTTTTAATTTTTTTTATTTTAAAAAATATATTAAAAAAATCCCATGTTAAATTCCCCTTGTCCCTAGACAGTCCCACCATTTACTCCCATGTTAAATTCCGATGGTCGCTATATTGTCCCAGGGTTTTTCGTCCATGTTAAATTCCCATTGTCGCTATATTGTCCCAGGGTTTTTCTCCATGTTAAATTTACATAGTCGCTATATTGTCCCAGGGGTGTTTTTAATGGTAAGTCACATTGTCGCTATACTATCCCTATTCGCTACTGTTATGTTTGCGAAACTTTACATAGCTGTTTCTACAGGAATTTAACCTTATTATGTGTCAACTAGTTTATTTCAGCTTGTTGTTGATACTGGAAAATGTTTGTATTGACCTAGAAATTGATGAACCATAACGACATCTGTTATTTTATGTAAATTTATGTAAGCGTAGATTACATTCCGGATATTTTATTGTTATATTAGTCATAGACTATTAAGCATATTTTAGAGAATTATTTGAAAGAAAATGTGTCGGTTGCAAAAGATAATTTTATTTGTCCATAGTTGTCTTTTACTAGTCTTCTTGGTTTAAACGGGTTAAACCGCTTGGTTTTAATGTTCTAAGGCGGCGTATCCAGTAAGATTCCTTTTCTTTCCCGGTTTGGGACTCCAGTTGGGGTTGTGAGCAATTGCAATAAGTATTATATCACTGAAAGTATGGCCAGGAGAGGAGAAGTGTTCTGTTACCGGACTTCTGTACAGCTTCTTTGTCATCCAATCAGATCTCTGAAGGTTGATCCTTGTGTTTAGCTTTTCAGTTTCTCCGACAATCTGAAGGCTACAGATCTTACATGTGATGAGATAAATTACATTCACTGTTTTGCACGTTTTGTTTGGGCCATGTATGTTCAATTTTTATCTAGTCACCGTGCTAGAACATGTCCTGATCTCTATCATATGTTGAAGGGTTTTGCACCTTTTATCACCACAGGGGTCAGATTGACTATGATGATCTTGATTAGTGATTGGCGTTAGCTTCGCTCTGACTAGGATGTCCTTGAGTTTTTTTTGTGGTCTCTGGTAGGCGACTACAGGTTCGTTAGGAAGGTTTAACTTTAGTGCGTCCGACGATAGCACGATGGACCAGTGTTTCCCGATGATTTTACCTTCTTTTGGGGTTGTCTGGGGTTGTCTGGATGGTAGGTCATCACCGTTTGTTTGTTTAGCCCTTTGGGTTGCCTCCGTAATCAGGTCTTTGTCGTAGTTAAAGGGCTAAAATATTGAATAAAACAATTCAGTTTAGAAATTTATTCACTGTGTATATCTCTGTCTTGTTTGTTCTCGTTCCTCGCTAAAAGGTAAAGGATTGCGGTAAAGAACTTTCGAATATAAAGATGAAAGTTCATCGCAACGCAAACTCGGTTGTTCAAAATAATTTGCTTGGACTGAGCACTTTTCACATCTTCTTTACTTACGGCCGCGGCTGATGTTACAGCAATGAATGAAATATTCCATGCACCTGCCAAGATAAAAAGTCTAAATTTATGAGCAACACGTACATCACATCTATTCGCTCCAAAACTTTACATGAGGACAAGAAAGTGACTGGGTCCCGTGCAATACAGACAGGGAAGAATAATTTTTTAACTATCACCCTTACAAAACATTTGCCCAAATTTTTTTTAACATTAATAAATATAGGCCCTCGACAGAGGAAATTTTTCAGACTTTTCCTAGTCTCATATATCTCCAACAGGCACTGTTTCTCTTCGCTGGTTCCCATGGACTTATTGTTCTGGAAATTTATGTAACAAAATCGCTGCGTTTTTTGTGATGTCAGACGTTTTGGTAAAAAGGTAAGAGAGAATATATTTTGCAGAGGACCTTATATTCCACTAGATTTGTTAGGCCAATACACTTGCTTATTAACATCTGCTTTTTGCAAGGATTTTCAGAGTTTTAAGCGGAGAGTCTGTGAGTCATCACCATTGACACTGCCACCTTTTAGTCAGTATGGTATGTGTCACAATAGCACTGAGTCCTTGTTTGGTTACTCACAGAATCTCATCGTTATAATGCTTTCCAAAATACTTCTGACTGGCATTGCGTAGATTATATGGAACTTTACTAATGAATATACTCTGTGATTTTATTAAAGCAAACACAACTCTTTGTTTTCTTATATTATTAGTATATATTATCATATGGTAATACTCATAATATATTGCATTTCGTCCGTCAACCACAAATCAGCATACGAAAGAAGGACGAACCACATATCAGAATAAAGGAAGAATTCGTGATTGTTGATACGGGAGATGAAATGCAAAACTTGCCATACGAGAAATTTGTTATGATAATTTTTCAGCCACATCCCCGTCGGTCATTTATTATGAACTGGATGCAGTTGGAATGGAAAACAAAAATATGTTTTTCTCTCTTTTGTTGGAATTATATGTTTCTCTTTCTGTCGATGTCCATGATAGATTTTACAGATGAGCAAGTGCTTATGCGCTAAGCCAGTTTGATACGAATGTCTTGGCAAGAAGTTTAATTGACCTTTTATTATGGATTTGTTCGGTCTAATGTACTTTTGGGATCGTTCGTTGTTCTTCGATATGTGCGTAGATGAACTAAGGCTTTACACATTCAAATCAAAACACAAGTCATCTTCTAGCCATATATTGTTTATGTTGTAAAACTAGGTATATTGAAACAATCGTATCTACCACAAATATAGTCCTACGTCAGCTACATTTCCCATAATTAATCATTATATTTTAATATAGTCCTACGTCAGCTACATTTCCTATAATTAATCAGTATGTTTATGACCCACTAGAAATCTAAACTGATAGCTTACTTCTCCGACTATAGTCTAGGCATCCCACTTTCATAAATATGCTTGTATGTATCTTCAAGCTACGTACTCTTTCATTCATAGACACCAACGAACTCTAACCACTTCAAGTTATGATTGGATAACCAGCTCTTGTAGAAGGCAGGTTCGTCAAGCCTGTCCTGAAGCCAAAGTTTGGTACGTACTTTCACATCATTTGCGCTCTCAATCCTTATGTTTTCACCTCTAAATGAGATTATGTATTTTGCCATTTGCTCTGAATGACCTGTTCATGTATTGATAATTTTAACTGCTGCTGTATTGTCTATTCACGCATTCATCCTGACATAATGTTATATTTCTCACGCCAGCTTTGCAACATCAAAATGTCTTTGGCCACATTTCCAGATGTCTCTTGTGTCACTGGATTCAGGCAGGTCTGGACAAGAGAGTGTGGGAACCTTTTGCAACAACTTTCCGTCACTTAAAAGCAACAAGCGCGCAAGTCATGAGAGTATTTCCCTTCTCCCACTAGATTCTTTTAAGTCCTGTGGAGCTGGGCGAGAGGCAAAGTAGCAGACGTGGATATCTAGAGCACATCCCATATTGAGTGCTCTTGGCAATAATAAGTTCATTATAGAGCAAAGATGACACAAAGATGGATTTTGTTTTAGATACAGCTTCAGTAATCTATTAGTGGGAGACAATCGATTGGAATTCCCCAAGAGGGAGTGAACTTATCTCTTGCTGCACTTTCAACGGTGACTGATAAAAAGAACGCAACTGACGTTCTATTTCATGGCAAAACAGATGTTGTAGATGCTAGGCTGGTAGAAGTCTACAAAGCCAAAGGATTGCACAATGCACAGAAACTGAATGTACTATTTTCGGTCGAATTGGTCTCAATGACCTATTTTCCAGGAAATCCTGCGAATTCATCGCAATGGTTTGGTACTTCGATGATATCATGCTCGCTCTCGTCGTGGACAACGATGAGTAACTTGAACAATCCATAGACACCGGTGGAGATGTGTTAGCCCCAACTGCAGTATGGTGTACTGTGCCGTGCTTATATATGCCTTCGTGATTTAGACACGGGGATTTAATCAGATATTGATCTAATAGCAAGATGTTCAGTCTGAGGAAGCTACGGGCGACGACGAAGTTACAGGATGTGGCTGTTCATAATCTCATATTGTTCCCTGAATGCCAAATCCTAATCTGACGCGGATAAGAGTATGGACAGTTTCACTTGTTACGCTTCAGCTTGAGACAATTGCGGTCTTACAATCAGGAACAAGAGAGAGATCTGATGCACTATCCTGCACCATGAATGCCTTATGTATTGCCTCAAGGATTGTGAATAGATAAATTTTCCAGGCAGTGAACCAGTTCCCTTTCCTCGGCAATACACTATCACGTGCAGTATATATCGATGTCGAAACCGACGCCATAATTGCCAGTCCAAGTGTGGTCTTTGGGAAACTGTGTGTGAGCGCATAATCAGCAGTTGTCAAACCAAGTCAGAGGTATTCGAAGGCACATTGTTGTCGAAGTTGCTGAACGCATTTAAGACGCCATGCGAGAAGGTGAACCACTTTTACACGAGCTGTCTGTAGAAATGGATGAGGATAAGATCACAAGACAAGGTCACAGATACTGAGGTCTTCACACGTGCAGGCATCACAAGGCGGGCTTCATTACCAAAATGTCAGACGAGCGATTTCCAAGAAAGATCTTCTAAGGCGAGCAGAACGTGAAAAGGGGGCGGCCCAGAGAGCTCGGAGGAAACGTTTCAAAGATTTTATCAAGTCATCCTTGAAACAATTGTGATCCCGCACAGTATCGTTCTACCTGGCGCAATCTCATCCATACTGGAACTGTAGATTATAAGCTGACTCGAATTGCAGATGCAGAGCGGTGGGTCGAGTAGCTTAAATATCGGAAATGCAGTACGTCCTCTATTGATCTAGCAATCCCATTGACAGTTCGTGTCTAGCTGCCACAGAGAGTCCAGGGCACATATTGACCTAAACCTCACTCACGCTCTTACATAAACCGAACCCGTTAGCAATGTCATGATCATCTTTCAACTCGACGGAAGAACAAAACCATCACTAATAACACAGGTTAGTAAACTCTATGCTCGATTAAGATCATCTGTATTTAGTCTGATACTACCCTATGGTCTTAAATTAAGTAACTAAAAATAATGAATACCGATAAGTTTTTACAATTCAATATATAATTTATTTCCTCAAAGAGAAAGTGAAAAACCAATAGTAACTTACAGTATGGTGAATGATATCCGAAATAGTCGTTACAGTTCTATCACAAACAATATCGAGTAATCCAAATGAAGTTCATACTATTATGATCATGTACCAATAGTTTTGATGTATCACAATGATTTAATCTAAAATGTCTTCAAATGAATTCACAATAATTCAATACAGTTACTACATCCAAACAGTCAGACCACTTCTGTAATTCCAATGAAAATGTCTTTTTTAAGACTGGTAATAATGCTAAAGATAACTAATTTTCAATAAATCATCCGTTATATCAAAATACAGAAAGCAATGCAGAAAGCAATATGATGTTCTTCTTGTCATGTCGAAATGACTCTAACTGGAATCAAGTTTTATTACTTTAGCAGCCTCAGGGGAATCACGTAACCTGTACAAATATTATTAACATGTTTACTTCAAGAAAGTGTCATTTCAATTATCTTTGAAAGTATGAATGTGTTTACAAGAATTTCCTCATCTTGAAGCACAAACCTACTGCTATAAATAATATTATTTAGTACGCTAATTAGTAGATGACCCTTACAATCCATAATCTTGAAAATTAACACACATAATATATATATATATATATATATATATATATATATATATATATATATATATATATATATATATATATATATATATATATATATATATATATATAACAAGTCTAAAATTGTTTGCTGTGGTTCTTTATTAGTTCCAATCCAACCACCCCAGCCTTGCCCGATTGTGACGGAAGTGTAACAGACAAGTTTCAAAATTCTTTTGTCTTCAATACCCCATCTTGGATATGTGAACATCACAGTCTGTTTCGCACAAAAAATTGGTATCATAAGACTTCAAGAAATCTACACATATCTGTGACAAAATAGTGTTTTCTAAATATAAAATTGTGATAACAGGTAAAACACATGAGACCCAAGCTATTAAGTCTAATAAAGAGCAGGCAGTATTAATTTACCTTATTCCCTAACCAGTATATGTCGTATTATCTGGATCTAAAAATATACAAAAATAAGTGCATTTGGCCTGGTCACATAGTATGGGAAAAGTGACACTCGTATAAGTAATGAAACTCAGTTACCGAATAAGAATTTTAATGGGTTAAGACAGTGACGTGTTTTTAAACCCTAATGAACACAAATTCAATATAGGACTCACGGTACTTATTCAGTTCCCATAGTAACCCTATGCAAACCCCATGATATTAAAAATTCAGTAACTTAAATTTTTTGAGTGCTCATGATCAAACCTATATTGATCAGTATAGATGAAACCTGGATGTCAGCTTCTGTGTAGACGAAAGGATATCAGCCGTGACATTTTCTGGACCTGCATGTGTCTGAGACATGTGCTTTCAAATCCGCACCAAAGAGTCAGGTGCTAAATTTAGTAATGAGTGTTCCAAACTCAAGACTGTTAAAGGACTGAAATTCCATCAACATAACAATGTCTCTATTTTTTCACTTACAACTAGGATAAGCTCTCAAAAGGTTCTTTTTCCTACAACATAACTTAATTAACCAATCCTGATCAGCCAAAACCCATATATACTCTATTTTAGGTTCATCCATTTCCAGGCTGGTTCCCATTTTTCCATACCATTAGTACCGTGTGTCCTATATTCACCCTTGATTTTCTTGACAGCCCTAGGAGTAGTACAATACATCAGTAAGCAATGTGTATAGTCATGCTAGTCAGAGATTACATTTGTGAATATTACATTGTATTGCAAGTTCATCTTCACCTAAAGACCAATGGTGCATTTCAGGCAACATTTTAATATTTGAGCTTTATTTAAGAAAGTAAGAACAAATATTAAAATAAAGCTGTCTTATGATAATCATCTTTTTTAATATCACCATTTATCGCTCTTCAATTTAATGCTGAAATATATTACCAGCCTTATAATATTATGTAATTAATGAGTAAAAGGTCAAGGTGACCATCTACATGTACATGTATTATTACAGAAAAGGAGATTTAAATGATATAAAATATCTACAATTTCCCCCAGAAGACATATAATTTAAAACTAAAGTAAAGTAGACATAAGTCCATCACAATGCAAATATGAACTTTCAAAACATTCACTGAAAGAAATTAGATGAATGCAAAGTCATGAGAGGTCTTCACCATTAAGCTTGGTGGAAAACAGCTCATTGATCATATCTGAATCATTATGTTTCAAAACACAACAGGAAATATGATATTGCTTACTGTAATTACTCTATAAATGGTAAATTGTATAAATGTTGTATATGCATCACTTAAATGTGCTAAAGACTCCACCTAACGTAATCAAATCTACACACTATTCCCCCCCCCCCCCCGGCTTGGCAATAGTTGATATATCTGAATACGCATTTAATATCCTACCTAAAGTCGCTCTGTGGTTTACAAAAATGTATTAATTTTGCTTGATATCCACAAATAGAACCGTGTGATTGCATTTATAGTAAAGTAAATTGCACTTGCATATGTGGAGACACTGTGTATTGCTGTGGCTGTATACAGGACTCACGGTACTAATTCAGTTCCCACAGTAAACCTATTCAAACCCCATGATATTAAAAATTCATTAACTTAAAATATTTGAGTGCTCATAATCAAACCTATATTTATCAGTATAGATGAAACCTGGATGTCAACGTTTGTGTAGACGAAAGGATATGTAACGTGGCATTTTCTGGACCTGCATGTGGTTGAAACATGTGCTTTCAATTCCGCACCTAAGAGTCAGGTGCTAATTTTAGTAATGAGTGTTCCAAACTCAAGACTGTTAAAGGACTGAAATTCCATCAATAAAACAATGTCTCTATTTTATTTTCACTTACAACTAGGATAAGCTCTCAAAAGGTTCTTTTTCCTACAACATAACTTACATATTAACCAAACCCATATATCAGCCAAACCCATATATACTCTACTTTAGGTTCAACCATTTCCAGGCTGGTTCTCATTTTTCCATACCAGTAGTACCGTGTGTCCTATAAGACATACTCCAATCCAACATTAGCGGCTTAATTTTGTGCTTGATATGGTTTAATTCCTTAAATGTCAAATAGATAAAATACTGATAAAATCTTTAGTGTTTGTTTTACCTGCTGCAGACAACTTGCAAGAACTAACTGATTATTGTTGCAGAAATATTTCAACTATAAAAGAAGGAATAGACCCAAATATTTTCTTGAAGATACAAATTGCTTCTTTTTCTTCTTATCCTCATAGACTATTAGAAAGATGTTCCATGAGCTGCATCAAATTAAATTAAGATTTTTGTGTATCGACAAAACTAATCTTTTTACTCAGCTTATAATATGCAAATAAAAGACCAAAACATGCATTTTTAATTCATGATAATCTTACGCGTCATCTTTATATCCCAGGAAAATAAACAATCGCAACCATAAAGAGAAAAGACGCTACTATTCCTAGTTTTACTACAAAACCGATAAAAACAAAAATAATATATTGTAATAGTGCCATAAGAATTTGCCACCATCCTTCCCTACACCCATACTTCCGCCTCACTTATTTATAAATGCGTATCAATATGGAAGACCTATCGTCCTTTCCTTCTATCTCCATCCAAAGATAGGATCTATTCCATTCAGTGTTGAGCCACTATATTCTTTCATTTTTGTTGATCACGGTTTCTTTCTTGGGAGATATCCCGCCATCTGGAACTGAATCCCTGCTTTAATTATGTATACAAAAACTTGAGCAAAACTTTGTGTTATAAAGAAGAAATCTATTCTGACTCTCTGCGTATTGATCAAATCAAATATCACTAATATACACAAAGAAAAGTGCGAATCATTTATAATTATTTTAAGGTTTATTTTGCCAGTAAAAGTTTAACTTCAAGTAATCTTTGAAATTATGTTTAAAGGAATGTAAACAATACAATGTTCAAAATATTTGTGGTGAACATATAACAAGGGGCCTATATTTTAAACAACAATGAATGACCTACTCGTTGTCTACATTTTTGTTGGTCGAATTCCAATTGCTGTAATCTTGATGGTATGCTTTTCTATTTTGCCAGTGCTAAATATAAACCTGTCGCATCTCGCACATATATATGTAGTTCTAATTACGAGTTTCCAACTAGCTTATTTAAAGCTAGTAATTGTTGCGGAAAGGTCGAAAATAAATAAAATATTTACTTAGTTACCTTCTATAATAACATAACAGTGGAAGTAGTATTGTTGAAGATATTTGTTTTGATGGATTTTCACATATTGATTTCACATGTTGAAAAGTAAAACAAAAAAATTCAAAGTTCTAGTAAACGATATCATTGCCCTAGAGGCATGCGGGTGTTATTTTTATTGGATTTTTAACCGCTGAAACATTTTTGGCAAAATTTCAAGTTTACAATCGTGTATAATCAAATATTTTTACCCTATCCTGAAATTCTTTTCCCTGACTAGAATGTAAAATAAAACAAAGATTCATTTAATAAGCATGCAAACTCGAATGCTTAACAAGTCATGACATTGAAAGAGGTCAACCTATGATACACGCCATTGTATAAACAAATGCAATACGGTGGGAATAAAATTAGAAACCCATATCGACAACGACGGCTGTATGGTGTATATGGTGCCAGTAAAATTAAACAATTATAAAGAATAGATACATCAAAACTGAGGAAGTTAAACCCTTCCAAATGAATGTAAATATCATGTACTGCAAGAAAAGTTTCAAAGGTGAAGTTATGAATAGTCTTCAAAGATATAATAAAAGGTAAAGATTCAATAATATAAAACCCTTAAGATATGTTTCCGCATTTCTCTCGTTCTTTATATATATATATATATATATATATATATATATATATATATATATATATATATATATATATATATATATATATATATATATATATATGCATGCACATATATATTTATAGATAGATAGATAAATAGATCGATATATATATATATATGCACAAACTAAATTGTTATGGTGATTTTTGTATATTTATAATTTGTGACGTTAAGGTGGCTGGCTCAAGATGGTGACATTCGTCAATGCAAAAGGAGCACCTATCTTGTCTGCATCATTGGAACCGTGACTGGAATCATTGACTTACGGATATAATCGTCGACTGATTTCGTTGAATTTACTCTGAAACTCGAAATGGTCTGTTGATGTCTATTCGAATAGTTAAAGTTTATATTATTTTATTTCAGTTCTTTTGATAGACAGTGTGGTGATTTTGAATGATAATGATTTTCAGCATTGAGAACATTGCTTATTGCTTCTTCAAGGTAAGGACGAATTCGAGTGATAAAAGGAGAATTAAATTTGGCTTCAGGGCGTATAGTGTTTAATATTTTGTCGTAGAAATAAAAAAAAAAAACACATGCAAGAATAGATAGATTCCAGGATAGTTTTGGTAACATGCTGAATACTCTGTTTTTCTCATTTGAGATAAAGTGATGATTGCCAGAACATACAATAAATCACTTAGACAATATTATCTTGTGTTAAAATTAATATTATGACTCTATTAGTCCAAAACTAAGTAACGTAAAAATCAAAAGTCAACTAGTTTTTTTAAAACTTAAATAATACAATTCTCTGAGTTGTAAAAGTTACTTATTGAATACAAAATGATCCTAAAAGATCACCACAAGTCCCATAATAAGTGCATTTGTATTTGTTTGAAATAAAACATCAAAGTTTGTTGTTCTAGTTATTGTTACATTCTTAATACAGTGGTTAGTGCTATTTAATCCGTTACCTTTATTCAGACAGCCTTTCCTTTCTTCCTTATGTTTGCATTGCTATCTTTATATTTTGATTGATAGGCATGAACACGAAAATTTTACAAATAAATATCTACTAATCTACATTGTAAATAAGAACATATAAAATAATAAGTTCATACAACAGTCACTAATTAATAAATGTATATCCTTAGCGTCCAAATTTACCAGTATTATCACGTATGTGCTTCCATTTGCTTTGGAGCAGTACAATTAGTGAAGACAACAAAAGGATATGAAACCAGTTTGGAGGAAGCCTACTTATACATTAAAGAAAGACGTTTCGGCAGTATGAATCGAATTCTGATGACAATCTAAACAAAAACACCTCCCCATCCACAGCTTTATTTACATACTGGCAAATGAAATCGAGCTATATAAGCTATTCGTCTAGTGCAGGGGTCTCAAACTCAAACCACCCTGAGGGCCGCATGAGGGGATTTTCAATGGCCAAGGGCCGCACCACCTTTGTTATCTCTCATGACACCTTGTGACTCCAATCGTTTTGAGGGCCACAGGATACAGCTTGGCGGGCCGCGTGTTTGAGATCCCTACTCTACAGTCTTATATCGAAACTTGCTCTTACTGAATCTTTGTTGCACTGACTAATATTGGTAAAGAAACTTCTTTGTTTGCATAATGCTGATTTAAGTTGCATAACTTTATCCTCTCTAATTTTGCCCGCGTAAGCGTCATATTTCTCACGGTGCATTGTTTCGAGTGCCGACGCACGTTATACTCCTTCGGAACAGCTATCGTTTGTTGACAAACGAGACATTGAATTTTATCGCTGACGTCAGTGACAAAATATAAATCCTCCCATTTGACTTGACAACTCTCTTTTTGTCCGCGAGTTTTCTTCTTTTCGAAACAGAAGACATTTATACGGGCTTTTCTGTTTATAAAAATGCAGCAAAATCAACTTTATAATTCAACATCAACTCGATCACTTTACTAAAAAAACCGGAACCGGAAGTACGCATTAAGGGCGACAATTAATAGAAAGACTACGAATAAATAAGTAAGTCAGAGTTTCTTATGGTTAAAATGGTGCTAACGTTAAAGTTCAATAGGCGGCGAGAGAAAAAGAAATAAAGGAATAGTCAATTTTTTGAAAATCCCAAAAAACGTCGCGGGCCGCACAATATGCCCTTGTGGGCCGCATGCCGCCCGCGGGCCGCGTGTTTGAGACCCCTGGTCTAGTGTACACTTGCACTAACAAAAAATGATTGCATGTCAGATGGCTCATTACACAAATATGTCACAGTAAACCTCTCGACATTCAGAATGAGAAGTAAAAAGAGGATCACTGTTATCAATACCTTGATCAATGTTAGTAGCAAACGTGACCTCATCTAAAGACTGAGCAATAAATGTGTAAGCTAAAGGAAAGCCTGATCCACACCATTATCAAGAGCTCTCTTTGCCATGTTTCTAGTAACGGCACAAGCAGGGTATGAAACTTGGATTTCAATTGCACTAAGACCATCAATTTTATCCAAACAAGTGGATTAGCCGCAACATTATATCAAGCTAGGTCATTACCTAGTAATAAATGAATACCCCGAATGGGCAAAGGTTTTACCCCTCCAATGGTCACAGGTCATGAGACCAAGTATGCTGACGCATTAACACAATGAAGAAGATCATTACCAAATCCGCACTCTATTCTCTGAGCAAGAACAATTTCAATAGAAAGACAAATTGCTTGATAATAAAATACCCTGATAAGATCCTGCGTCTTTAAACATTTAAATAGAAATAGGCTTGGCAAAATCATCAGATAGTGATATAGAACTTTTACATATGAATGGTTCATAATTATCCATAATAAACTCAGACTAAGGTGTGTTAGGACTAACACATTGTAAAGCGGGGAATGTTTTCCCTGGTGGATATCCCGCTTAATTTTTGGTTTTCGTTATCTAGGGGTTGACCGCCCTCGATGTTATTGCCTGGTTCGAGTAAATATAAATATAAGTGGTGAAACTTATAGATGAAATAGATAGAGATCTGAGCAGGTATATAGAACAAACCAACACGAGCCCCCGTACATGTAAACAAACAATTTAATCAATTACATAAAACAACTGTGAAAATTCATTACATCAGGAATATACTCTGCTTTTAGAAATAAAACTTTCACCGAATTACAAAGAAAATGCAAATAGATTTAAATAAAACAGCCAATCTGCTTACTGATAGATTTAGTTCATCATATGTTCGAGTGAACAATCGAAGTCAACGTCTTGTACGATTGCATAACCTGCTCGTCCTCAGTTTGTTCTGCTTCCACTGTAGCTGTTCAGACCCTTGGATCTCAGGATGATACTTTCCACCATCCGTCTCAGGATACTCTCAGAATACGTTTCAGAAATTAATACGTCGCAGGATTGAGTCACAGGATTGTACGTCCCACTGCACTTCTCTCTATACTTCTCAGCATGCGTCTCAGGGTAACATCACATCATACGTCCCAGAATAATACGTCTCAGGATAATACGTCTCAGGATCTATTTTCCCCCTTTGCTTTCAACGTTCCTCCCTCTAATCGCCAAATTGTTTCGTCGGTTCCTTTCGAAATAGTCCCCTTTGGAGAACAGTTCTTTTACGAGGAATGTCTTACAAATCCCCGGAGCCTACTCTGGTTTTCTCTCGCAGAAAAAGCTTAGACTGATTAAAATTTCCGATGTGGCAATTTTAAAACCTAGAAAATTTTGTGTGGGAAACACGCCCCTTATTTAACGTAACCAATCAGAATCAAATATCTCTGCCGCCTTTTTCCAGAGGCGCCAAAGTCAAGGTCAGCTTGACCTGGTAGTTTGAGTAACAGAGTTTCTGCGATTTCTCAATTGTGACAACTTTACCATGAAAATGAAGTTTACCGTGTCCCTAATAGTCCGTCTGGCTGCTGTATAAACAAATGCTTAATTAAGAATAAAATTCTCCCTCTAAAGGACATTACCGTGCACGGTAGTATGCCGATATGATACGCGCCTGTCTCAATAAATCTAATTAATGGTTCTCTGGTCTCAACTAATGTATTCTTGTTAGATCGCCAGAAATTTGACCCTTCACACACATGTATTGCTTTCAATATTTAAATGTGATCTTAACATGTTAGAACTAATAGCATTTGGCGTAGCTTTGTTTTGATTTTGTTACTTGTTTTCAAACGTGTAGCACTCACAAATAGCATGCCCTTTTTTCTTAGAACAAGTACATGTATGTAGAGATAAGGTTTTCTGATCAGGTTTTTTAAAAGTTTGATTCTTAAACATTGTGCCAGATGGAGATTTGGAAATACTTGTTACAGGGACGGTATGCCTTTTATTAGTTTTTTGTTTTGTCTTGTTTTGTTTTGTTTTCATTTTTTTTCTGGGCGGCAGGGTTCTGGTTTCTTTTACCAAAGAACTTCTAAGAAAAAGATTTTTGGACAAAAGAAACTTTGGGAGTCAATGAAAAATGTTCCGCTGTACGAGCAGTATTTTCTAAGGTTTATACTTTTAGCTCAACAAGGTAGGTTTTAAAGTCACTATGGACACAGTTCTTGAACTTTTCAACTAATATAAGTTGTCTGAGATTATCTTTGTCTTAACCAACCTTCCTTGGTTGAAAATAACCTATCGAGTAATTATCCTTTTTTCTCTTGCAAATTTGACGAGGGTCTGTCTATTTTCTTTTTCTGTTCCTAAACCTCTGTCGATATGCCTTAAGCACCAAATGATATCCCTTCAAGGTACATACATTAAACAGACCAAAATTAGAACATTGTTGTACCGACAGTAAAGTGAAAATATCACGAGCTTTGCCAATACATGCACCTTAAAATAATAGATTCCAATGCTCTTTTGGTTATTTCAAATTTTCAGCATTAGGAAAATATGTATCTACTTTTTTTTTAAAAGGGGGTACTAACCTAATATTTCTGGTAACATGAAAAACTGAACTTGGATGTAAAGGGGTGGGGGCTTTCCGCTTGCGAGCTCTAATTTATACGTCTAAATTGCATTTTCATCTCTTCTTGTTTTCATTTGCATATATATATATATATATATATATATATATATATATATATATATATATATATATATATATATATATGTCTTTGTCTTTCCTCTTTCTGAAGTTCCTTCTTTCTCAAGCGCGATCTTTTTAACTCTGTTTTCATCTGGTGATATAATTTTTTCAATCAAATTACTTTTATTTCAAACCTAATACAGAGTTACTAATCAAACCTGACGCACTTTTATCCATATATTAGACTAAATACTTTTAATTTCTGGCTCCGTTAAAGAATCCATCGCCTTATAAAGATCATATCGTCAGGCAAGCTGGAGCAGTTAATCCTTTTGCAAGGACATTAACCCTTCCTTTGTATCATTTAAAACAGAGATCTCCACATTGTGAAAGTTTGTTGGTTTCACCATAGATTGCTGACATACGTGAAATTAAAACACCTGGGACATAGAAAATTCAGAAACAAAGTAAATTTAAATTTCAAAAACAATGTTTTCTGAAATATTTTAGAGACAGTTGTATCCTGTGATGATCCCCCAATTTTCTGTTACGCCTCAATCGTCTTAAATTAAGTACCAGAAAAGAGCGAAAACCAACACATTTTGTAAAATTCAACAAACAATTTATTTCCTTAGAATACAATGTGAAAATTTAGAAAGAACTTACTGTATTGTGAATTGATCCCAAACAGTCCAAAAAGTTTTATCACAAGTCCAAATGTAGGGAGTTCCAATTGAATTCCAGTAGGATACCAAATAAATTTCAATATTGAATGTGTTATGTTCATGTATTCTCGAATGTGCAAATTTTCAAAGGGCCTAGAATGTGGCAATGTGCTAACATTCTTGTGATGTATCACAATATTATAATCCAAAAAGTCCTTGACTGATTCACTCAAATTCCAAAGAAATGTTTTAGCCCAATAATATTATTGAGCACTGCGTAATTCCAACGAATAATAATTTGAAAAAATAAATCCAACCAATTTAAAAACTGAACAAAACAATAAGACTGATTCTACTTCAGATGTTAAGGCAAGAATGAATAATTTTTTAGGTAAGATTATATACCTCTCTACTTGACCTAGGTCGCAATAACCATTTTCTGATAATACTGTATCAACATAATACGTGTGTGTGATTTGGAATTTTAACGTAGCTTTAACGATTTTTCAGTCATATCCTTCCAATATCTGCAGTCTGGCAGTTTATAGTGATGTGAAGCACTGGGGCATCATGCCGCAGACATGTATCATCATTTCTCACCCAGTCACATCCTGACACCACGCCGACCAATCCTGACACCATCCTGTCAATGTTCAGCGCCTGGCGAGGCAGCTGCAAGTACCAGTTTTATGAATCTTTGGTATCACTCTTCCGGGGCTCAAACCTGCGACCTTCTGCACCTGGGATGGACGTTCTGACACTTAGACCACCGGAACGGTCCAACATAATAGGAAATTTCCATTCTGGAAAGTTATATGGTTAGAATCAAGACTGTATCTTTAATTCAAATTGAAGTAATGATGTTTATCACTAATAATGATCTGAATATATAATCCACAATGGTAGAGAAATATTAGCCATGTATTATGTTGCTTACAAAATAAATGTCAGCTGTCAGGTACACCAGTCACTTGTATTTGGACATGGTTAAGTAAAAAAAAATACAGATGTACATAACATATTATCATGAAGAAAAGCCAACAAACAGTACAAATTAAACATACATAACAATCCCTATTTATACCTCATCCTGTCGCCGTCGTCTTTCATAATATCACAGTAACGCATTGTCTCATCTCAGCTTTGCAACATTCTATCCTTTCATCTCACCCTATTCGCCAATCTTTGTATCCCATTTATCCCATCTCATTCAACCAATATCCAGAAAGCAATTATCAAGCATCCAATTATAATCATCTAAAATTTTATCACAGCCATCTAACGTCTCTAACGTGTCACCCGTCATCCAATCCAAGTTATAATATGCCCAACCCAACATCCTTTCCCAGACACCCACTATACTATTTCAGTCAGCCAACACCATCTCACAGTCTCCAAGCATTCTGGTGCAGTGATCCGTCATCATAGCCCAGTCACTAAACTTTACATCCCAGTCAAACAGCATACTAAAGCAGTTATCCAACATCCTATCCCAGTCTCACATCTTATCTTTATATACCATGATCCTCATATCACATTCACCCATAAGCATATCCCAATCGTCCAACTTCCTATTCCAGTCATCAAACTTACCATTCAAGTAACATACTGTCCCAGCCACCCATAGACGTTATCCAACACATAATTCAACTATCTAACACTCTGTCCTACTCATCTTATTCAGCCAATACCAAATATACTCTCGTAGTTATCTAACATCCTACCCAGGTTTAGTCACCATCATCATATGCCAGTCAAAGATTAGCATGTCTGTTACTCGGCATCAAAGACAATTATATATTATCCCATTATTACACAGCATTCAGCATCCTATCCAAAATCATCTAACATCGTAGCCCTATTCACTCACCACCCTACCTCGTTAATGCATCATGATATCCCAGTCTTTTCATATCATATTCTAGTCACCTAGAATTATTACCAAGGAACATGTAATTAATTTATCTCGATATCATATTCCAGACATAGTAGTTTACTATAATAATCTCCCAAGCTTCTACCAGGCAATCTATTATGTTATCCCAATCGTCTAGTATCACACTTTACTGAGCTTTATAGGTCATAGGCCAGAAAATACGCAAATCCAATGCAAATTATAGCATTTTATTTTTCGAATTTCCAATGTCACTAAAAATATTCTAAATTAACATTTTGAATGGATATGAATTATCGTCTTTTGACAAACAGTGGCATTTGTGTAGTTCATTAAAATCGTACTTTTGGGAGAGGGGTCCTGCTTGTTTTCTGACAGAAAAGTCTTCTTTTATTTTGTTTGGTCTTTAAATTTATGGTTTATATCAATCGTAAATCCATGAAAATTGGTACCTCGTAAAAATCAAGATTAGTAATCAAGAATCCTATCAATTCAATAAAATTCTTGAAACTTTTCTTTCTAATTGACCAGACACGTACAAAAACTCTAACCTGGGGATCGACACCAAAACCCCTCTACAAATTATGACCCAGGGATCTTAACTCAAACGTTACTTTGTATATTTCCTCCTTATATATATATATATATATATATATATATATATATATATATATATATATATATATATATATATATATATATATATATATGACCAAAGTTGGGTTTCTTTTTCAAAAACACATGTCACTGTTATTTTAATTAATGCATATTTTATGTTACACCTTTTGACGGAATGAACTCCCAAAGGAGAGACTTAACGATTGTACTCCTCGTATAGATCGACACTACACCACGTACCAAGAACTTAGTTTGCTTTTGTGAGACTCACGCATAGATGCACAGACATTGTCAGAATATCTCAGATATTTAAAACAAAATGCGCGGATAAAATAAACAGCAAAAACTATCGTGAGAAAGCGGATGGTAAATGGACAAATGATAGTAAATCATATATATTATTGTACATGTATCTACTATAAAATCGAGTAGGTAATTTTATTACTACTTAGATTAATATTTAAGAAACTTATCGCTTTGTTTCGATCCTTTTCAATTTAAATTACATAAACAATAGACGCCTACGGACCCAAAATAACTCACATGATAGACCCAAACCTAAACTGACGCTCTCTCTCTCTCTCTCTCTCTCTCTCTCTCTCTCTCTCTCTCTATCTATCTATCTCTTATGTAAACGAGTGAGTAACGGATATACAAATAGCAGTGGGAGACAATTCCCTTATTGACCTACTATATGTATGTATGTATGTATGTATGTATGTATGTATGTATCTATGTATGTATGTATCTATGTATGTATGTATGCATGTATATATGTATGTATGTATGTATTTATTAGTTTAAGGAAATTTTAAACACATTAATGACAACATAATGCTAAGGAAATGGGAACCAAGTGCATTCCGGTGGTCACATTGTAGAGGTCGACCAGAACTGGGCTGGATCAGTATCGAACACGCGACCATTGAATGGCAGAGACTGACACTCTTCCAACCGAACTATCTCCTTTCCCCTATATGGTCTAGCTCCCCTCAAGGTTGAACAATATCAGGAAAATAATCCGAGAAAAGTGTGCTTAGGTCAATGGTATGCTTCACAACTGACTTGTTTTGAAATGTTACAGGCTATGTCAATGATATTAGTTTAGAGTTTGCAACACTATCTAGATTGTTACTATTAAGTGTTCTGCAATGAAGACGGTGTTATGTCAAACGATACCTTACTGAGTGTCAGTCAAGCACTTTGTTGTTACTTCCCTTGAGTCATTCTGTTTAACGTATTAATACACAAAATTGAGCAGTTCAAAAGCCATGATGAAACTTTCAGAATATCATGCAGTGAGGTAAGTTAGTATGTGCAGGAAATTACATAAATCTACCAGCTATAATAACAAATGTAAAATGATGAATTGTTACACATAGTAAAGGTAGAAAATAGTTGTTGCTTGTGTATGTATGTATGCATGTATGTATGTATATATATATATATATATATATATATATATATATATATATATATATATATATATATATATATATATAAAGAGAGACAGACAGACAGACAGAGACAGATGTGTGTGTGTGTGTGTGTGTGTGTGTGTGTGGTTATGTGCAGACGATAAACAAACTGATCAGTGGGTATGTGAAGACGATACACTCTCAATATGCTGTGAACCTGGTGAAGGGCAACTAAAATAAGATGGTGAAAGACATCTTAAACCAAATATTAGGGACCGGATCCATACCCCACACCCAGTGTGCTCCACGCCCCCCTCCACCAGCCCGCCGCCCACACTAGCACCATCGAGAAATCAGCCTGGACGTTTCCTACAGTAAGTGTTGTTTACAGTTAGAGAGTTAAACATGGTTAAGACTAGGTCAGCAGAAGCAGGCAGCAGTAATGTTGGTCAGCCCGCTTTGCACTCTAAGGCGTATTCACCTGCTTAGCCACTCAAGCCTCGGAATAAATGATCATTTTGTTTTGATAATTGTTTTGCTTTCTTGTTGTTCTGCTGTTTGTTTGTTGTTTTGGGGGGAGGCGGTATTACCGCTCTATGGTCTTAAAATAAGTAATAGAAAAGAGCGAAAACCAACAAGTTCTGTAACTTTCAACAAATAATTTAACTCTCTAGAATATATAGTGAATATGTAAAAGAAATTACGGTATTGCGAATTACATCCCAAATATTCCTAGACTTACTAACACAAGTCTTAACTACAAAAGTTCTAAATAAACTTTGGTGATGTTCCAAAATAAATCCAACGCTGAAAATGTTGATGTACCTTTGAAGGCCTGTAAAGTGGAGATGTGCCATCAGTCTTTCGCTGAATCCCAGTAAAAGTAATCCAAGGTTTCCTTGTTTGAATTCACTATAATTTCCAGTTAATGTTTCTTTTCATGACTATTAAAGAGTTTTTTTTTAATATTTCCACAGAATAATAAATAACTTCACCCAAATCAAAATCTTAATACAACAATAAAAATGATTACTGCCCAAATGTGATTGCAGGAATAAATCACTTTTTCCAGTAAATAAGATTTTATACTACTCTACTAGTTCTATGTCACAATCAGCATTTTATCAAAAACAACAAAAATGGAAAATGTCATTCTAGCAAGATTCAAAATGTTTACAAGATAAAATCTATTACTAAAATTATAATATATAATGTGGTAAACACAATGCCCTTGACTCAAGATAAATGTATTTACTTCTACTGATACTGATACTAATTTTAAACTCATACTAATGGAAAAATATTAGCTATGTATTCATGTTTACAGAATTTAAAAGACAAAACAATGATTTTAGTCAGGTACACAATGAACTTGATGTGAACAAGGACAGCTACAATGTTCAATTAACAGCATATACTACACAAATAAACTAACAAACAATGCAAATTAAATTTACATAAAAGGGGGGGGGGGTAAGGTAAACTTTTACTACATAAAACCTTGGTGTGACCATAATTAAACTATTACGCAAAATTACTTGCTTTCTCGGTTGATTTATAACAGCTAATAAAGCTGCTTTGTACCGAGGCCAATACACTACTACGCATTGAAACCCTTTCGTCCCGTCCGCGACAGGAAGCCTTCCTGCAATATGGGCACAAACTACGGCTTAGAGACGTCACGTCAAGCTGTATATTTAGAAAAGAAAACCCCATTTGAAGTCTAATCTCGACCTTATTTAAACGCATTGTTTAGCCCTTTTACATTGAAAGCAGGCTTTATTTCAAGATTTGTTGCCATTTTAAATCAAACAGAAGAAAGCAAATTAATAAATAATTATGCATAGCAACAATGGTAACATTTTCAAGAAGTGCCGATTCCAAACAAGAGGAGTATTCCTTCTCATTCTGCACAAAACCCCAAAAGTACAAATATGTATATCCGAATGTTTGTTTTCTTTTATATAAAGTGATACAGGAGGGATTGAGAAAGAAAGAAACAAAGAAACAAAGAAAGAAACAAAGAAAGAAAGAAACAAAGAAACAAAGAAAGACTATGATAATCAGTATAATATGCAACGATACCATATGGAAAAGTACCTTAGTGCCTTGATACATTAAAATTCCCGATAAACGTCACTTCCCTACATTTTCTGGAAATACTTAAAAGAAGTTTGATTCCCAATGAACATTAAAGCAAATAAGGAAACCCGGTGAGAGGGGGTTGGGGAGTGGGTAATCACATGATTCTGATACCTGTGTCCGATATATTCCTATAACTTTGTACCTTTGCTACCTATATGTAACAGTTCTCGATAAACCTGGTTAACCGCAAGTGTGAATTCCTGTGGAACAAATTCATGGCAAGCCACGAGATGCAGGTGTTTAATTGTTACTAATGTTGTCCTTAATTTTTAATTAGGTCACAAATTATCGATAATTAAACGGAAAGTATCAGTCATGGACTTATTCGTCTGAGAAAATGAGTAAGTAATGTACTACGAATTGGAGAAAATAGCATTCTTCAGCAAACAGCCAGGTTTTGAAAAGGACACCTGTTAAGATACCATGATATAGGAAGCGAATAATTACATTGAGAGCAAAAGACAATTCGTCAAATCGTATCAATATGAGAAATTTCGCTGCAGCAACATCTCCACTCGAATATAAAAGTGAATGTCACTAGGATGAGGTTTTGATTCAATTTATCTCTGTACGTTGATTCTTCGTACTTAAGACTCTAACTCCGTAATCAAGAATAAGTATAATAGTCTAACCGTATAATATCACATAGAATTTATATTTTTAGGTTTGAGCCTCAAAAGAAAATATGCAGAAACCTTGTATTTAATTGCACGGAACTAGGATTAATTATTGTCCAAGCCAATGCTATTATTGTGGTATTTTCAGAGTGCTGTCATGGGGTTAATAAAAGAATCGGTGAGCTCGAAATTTTCCTATCAATTATGTTTTAACCACAATTATGTTATACTTTGTCAAATTACCCACGAAGTCGAATACATGTTTAGTCATTCGAGGTAAAAACTCCATGTTAAAAATAGTAAATATATTACCACATACCATGAATTTTTGTGTGCTGAAATTTTTTGCTCCTTATCACAGTTCGAAAGTTCACTAGAAATTTGATTTCTCTTCAAGGTTTCGAAATAAAGACGTGTATCGCATGAAGTGAAGCGATTTTACATTTTCTGTGACAGATTAATCATTTGGTGTATTTATTAGTACTAACATTGCTTAGTTGCACATATGATAAATAAGAAGAATCTCAGAATCTAGTGACCTCATATGCTATACCACGAAATCAAATGTTATTAATTCAAAATACTGAATCGCAATCGCCCCCACCCCAGCCTTTCCACAACAAACACAAAGAAAGAAGCAATATGGTTGGTGTTAAAGGGTAAAAACCACATAACAGTGGCACAAATCACATTACCTTACTAAGTGTGACTTTAGACATCTGTCAGCACAGAAAATGGCAGTGTGTTAAATTGATCATGGCGAAAAGAAATTGTTATGCGTTTTATTAGATATCTCAGAATGAGATATTGAAATATATCAGTGGGAGAGAAATAATATTGCCACAGTGAACCATATCACTTTTTGGAACTGCTTTCCTCGTATTTAAAAAATAAAACTGCTTTTGTGTATCTTATTCAAACCTGTATCCCCATATTTAGGCCTTTTGTATTTTTCTTTTTCTTCTGCTCTCTCTCTCTCTCTCTCTCTCTCTGCAAGCTTGCCAAGGCCACGTAAAATTCACGTCAGAATGTAATAATAAACAAAGCATAGAACCAAAATCTTTAGAAGAAAACTCAGACATTAAAATATGTGGTTTAAATGTTACGCTCTGACGCCTGCCAGAGACAACAGTTATATGATGTTTTGCATTATTTGGGAAAAGACCAAGATGAGTTTGAGAACTCGTGTTCAATTCCATCAACAAAATATGTTAACAAAGTCGAAGAAGCAAGTTATTCTAATGTACAACGACCCATTATAAACTTGGAATGTAAGAACATCTTGATGTTTTTGAGTGTATACACTCTGGCATTTAAATATCGCATTAACAAAGTCTATAAAGTCCAAGAAACGGCAGCTTAAATTATAGCAAGTACCTCCCCCTTCTCTCTCTCTCTCTCTCTCTCTCTCTCTCTCTCTCTCATTTTTACTTAACTCCATGTTTTCTTTATACTTTATTTACCTTAATTTGTTTCTTTTCTTTTCTTGTATATATTCCAGTACGGTTACCAAAGTGAATTACTGCCGTTTTCGATGTTTACAACTTTTGAAATTAGTCTGGACTTTTTTCTTTTGCCTATGTTGAGAGACAGGTTCAGGAATCCCGGGTGGCCGATAGATCTAAAACGCTCGCATTTACTGCCACTGCCTTCTCACCTCTTGTCCGTCTGGGCATGTGAGAAATCTTACCAGTAATTTCCCGTTGGTCGGTCTTATAGCCTATCGTGTGCTGAAAAGTAGTGTTAAACCAACAACAACTACAAGTGACAAGTCCTAGTGTTGAGAGAAGCACAACCGATGCGTTCATGAGCATTCGTGATGACTTGAGATATCGACGAGGTAAACATGATTTGGAAGGTAATTCAGACACTTTATTATTTAATAATAAGCATAAGCACAATGCAAAACGAATTACACAGCATTACTAACGGGTTTTAATTGTATTATGTCTCAAGCATGATGGATACACGATGAAAGAATTGTAGGGAAAATGGAACAAAAGCGCACATAAAATATAACTCTGTATATCTCGCGATATATATACTAATTGGAAACATACATCTGGAATTATTCACATGTTGTATGTCCCTCTACCAAGCGTCAGTACACTCGAAATTAACAGCAACCTGTATAATGCTAAGATGGAAGAATCACTAATCCTAAAATGACACATATTTCTTTGAATACATTATGTAATTTAGCCATTTATCCTTTTTAACTCATTGATAAGAATAACGGTTATAGGAAAGTAAAATTTTCATCCTCACTTCAGGTAAAAGAATATCGCCGCATGTATCATCTATCATACGCTAAATAACCCAAACACATTGTTTCTTTCGTTTTCATAAAGCATCTCCGGATCGGAGACCTTAATGTACACTTCCTCTTCTTTCCGTAAGAAAAATACCGACTCCATATGGCTGGAGCCTATACACCGCCCACTGGCCTTGTAAGGCATACACAGAGAATTGCAGTTTTCCATCAGTATTATGTCATATTTTGTTTCTGTCATAGGTGAATGACGGTATACGACTTGACAAAACATTCTAAATTCATCTGTAGTGTTCCTCCACTCCTGACTGTAAACGAGGTTGCTGTAAACGTAATAATAACCACTTTCCAACACTCTGAAACTGCCATTAGCAAATGTAATTGCCGATCCTAGGAATGATGCAGCTGAATTGATGTCCCACTGAATTCGGGTCATAAATCCGTCTGATTTATTTGGTACTGCAATAATCAGAATACAATATTATTTCCATAAGCATAACTGATGACAATAATTGAACAATGTCATACATACATACATACATACATACATACATACATACATACATACATACATGCATGCATGTATGCATCCATACATACATACATACATGTATGCATACATACATACATATATACATACACATACATACATACATACATACATACATACATACATGCATGCATGCATGCATGCATACATACATACATACAATACAATACAATACAATACATACATACATACATGTATGCATACATACTTACATACATACATACATACATACATAGATACATACATACATACATACATACAATACAATACAATACAATACATAGATACATACATACATACATACATGCATACATACATACATACATACATACAATACAATACAATACAATACATACATACATACATACATACATACATACATACATACATACATACATACGTGCATTTGGACCATATTAATTAGAGTCTATTAAACATAAAATATTGGAAACAATGGAGACCTATTGACGGTATCTCTGAAAATCTTTGATGTCTTTGCCAGGAGTCTGGTCACTGGTCTAAGAATTTAAAGTGCCAAGCGGAAGCTGCATCAACCTGCCTTTGAGCTTTTCTCTTCAAAATGAATCATATGTATGATACCTGGTCTTTATGATTTATATCGTACTAGCATGCTGATTCACCGCTTGTATCTCATTAGCATTGTTTAGAGCTTTTGGTAGGTACATTATCATTTCAGTCAATGACACACAATAATCCCAAGCTTTTTTAACAAAAGGCGTGGGTTATGTAATTTGCACAACTCATCGGACACCATTCATGATATAAACGTGACATCATGGACTTGGATAGCCTGCACGCAGCAGGTCTTGAATTTTGAGGTGATATGGATGGAGCTTGGGGTGGTAGGGTAGTTTAGCTTGTTGCATATCTCCTTCTACACTGTTCAAAATATAGATTTAAGACATTGATGTATGCTTGAAGATTATTGGGGTATGTAAAATTTCTATTTACCCCCAGGTATTGGAGGTAAGGAATCAGAATATGGCCACTTATGTGATAACACAGAAACTATTAATATCCCAATATTTAATGATGTATATCGTTATTGCTATCTATATCAAATAGATAGATAAATGGTGGGAATATAAATTCAGATTTGCAATTAAGGTCTATCATTACACCCAGGGGCACATATCGAAAAGGTGGTAAATTTGGGACAATCGATAGAGTGTTGGGATATGTGTCTTACAAGCAATCTCAGGTTCAAATTATGCTAGCGGTTGTATGCACTATTCAAACAATCGGTTGGATTATACCATTTGGCAAACCCAAGTTTACAGGAATATCGTTTTTAGAGGATGCTTAGGGCAAATTTAAATTTACTGGAATATCGATTTTAGAGGATGCTATGGTTGATGCAATCCAGGAGTTTAAATACACAATAATAAATTACTCGCATGTGATGATAATATTATTTTCCGTCTGACACATAGTTACGAATACTTTAAGGACAAAACTGTCAATATTTCCTACCCACGAAATTTGACACCCATGAAAATATTACCAGTGTGTTATATTTACGTTCTGGAAATGAAAGTGCCTTGGAAATATGTAGCTTTTATTCATGTCGTGTCATTGATTTTTCAACATCGGAATAAAATTTATTGTTGTATATAGCAAACATTTACAAAGGCACCTATACAAACCTTTATTGAGGTAACACGAAAAACTAGCATTAGAGCTTAAATCTGGAATAAAAATAATGATGTACTTACCTGATGGAAATATACCAACGAGCTTGGCATTCCCTTTATTCCAACTGTCAACGCTACATGTTACGGGCAAGTCTTTTACAATACCTGTTATAGTTATAATGGAATTTTAATGAATTTGAAAGAGAAAGAATGTTTTGGTTAAATGATAGAAAATACTTCACTTTAGGTATTAATTCAAGAATGAGTTTATATAGGTCATAAAATATGTGAACTGTTCATTATTTGGTTAGTAATGAGCAAGCAAATATGAATCACTTCCTAAGGGATGACCACATTCGAAAATTGTATGTCATTGTTTAAAAAAAAACTTTGGCATTTAATAACTGTCGCCATAAACTACAACAGCTAAACGACCAAAACAGTTCGCAAGTGGCTATTCTGAGTTTACCAAAACTAGAAAGGAAACATAAGGTGAAAATTACAACAATGAACTAATATTACTTTTGGATGAGGTTTCTGAAGTCTCGATTAAATATATCAGTTATTAACGTAGCAAAAGAAAATATCATAAATTTTTTTAATTAAAAATACAAGAACGTAGAAATTCTCTATGTATTCATTTGATAAAAGGACATTTATACAGCAGGCAATAGCTAAGTTCATTTTAATACAGTGTCAAAAAATTAAACAATATTTCAATTTATTCGGGTTTTACCTAGATAAACCAATGTATTTATATTCTTTATGGATGAAAGGTTATCCGTGCCTACTGGCATGATTAATGAAAGACGACAACAGAAGGACGGTGTTATTAAAACTGCTAATTGAAATAACCAGGAAGAACCAAATAAAAAAATTATTTAAACCAACGGTTTAAAGTCACTTCATCCATCTTCAAAAATAAAAGAACCCTTATGTAAATCAAAGTGGGACAAGAATCAGATTCACCATGGAGACGCTGCCTGCAAAATGTAAAACTGAGAAGAGTTGAAGACATTGGTAGTGATCACCACCTCGTGACACCACATGTGAAGCTCAAGTTGAGAAGGACGGGAAAGCGAAAACTAGTAAAAGCAGACAAACAAACTATCATGGAAGACATTACAACACAAGCAGTAAATGCAGCATGTAGTGGAGAACAAGGAAATGTATACAGAATCACCGTGTTTTTGTGGCAAGGATAGTGACAGGACAAATGCACCTACCAAGGATAAACAAGGACAAGTACTGACAACAAAAAAAGTTAGGAAGCACACTGCACAAAACACCTCAGGGAAGTTCTAAACATACCACCACCTGAAGAAGAAGCTGACGTCCAAGAAGCAGTAGAGGACTTTGACATTAACATTGCTTCACCTGAGAAAGAAATCATCGCAGCTATTAGATCTCTCAGAACTAGCAAAGCTCCGAGATATGATAACCTGAATGCGGAGATGTTTAAAACAGATCCAGAACTTGCTGCCTCCATTCTACAGCCACTGTTTACAGCAATTTGGAAAGGACAACAAGTACTCGCTGACTTGACCAAAGGAGTTATCGTCAAGATTCCCAAGAAAGGAATATACAGCGACTGTCACAATTGGCGTGACATCTCTCCACTGTTAATACCTAGTAAGATCCTTGCAAGAAAGAAGTACTCAGCGACTGTAACCATTGGCATGGCATATCTCTGATGTTAATACCTAGTACGATCCTTGCCAAGGTAGTCAACAAACGGATCTCAGATGCTGTCGACAAATCACTCAGAAAGGAACAGGCCGAATTTCAGAAGGGAAGGGGAAGACTAAATCAAAGTTTCACCCTGAGAAACATCATAGACCAATGCACAGAGTGGCAGAGACAGATGTACGTTAACTTTGTTGACTTTGAAAAGGTTTTTGGCAGCATCAACAGAGACAGCCGTCACCGTATTTTGAGAGCCACCTTCAAAATGGTCCAACTCGTCAAGATTTTTTCATCAACCAGTGTGGGATTCTACGACTTGAGCTTGGAAGTAAAGGCTCGGGTCAGACAAGGATGAATCATGTCTCTGCTACTCTTCAACCTAGTACTTTGACTAGGTCATGTGGAGAACATTTGAAGATGAGTCAAGGGGCATCAGTAGTAATGGGGGACGATTCAGCGACAATGGGAATTATCATTACAGACATCCCCTGGGACTGTTTAGCGACTATGTAAATTTAACATGGAGAAAAACCCTGGGACTGTTTAGCGACAAGGGAAATTAACATGGGAAATAGATTTTGGGACTGTTGAGCGTCAAGGGGAATTGAACATGGGAATATGGGACTGTATAGCGTCAAAGGAATTTAAACAGGGTGGGACTGTATAGCGTCAAGGGAAATTTAACATGGGATTTTTTTTAAAAAGTAAAAAAATAAATAAAAGGGGTAGGCAATTGAAAGTCAATCTCTTTTTGAGACCTATGAGTGGCCCTGAAAAGGACCTTTGGTTTCATCATCATTTTCTTCTTTTATTTCCTCCACTTCTGTAGCCATCTTCTAACTTTTGCCATTATTTCTGTCTTCTTCTTTATTTTTGATTCAGGCATCCAGTCAGGATGACCTATCGCTCGGAATTTCTCCTGTATTCGTATCCAGTTATTGTTGAGTTTCTCAAAGCTTTCTTTTCTCTTTCTATTTTCTTCTTCTTTTCTTTCCTTAGTCCACTTTTCTTTGATGTTCTTTACCTCTTCCGTCATCACTTTTCTCATTACTTCTTCCGTTTTCGTCAGCTGGTCCAACCCCCATTTTACGTATCGCCACTCCGTCCAATTCAATACTTTTCTAAGAAGCACCTGCCTTCTATAACATTTTCAAGTGCTTCCTTTAAACTTCCCACTCTTACATAAGGATGGTCAATCAATCCTCTCAGTCTCTTTTCCTCTTCTTCCATCATTTCTGTTACTATCTCCTTTGCTTCCTTCAAATTATTAAAACAGTCGAGACACTTTTCTAATTTGAATTCCTTCTCTATCTTTTCCATGACAAACGTAACATCTACTATCCAATAATAAATGCCTATCAAATGATTCAGTAACGCTGTTGCTACCACCATTTTCTTTGTCTTTATTCCGTGGAATGGGTTCTAATGGCTAACACTGTTAGCTTTATAGTTAAAGCGCGGACGTGATGGAAAACATCGCCCTAAAACAAAATTGATATTACCTAGATTATCACTTAAAACGCGCGGACGTGAAGGAAAACATCCCCTACTTCTCTCATTTTATATTATCTACTATCCACATACGTGAAGCATCAATAAACAAACCCCTAATCTACTATTTACACACGCAAAGCATTAAAATTAAACCCATATCTACTATCCACACAAACCTACGTCAGCGCTTAAAAACACGAACACAAACACTATAAAAAAGAGTCAGTGTTTATATTCACGCTACTCTACATACACACATTGGCAAATGGATTGTTATTTCTTTTCTAGAGCATTGGGTAGCCCTGAAAAGGGCTGTTTTTTTGTTTGCTATGGCAATCTTTTAGTTTCTAAGAATGCGACGTCCTCTGAGGATAGACTTTCTGCCGATAGGTCTGCTTCTTCGGAAAGAGAAGAAGAACTCTTTGGTGTCGATACGACAATCGACAAAGCCTCTGTCAGGTTCAGGTTGCTGCTGCTGCTGCTGCTGTTGCTGCTGTCTCTGAAGTCTGTACTTCTCTGTCCATTCTTCTTTCTCCCTGTTCACTTCTTCTCTGAAGAGCTCTTCTATCAGGTCTTCAGTGACTTTTAACATTCTCACATTCTCTATCTCTTCTGGCTTCGGTATCAGACTGTGTCTGACCCTATGCAAATTCACGTAGACTTCGTTTAGCTTAGCTAGTTTGGAGCACATCTTCGTAGGAGGATGAGGCGACAATGGATGGTTAGACTGGAAACTTCCCCGGTTCTTAAAATCAAAGCGCGGACGTGAAGGAAAACATCCCTCTACGGTTTTCGAGCCGCAACGTTCAATGAGTGTCATGAGAGGGATAGTAAGAAGTCAAAGAGCATGAAATCAACATTCTTATAGCCAAACAAAAGACAAAGGCATTTTTTTTCAAAACACAACATTTTTTTATTCAAAATCACTTAACACTAACAAACAACTATAACATTTTTAACAATAATCCAACAATATAACATCAAACATTTTTTTTCTTCAAATCACAAACATTTTGTTTCAATTTACACATTATTTTGGACAGGACTGACAACGTTGTGAATGAAATTGTGATTTCCACTGTTGAAAGTCATTAGGCCATTGATGGACACTACGTTTCCTAGCTTGAGACAAAAGATAAGCATAATGGTCACAAAACCATCAATCTACTTTCACATCGTTTCTAGAAGAAGAACGAGGATCAAAATGAGTCACTAAATGTTCTAAGGAATAGCCCAGGCTGCGATGATGCAGAAAATACACACAATATTGTCCACACACCAAGGAATCTGCGCCTTGTAATTTCACATTATTGAATCGGGTGGTCTGAGCATTTCTTCTCATAAAGTCAATGATATCGTTTTCCAAAGGGGGCAATCCGTGCCAATCGAAATATTCCACACATCCTTCTTGAGGAAAGTAGACGGCTACCCACTGGGTTCCTGGGAGATGACTGTCGTCCGTGTTGATGACATAAGCTAGATGGTCTTGAGGTTTGCGATGAGGGAGTTCATCTTTAGCACAGACGACAGGATTCCAAGAAGCCGTATACGAACTGTGGTTCAAAAGGTAATAAAGTTCCCAGGTATCCATGTTTTTTTCTTCTTCAAAAGGTAATGATAAGTGATCGATTCGATCCTGACTTTTTGCTTGAAAATGTCTGAAAAGTAAAAGGCGTTTGGCTCCGACTTCTTATTCTGGTCAAAGAGAGATTCGATGCGACGGCACTCCAGAGACGTTAATGGAGGAGAAGAATGTTTATCCAAGCCTTTATACCACTCGTTCAACGCGAATTCTATATCGATGACACCCCAAGTTTTGTCCAGATATTCGTCCAATTTTTCTTTTTGGCTCAACATCAGACATTTGTCGTGTTGAATTTGACTGGGATGATCGTTGTGACATCCATAGCACTCTTCCTTGATCAATTCTTTCATTACATCTGTCAGGAATGTAGCAAAACAGGAGACTAAATGGGCTTCTTGTTCTGGCCATCTTGACTTCATCATGATAACTTCTTCGTCTTGGGATTCTTCTTCTTCTTCTTCCATGGTCTCTTCACATTTCATGTCCAAAGTTTCTTCACTAGGTAAAGAGGGATAACAGTCTTCCATAGCTTCTAATAATCTAGAATGACTTCTCTCAAACTGTTGATTTCTATGGTATTATCGAATTCGGCATACAGGAGGACGTTCACCGTCTCTGTTAGATTTGTAGTAAACTGAATTTCCACACGAATCTGGCCGGATTTTATAGGGTGGAAATGTCCCTCGTCGCTGCCTTGGTCTGGAGTGAAATCGAAAGCCCACAAAGCATAATCTTCGTACGTAACGCCGTGACTGGTGTTGGTTCCTAACTGACCGGTGGCTTCGTACAGGGACAAGTACGACCTCAAGTAATTCTTCTTGTCAAAGTTAGGTTCGAAAGGTCGGGTACACAAGGTCTTGCCATCGCGACTGACTTCGATCTTGGACACGTCAAAGTGTTTAAAGTGGAAAGGATTTTTAGCCAAAGCTCCGTTGAAGGCTGCATTCTCGACGATACCAATGATCAAACGTTTGGGTAACTGTCCTTGGAACAGATGATCTTCGATCATGGATTGCAGCCCCGTAGGAATGGTGAAGGTTTTCATTTCTACGCATCGTATGGGATACTTGGCGGTCGTTCTGCTCAACATCTGACTGATGTCGTTACCCACTTTAGGTAACACTTCCACGCGTCGTACGTAGAGCCTGGCTTCCTCGATGACAGTTTTGCAAGCACTAGTACCTATCAAATGGAAAGCGGCACTACTACGATTCAGTCTCAAGCGGAGATTCACTCCGTTCAGAAAATACTTTTCTTATAACCACATGTCCAAATGCAAACGATCCATCAGTTCTAAACTATCTCCACTTTTGATTCTGTCTCTTCGTTCTACAAATCCCGCATTGTGTTCTTTGGTTGCATTAATTTCGAATTCTTCAAACTGGCCTGCATCGTCAGCTTCCCATACCACACAGGCATTGAGATGAGTGTTCTTGGCGTCTATTCCTTACGTCAAGAGATTTTCCAGGTACGCTCGATAAGGGTAAGTATCCATGCTGCTACTGACTAGTTTGTTATTCAAGTACAAGTCCACTCCACTGAACAAGGAATGCATGAAATTGTTGACGGGAGCTATTACCTCATCACCATCTAGGGGCGTATTATCCTCATCGACAACTTTGACTTTCAGGTACAAGTAACTGCTATTCAGATCGATGTAATCTTCGGGCTGTCCTTTGATTTCAAACTCGATGGGAGCTGAGGCTATCAAAGAGGAGACGGGGTGAAATTTCACCCACTGGGATTCTTGCATGGTCATCATGGTGGGTGGCATGGCAAACAAATCCAGTTCCGACTTGGAACAAGTGCAAGACTCTCGGTGCATCATTTTTTGTTCTTTCTCAATAATCGAAAACGTCTAAGTCCCGAATGGTTTTTCTTTTCTTTGCCTTTCTAGAAGTGTGAAGTCTGGTGAAATGGTGTTTTCTTCGTCGTCTCTTTCTACCTTGTCCTTGCTGAATGCCTGACTCGGTAGCGTGCAGGGCATTTATAGGTGTTTCTCGTCGGCCCAAAAGGTCTTTGCCCGTTTGCAGCAAGACATTTTTGCCTGCCCTCATGAAGGCTTCTTTAGGGTTGTTTGTCGATGATGACATTTTGGAGACATTCTTTGCCTTGCGTCAGTGCCGCATCTTTCAAGGCGTGCAATCCGCGTGTCACCATCGGTTTCAACACGGGGGCCACCGAACGAAAGGCTGATTTTAACATATCTCCTAAACCGTGTCCTCGCTGTCGAGCAACCCCTCGGTACACTGGATACATGACTTACGAATCGTGAGAGAACCGTTTTCGAAAATGGAGTTTCACCGTGACTTTTCCTTTGGTGAATGGAATATTTTGTCCCAAATCTCCTTTTAAAGCAATGTTGACCGTGTCCAAATACGACTTGCTGACCGGCAAATAGTGAGGATGTACAAATTCGCGGTGGACGTGGTAAGTGTTTCCACCTTCCTCGTCAGCGACCATGGCAGAATCCACTTTGAAAGGAATGACACGCAGTAACGATACGGAGGTGTGTCCCACCACGTTATACTCCACCACATCGGAGTACACAAACATCAAATTCAGTCCTTGGTTCAGTTCTACTGGAGCACGAAAAAACTTGCTAAAAGAATCATTGTCGTAAATAACTGCTGATTTGCCTTTTTGCTGTTCTACTTTCTTACCCAGTTCCATGTCTCCGCCCAACATGTCAAACAATTCAGGACAAAATAAAATGAACACGATTTTACTCCCGTCAAATTTCATTAAGAAGCGACGAGCTGATTTCTGGTATTCCATAGTGACACTTTTTTGACACTTTCCAAAGCTTTCAGAAACACGACATTAAACCTGGAGGCAATGGTGCTCACCAAATGTTGACCACTAAAATAATAGCCTGGGGGAATGAACAAGTGATAGGTGGTGTACTTTTGATTTTTTGTGCCAGGGGTTTTCTTGTCATATTTGCCATGGGTATCCAAGTACTGTCGCATTTGCTCGTCATAAACTTCCACATCAAAAAAATTTTGATTGGGAAGGACATTGAGGACTTGGGTCGGGTGAATGATTTCTACTAAAGCCACTTCCCAATGGGCTTCGTGATCTAATGGAATGGCCTGAGGTAATTTGGCCGTGTAACAGCACAACGTGTTGTTGGGAAACACCTCCATGGAACTGTCACTAGGTAAGCTTAAGAAAAATTGGTTTTGGTGACTCATAATTCCAGAGTTCTGTGGCTGTCCGAGGGGTTACTGGACGTCAGAGGCGTGTCTCCGCTCAAAATAGGGTTCTTGTTGTTGGAGTGGTGACTGGTACTGGCACTGGATACAAGGTTCCCGTGGTTCCCGTTCGAGGTGAATTTCAGGGAGGGATCAGGAAGCAGGTAACCGATGCAACTGCTCAATAAAATGGTCCACAATTGTTTGTCTCCTTGTTGCAAACTCAAATTGGCAATGGCTGCCCCGATGACACAATACACCACGAAGATTTGGCAGAAAAAGACGATTTGCGTTTTAGGCACACGTTCTCCGCACCACACCCACAAAGGTTGTTTTTGTAAATCTTGCAGAGAAGAACTGGGTGAAGGAGTGGTCGACGTAGCTGCATCTTTGTGAAAGGGCATAATGGTCACTTCTTTTTAAAGTCGATGACTTGCGAAGCGTCGATCCAAGAATGAAAACTGGGTGGATATCCTTTCCAACGTACTTTGACTTCTTTGACACGTCGTTTGCCTACTTTACGGGTTCTGCGTTCGAGAATGCTTTCGATGTCGTACACGTCGTCTTCTTTTTTGGTGACACGTTGTAACTCGGGCAAATAAAACGTTCCTTTGAGCACTTCTCCGTTCATGTCTTCCAATTTATAGACAGCAGGATGACGACCATGCACTCGTCCAGTGACACGAAACAATTCGGTCGTCCAGTTAGGTAAGTAACCTTTGTCGAAAGTGCGTTTGGTTTTGCCAATGCGCACCCAATCTCCTACGGTCAACTCTCCACTTTTCTTGGGGACAGCCCTCGTCGGGGACGTACCAAACAGGCGCTCAAACACCAGCACTTCTTGCGGGGCACGTCCAATGCTTCGATGGTAAGATTGGTTGTACGCTTTCATCAGGTGCGGTAAGATGTCGATGTACTTCAGAGTGTGGTGATGCGTAAAATATTTCCACATGCGTTCTTTCAAAGTGCGTTGAAAACGTTCCACGATGCTGGCTTTGGTTTCGGGATTCTCGGTGGTAAAAAAATGAATGTCACGTTTCTTTAATTCTTTTTGGAAAGCTTGGTTCAGAAATTCGGTGCCTTTTGTCCGTTTGCCATCGAAGAGGGTGACGACCGCTTTGTTTCAACACCCGTTGCAGGGCTCGCACTAACTCGTTGCTAGATTTGGAAGTCAAGGGCACGACCCAGACAAATTTGGAAAAGACGTCGATGACACAAAACAAATATTTGTAGCCACGATTGTAGCTGGCCAAATGAGAGACATCGGCTAAATCGGCTTGCCATTGATGGTCGATGCCTTCCACTCGGGTGCGACTTCTGGAAAACGTGCGTCGATTGGGTTTGTGTAAAGTGTAGGTAGCTTGTTCTTGTAACCATCGTTGCACTTGAGGTAAACGGAGACTTTTCAGTCGCATTTTGGCAGCACGATACAATTTTTGAACTCCTGCGTAACCTGCAGGATGGGAGGGATCGTAGTAAATGCTGGCTAACACTTTTTCCATTTCTTGGTTGGTGTGCTAATAAGACACCCACTCTTGGAGGATGCTACTCTTTTCCTCTTGGGGTATTTTCTTGGATTGCAATGCTTTGCGTGCGCGACCGGCAATAGGTGTCGAGGAGGTGGATGTGTGAACAGGGGAGATCGGTTCTTCTTACACTTCTGTCTTCACTTCTGTCTTCACTTTCTTGTTCTCTTGTGATGAAGAAGGGGTGGCCATCATCTTTTTAATCCATCCAATTCTGGAGGTAGGTGGTGTTGTTAACTTGCGTACTTTTTCTGGTGGAGTTTGAAACCCTTCTTCTTCTTCTTCTCCTTTTTCTGTCTTGGTCACTGGTACTGGTACTGGTACTGGTGATGGTGCTGGACTTTTCATCAAGGTCTTAAAATCTTTCAGAGTGGGTAGAGCTGTTTCGTCTAAAGCTTTCTGGTGAAAGAGTTGCAGTCGTTGCAAGAGTTGACCCTACTTTTGCGATTTTTCTGTTTCGGACAAATCTTGGCGATCCATCAAGGACTGCAATTCGTGTTGTAACTGGGACATCTCGCTCAAATGGGGATTGGGAGGTAAATGCGGGGTTTGTTGTTCTTGCCAACGATGGTATTCCATCCATCGTTTGTAAGGCACTAAAGCTAGTTTTCGTCCTTCCATGGGGTTGTCAGGGGTCGATTCTGAGATCTTGGGACTTCAGAGGGCCTTTTTATCTTGCTCCCACCAGTCCTCCCAACATGGTTCCCAAGACTCCTTTCAGTAAGGGGCCTAACAAGAGGGGTAAAATGCCTCCACGTTGGACCAACATCTTCTTCTTTTGACGAAGGGGAATTTTCTTTTGAACCATTTGGCGAAGAACGTGACGATGTTTACCAAAGCATTGTTTCTGGTGTTTGGACAAAGGGATCGTGCCTTTCAAGACGTTCAAACAGCATTCGCATACGGTATTGATGACCTCTTTGGAGGCTGATTGAACAGATAACATGTCCCCATGTTTGACTAAACGAGGAGGCAGTCCTTTCCTTTTCTTTCCTTGGGGTTGTTTAGAAGAGGGATGTTTTCTGGAGGGTGACATCTTTGAGTCTTCAGCACCAAAAACACTGACTTGGTCACAGGCCTTTTTTATACTGGAACGCGTCGCCACTGGTTGTCTTTACGGCGTATCAACTTCAGGACAGGCATGACACGTCGTGCAGAGGTACGCAACGGACTAAATCGAGCCAGTTCTTGCTTGGACAAATCCAGTAAACTTTGTAACATGCCCGATCTTTCTTGGACTTTGACTTTGGGAGAAGGTACTTTGCGAGCAGCAGCCACTGCCACTAAATTGGAGGGTCCTGCCACTGCAGAAGTTCCTTTTGGGGTCATCAACGGAGAAGTTCTTGGTGTGATCAACGTCTCCAAGTACTCTTCAGTTCTTGGTGTCATCAACGGAGAAGTGGATGAACGTGAGGCTGCCGGAGACGCAGTCACCGCCGTGGCAGGTCGTGGTTTGCGAGTGTAAGGTTGCGTCCTGGCCGAAGAAGTGTCTCTCTTGCGACTAGTTTTCTTCTGTAGACTTTTCTTTTTCTGGGGACTTTTTCTCTGTTCTTTTTCCGGGGTGGTGTCTGGTAAGAGGAGGGTCCCGCCACTGGAGAAGTTCTCCTTAGGGACCTGGTCTTTTTCTTCTTCTTGGAGCTTCGTTTGACTTTTCTCTTTGGGACAAGTTTGGGGGTATTAGGATCCCATCTTAAGAGAGAGCGAATGATGACCCCTCCTAGAGTACCGCTCCCTCCAGGTTTCAAAATGATTTGTTTTTTGGTTTGAGTGTCGATGCGGGGATCGGCCAGTTGGGTCAAAGCGACTTTGTTTCGATCAAAAAAGCGTTTGGTTTCATGAGGAATCTGAATGATTCCTTGGAGTAATTGACGTGCCGTCACCGTGAACCATCGTAAGACTTCTTTGAGACTAGCTTCTAAGACACGAGCTCGTATTTGTGGATTTTTTTCTCGACTGATGCCATACAAGGCACGAATCAATTTGACGGGAAGATGCGACTGAAGGGACGTCATGTTCAAAATGTGTGTGAGACAGACGAAAAGGGTCTGAGGTTTCTATAGATTTTTTTTGTTGAGTGAAATTAAGTCGAGGACGGAGACGTGTACAGGACAGGCCCTCCGTCTTGGCACCAGTGGTGAAACAAGTGGGTACGAAATCGCAAATCATCGGGGGTCGTAGGTTTGAAATCGACGAGTAAATAGACGTGTGGAGTTTGAGTGGCATCGTCGTATGCCTGAGTCAAGAAAGGTGTTCCAAACTGTTTGGCTAAGACTTGCACTTGCAATTTATCTTGAGGGCTTTTAAACAAGACCACGTAATGCGCATTGAGACTGATGGTGTGATGGGCTTTACTTTGTTGAAACAAATTTTGGGTGATGTAAACGACACTGGCATTACGGTGATGCCCTTTGCGCGTGAACCACAGTTTAATTTCTTCTTCGTCTTCTCCTAACATGTCGTCGAAAATGACCAAATGGGTTTGACGGGAGTCAGAGACGATGCCGTCGTCTTCTTTAGGAATGCCTTCCACAAAAACACGATGGAATCGCCTTGACTTTCTCGCAAGAGGCTGTACGCCGATTGCCACTCTTTGTAAGACCACACGATCCGCTGAGGTGGTCGATCGATCAAATGATGTTTATGTTCGATCAAACGTTTGACGAATGCGGTTTTGCCTGAACCGCTAGGTCCAGCAATGAGCATGTTAAAGGGATGGCGAAGATACAAAGCCTCCCAACTGGCACGATCTAAGTGTTCGTCGATGACTTTGACAGTGGAGGAAGAGGGAGTAGAGACAACAGAAGTAGCCATAGTGTCAGGGATGTCACTTGTGACACGAAAACAAACGAGACGAGAGTTTATATACATTTTTTAAGAACACGTTTATTGAATGTTTTACACATGAATACGAAAGACAAAAATACATAAAAGCCAAAGGCTTAAGTACAACGATAAAAGGCACATGATAACCATCAACGTGGAATAGAAACAAGTGTCTGTACAACATATTTTGGGTAAGGTTCTGACCAGTTCTATAGGGGGTAAGGTCACACAAGTGTCCTCCCGAAAGGGTCTTTCAGGCCTGTCCACGACAGTCCTGTCCTGGGTGACGGGTTCTTCTGGAACCGTCACTAACACAGGTTGAAAAGTAACTTTTTTCTTTGGACATTGAAAGGCAGGATCACAACTTTCGAGCTTACTGTGCCACTTCTTGGGTCCAAGCCTCAAAATCCCATTCTTGCCAGGCACGGACATCTGTCCAATGGGGGTGTAAGTCACAAGCTACACACACATCGTCATACACGTCTTGGGTAGCTAAAAGTTGACGAATCTTTTTTTCCCGTAGAGGTCGAGAAGTATCCAGATGAAAACGTAAGGCTTTGACCAAAGGAGTCTCTCGTGAACATTTAAAGGCACCACTTTCATGTTGAATGGGGTGGTAAATACTGTTCGTAAAGAGTCCACAAGGAATCGGCTGGTAAACGAAATCCCCAAAAACAAGTCACTAAGACACACACCACTTGTCGACCCAAATTGAATGGATACAGTTCTTGTAATAATCGATGGTAATGATCCATTGTTTGAATATGGTCATTGAGTTCCTTCCACGGAATCTGTTGGATTACATACGACATAAGTCGTGGCATGGCAGCCTGTTTTTAAAGTCTCTTTGTTTCGAAAACAATACACGTACTTTCTAGCCAGAGATCTTCGTTCTCCAGTGGGGAATCTAAATCTTGTATACTGTACCTAAACTTCAGAGTTTGTTTAGGAGTTTCCTCTTCCGCTAAGTAGATTCCACGTAAAATATGTTGGTAATCCTTTAACTTGTCTTCCTCAATGCGTTGCACTAGGTGAATCTCGAAGTAACCAAAATGATCAACACGTGGCCCTGGAAGTATTGAACAAGGTCTGACCACTGAAACAATTTCTGACGAATCAGTTCTCTTATACCATTCAGGTACCAGTGGTTCAAACACCGGTGACGTAACGGATGCAACTGTTCCTTACGTTTGACATGTATTTTGACCAGCTCTCGGTAAATGCGTTCTCTCAACTCCACAGGCAAAGCACGAATGTTCTCTTGTAAAGTATCCATGAATAGGTCAGTCCGTACAATTCACAATCTTCTCCTAGAGCAAAAGTAATCCACATAGTGAGTAATTTCTGACCACTGCCATTCAGGGTAACGTCCAAGAATGTCACTGAACTCTTTTGATGTAAACGGTCTAGAGTAATATAATAGGACGAATGCACACTTGACCCAAAGAAATCTAACACACTGGTTGACTTTCTTCACTTTCCTCTTGTGAATTTCTCGGCACAAAAGTTCTACAGTGACCCATTGAGATTTCACTCTGGCAAGTCCCTGCCAAACTTCTTTCTAAATCTTCTCTTGCAGTTCTTTAGGTAATGATTCAATATCGTTTTTGAAATGAAGTTTAAATACTGGTCTCGGTGATGTCCAACATTTGACTCCTAGCCAATCTGGTTTCTTCTTCTTCGTCAACGACATGGTAAGTAACTTCAATGTCTCGGTCCCACTAAGGGTAAGTAATGACAATTCGGTGACCATCGAGCATGTTCTAGGTAGGCCGAATCTTGCGGTTCCCAGTGGTGAAGTGACATACCGCAACTGAAGCACTTGACTTTATCTCCTTCGCCCAAGTAGAAAAATCCGGCTCTGGCTAATTCTTCGGGGGTCGGTCCTCCCAGATACTTAGGCCATTTTCCTTTGAACGATTGAAGACGATTTTCAAAGTCGCAGTATTCCGACAAACGCACAGGAAACGAATATTCGTCTTTCACAGGTTCGTTTCGATGAGGGTTGGGTGACATGGACAGGAGTTTGCTCAGGGCTGGATGACATCCGTAGGGAGGTAGACGTGAAGGTGAACATTCACCTTTAAAACGAAACCCAGTAAAATGTCCAAGAGGTTTGACACGCACAGCATCACTTTCCATGATAGGGGTAGTGAGAACAAAGTTCCCATGATGCTTTACGGCATCGCTAAGGTCACAGCGTACATCATCGTTCCCATCGCAAGGCTCACAATCGCACTTGTCTGCAAACTCCGTTACGCAATTACAATGGTAACCACATGGACAATCGCAGTTTCCTTCCAGACATTTTCCGTCACAATGCCTGGGTCTTATCCATCCAGTATTAGTCACACTAGAGGAAGATACAACTTTTTTACAATCCCCAAACTGGAACGATGTCTCTTTCAAAGTATTCATCTTGTTCGCTTGGTCTTGGTAGTCACAATGAACTATTGGTCTTGACCATAGTCCCTTTTTATACTAGTCGTAATGCAGTCTCAAGCTTGTACATCGTTCCTTTTTTATGTTTTTTATGTCTAGTTTTGGAAGGTACCGTCTCTAAGGTGCAGTCATCATTGTACCGTAGTGCCATGGGTGGAAAGGCCATAGAAAGGTAAGGACAGTGTGGAGACCATCGAGTATGTTCCAGAATAGCTGAATATTTGTAGATACATAGATCCATTCGTAACTTCAGTCCGCAAGCGAAACACTGTACCTCGTATCCCAATCCTGACTCAGGTCCCAAGTAGACAAATCCTGTTCTAGCTAAAATATGCGAAGAAGTAATCCTTTCCTATCCGTAGGCCATGCTTGAAATGTGTCCAGTCGACAGGCACAATCACACTAGTCAGGCAAGAAAACCGGAAAATGATAGGGTTTGAACTTGGAGTTCTCATCGGGTTTCTCACTCGATTCTTGCTGTTGCGAAGTCATCCTTCTGGTGGGTGGCTATCCGCTTACAACCATTGTTTTATACCAACATGTCCATAAGGCAAAGTAAAGTGGTTGGGCAGTCGCACTCGCTTTTAGTACACGATTTGATAGACTTTTTCCAAGGGTCGACTGACGATGTGGTGAGTGGGTAAACGTACAATCTTGTGGGGTTGATAGGTGGTTACTTCAAAGTGTTCATCCTCTCCCGATTGCAAGGCTTCTTTCAATACCCCAAAGTTGACCACACGACTGGTACGATAATTTAGAGTCAATCCTTTCACTTTACACTGCGTGTGCACTTCTCCTTGTGGGTCCCGGTATTCGTAGCCGTAATGTTTGGGACCGCCACTGACGAAACTTAGAATCTTGTCGTCGGGATGCTCGTCTGTCCAGGCTCCTAAACGGTCTCCTTCGATGTCAGGGTGCTGTTGACTCGGGTGATGGATGTAAATGCAACTGTCCGTGTCAAAGTACAGGACGCGTTCCCCTAACAGTTCTAAAGCTTTGTCCAATTTTAAGCGAGCATGAGCTGTCACGTAAGCCGCAATGATGACATTTCCAAAAGGGTCGTCTTGTACAAAGTCCAGATCTTCTTCGTAATTGACCAAGATCAAATCCTCGCGAACGACGTCCACGTGTTTCATGTATTTGGTTTTGTCGTGAATCATCTGGAAGTAGCGGGAAGGTTCTGTCAAATATTCCGTCTTGGGTAAACACGGGCGTTGTGCCATTTTACCCCACAAACAATTTAACATCACTTTGGCAAACGATCGCCTGCCTTCGTTTTTCTCGATGTGGTCTAAAGGGATGCCTTCTTGTTCATAGTATTTCTCTTTTAATGTCTTTTGGTCTTCGGGAGTGTGACACCAGGACGGATAGCCACTGGCTTCTTGCTTCAGTTTCAAAAAGGCATCCACGTAGTCGGCGAAAATGCCTTTCTGCGTGGGATCACCCTTGTGGTATTGTTGTGTCTTGGGAAAGTGACAAATTTCATACACTTCTAACAGTTGATATCCCATGTCCAGAGCTTTGAACAATTCTACGCTGACCCAGGTTCCCGTCAAAGCCCGTTCTTCCTGGGTGTGCTGACAAGGCTGATCTTGGTTGCACGTTTCGGCACAAGTACGGCACAAAGGAAACATCAGTTTGCCTTGGCAATGGTGAGGTAAGACGGGATGGTACAAGTCCGTGGGCGGCAAACTTAACACTTGATCAAGCCTTCGTATTGTCGAATGCTTTTGGGGTCGATGTGTTCCGTGAACAACTGTGGGTGCCCTGTAGGAAAGCGATAATATTTGCACACGTAGGGATACAGCGAACACACGTCCAAGTATTTGATTTCTTCTCCTTTCTCTTCGTCGGCTTGGTACAGCAAACAGGTGGCATTGGTCCTTCCTCCGTACAAACTATCCCTCGGGTTCAGGGGGTCCATGAACTGGTAACTTTCCACGACGCGTTTAAACTCGGGATCGGTTTTCAAACGGTGATCGTATTCGTGTTCCCACATTTCCACCACTTGGTATCCTTCCTGTTCTAACTTTAGGCGTCGCTGACAAGTGGCCTGGTACAAGTCTTCCATGGTTCGTTGTAAAAACTGATTTTTAGTGCCACGGTGAGGGTAACAGACGGGACATCCGTGAAATAAACAACCGTTAAACTCGTACACGATCTTGGGGTTTTCTAAGTCCCAGCCATCTACCGAATGCGTTCCGATGGTCTTTTCGCCCCCTCCGTTGCGGGCATGCTGAATCCATTTGTCTTCCTTGTCGCACAAGTAATGTAACCAACGTAGGGCTTTGACCGAGTATTGACGTTTGACATAGTTGGTCGTTTGAGGACGGATGACAGCTACGGTGTTTTCAGGCATGAATCGTTCTCTGTACACTAAGGAACACGCTTTGGCAATGGTGCAAGCTTCTTTCAAAGGATCGACCCCTCCGTGTTCCATGAACAGTTCTCGAAATTTTCCACAGCAACGTCGTAAAATGTCAACGTCGGAACGACAATACTTTAACATTTCTTCCTGAAAGTCGAAAGGGTCCGAGGCGTGAGCCTGGTACCAAGCGTAGAAAGCTTCTCGTTGTTCGGTACGCATGTTGTCGGGGTCGTAATAGTGAGCCTCAGGTAAATGGGGTAGAACGGCGTGTTGACTGGCTTCCATATTGAAAAAGTGTGGAAAGTACCCTTTAGCCATTTCTGTCATTCCAAACGTTTTAGGCATTCGGCTCAAAGGCATGGCCCAGTAACTCATCGAATCTTTAAACTGTACTTGTCCCACTTGCATGAAAATGATTTTGGCTCCGTTCAAAGTCACTTTAGGACGCTCCTTGCCTTGTTCCGTATAGTATCTCAAAAGAAACTGTCCATCGTATCCGGAGAAATTGTGAGCCAATACATTAACATAAACCCAAAGGCCCTTTTCAGGGCCACTCATAGGTCTCGAAAAGAGATTGACTTTCAATTGCCTACCCCTTTTGTTTTATTTTTAAAAAAAAATTCCCATGTTAAATTTCCCTTGACGCTATACAGTCCCACCCTGTTTAAATTCCTTTGACGCTATACAGTCCCATATTCCCATGTTCAATTCCCCTTGACGCTCAACAGTCCCAAAATCTATTTCCCATGTTAATTTCCCTTGTCGCTAAACAGTCCCAGGGTTTTTCTCCATGTTAAATTTACATAGTCGCTAAACAGTCCCAGGGGGGTTCTGTAATGCTAATTCCCATTGTCGTTGAATCGTCCCCCATTACTAGTGGCATCAGATAGACACTATTTTCCGCATTGGATGACCAGGACTTTGCAGATGATTTCGCGTTGCATTCCCACACCCACCAGCAAATGTAAGATGATACATAACGCCTCTGCACCTCTACCCGCCAAGCAGAACTGAGAGTACGCCAAAAGAAGCAGAGGTTATGTATCTCAACATTGACTCACCAACCCCAATCGGGAGAGATAATGTAGACTTACCTTGCTCTAACAGCTTTACATACCTGGACAGCATTATCTGACAAGATGGAGGCACCAAAACGACATCCAGAGCAGTCCAAGCAAGGCCAGAAATGTATTCCGAAGTATAAACAGGGTATGGAGATCAACACAATATGGTACCAAAGCTGCATCTTATCAACGATACTGTATGGTTCGGAGTGCTGGCGTATGATAAATTGTGATTTTGCCTAGCTCCCCACCTTCCACACCACTAGGCCCCTAAAAATTCTTCCTTCCTTCGGCCGAGGAAAATTTGCAATCATGATCTGCTCGTATCATGCCACCAAGACAACATCGCAACTATCATCATGAGTAGCCGCTGGAGATGGATCGGGCATATCATGCGAAAGGAGACAGGAACAGTTTTTATGACAACACTGCACTGGACCCCTGAGTGACGACGGAAGCGTGGGAGGTCTAAGACAGCATGGCGTGGCGCTGTTGCTGTTGATGCTGGGATTAAGACCCATCACCAAAGTATGGGCACACTAGAGGAAATGGTCAAAGACAGACAGAAGTGTAAGAGCCAATGGTCTTAAATGGCACAAAGTAAGTAAGTATGTAAGTAGATCCTTCGATAAATATTTATATTAAACCTTTCAATGGAGAAAAACAAATCTTATATATATATATATATATATATATATATATATATATATATATATATATATATATATATGACAAGAGCAACATGTGCAAGAAAGCTTTTAAAAGTGTTTTAAGTGTCCAGTACCTTTACTGACTTTGTGTCTCCTTTTTCTTTCCACCATCTGTAAAATACGAAGAAAATGAATGTGAACTAAATGACTCCTAATATTGTGTAGTGATTAAGTACGCGCATGGCGAAGTTGCAGTTGTTGTTGTTCTTGCTGTTGATGATGATGATGATGATGATGATGATGATGATGATGATGATGATGAAAGGAAAAGATTTGGTGGTGATAATGTTGAGACGGGAAATCACAAGTTTCACACTGTGCCGAAATAAATCATTTGACGAAACAATCTATCGATTTATCATCAATCGACAAGCAAATCAATCAGTCAATAACAAAAAATGTAAAAAGAAAAGCGTTTAATCTCGAAAAAGACGATAATCTGACTAAACATAAATGCTAATATAAAGAAGAAACACAGCCATAATGAATCCGATGTTTAGGTATTAAAAAATAGAATTTGCAGAGCTTTCCTGGTTAGTCATCAACGTAGGTCGTTAATTATAATGAACTAAATAATTATCGCATAGTCAAATAATTTCTCAAACCATGTAAAGGCATAAATCTAACCCCTTTAGCCAATTTGTTCTCTCCTCATAAAAGAATGTGTATGGTCATGTGATACATAGTAGTACTAGTAGCAGTAGTAGTGCTGATGTAGCCATAGTGTAGGTACAACTTCAGTCATTAAAGCAGGTACAACAACTATAGTGAACATTAGAACAATTATCCTTGCAACCACATTCTAATTATCTTCATCGTTGTCTTTATCGTCTTGTAGCTATTATAAAAGAAACAAATAGGGATTACACTTACCCGTGCTACTATTTCTGAAATATCTACAAGTGTATGCAAGCAGCAAAGAACTAATGTCCCATTTCTTCGGACGGAAAACCTTGAAAATCCCTCTATATCCTCATCGGGGAAGAGGGATAATTCTCGGCATGCAATGCACAGCTGTGGTTCTGTTACTAAATCCCCATCGTTCGGATGAAGCCAAAAGAAGGCTATCACCGAGAGTACAATAATAAACAGTAAAAATAGTATCACCAGAAAAATCACCAGATACTTTACACAAAGAGTGTTGTTGTCTGATTTTGCAAAGTACGACATTATGGATACTATTTTCACTTCTACTACCGACATGTAAAACGAAAGTACGTTTCAGATAATGTCAAGTGTTATCTTTTGTACTTTGTCGGCGTTTATCAGTTATGGGTTTGCATTAATACAGAGTGTACTTTCGTTTTGGCTTGGTTCGTGTCGATCTATGCGATACTTTTGAACAATAGATGCATAAAGAGTTATCAATAGGCAACGTGTGTTTATATATATTTCACAGGAGGAAATTCCAGGAATGTGCCTTTTCCTTTATTACTTTGGAAAACTTGAGGCCCATTAAAACGTTTGATTTTCTGGAAATTAAAGACTGTTTTGAGGTCTATTTTAATGTTGGCCGTATCCCTAAATTAGCTGCATTAGCAGCAGAGGGGGCGAACAGATCAACTTTTGGAAGCGTCCAAAAACCGAAATAAGCCTTCCTAAAAAAAGGTATTAATAACTTTAAAAATCAAAATAACTAACTGAGGACTCTCAAAGAGTCCCTAGGTTAGTCGACGTTATTTCTCCAACTAAAAACTTGTTAATGGCGAGTATATTACAAAAAAAAACGAACCAACTTGAGGTCCCGCCCCCTCTTAATTTATCCAAATATTTTATCAAGTCCAATACGATATCTTGTTCTAGGATCGTGCAAATTTATTGTTATAAATCCATGTGGAGTAGCTTGCGCTCGTGAAAAGAAATTTCTGAATTTAATTATATCTATGTCACCGCTGCACCAAGTTTGATGAATATATCTCATTGTGTGTGTATCAACTCCATTAAACACAACTAAAATATTATAGTTATCTCTGATCACTTTTGGTATTTGTGTGTATCGTTGAGTAACATAAATGACATCGGTGTTTTTATGTCTACCTCGAGAAAAAATCCTAGCTGGATTTGATTGTTTGTCGAGCATCACATCGTCGTATACAACCAAATTATTAATAAATCCGTCTATGGAATCTACTGATGGTGCTTCATCAATATCGGTTATAAACTCGATAACATCGTTATCTTTATCTATTTGCGCGTTTTCATTAAAATCCTTAAGCACATCATAACATCGTTGATCATCAACTGACGGGGCTACCAAATACAATTTATCCCACTTTAACCATCTCATTATAAGATTAAGTAACAACTGTGTCTTTCCACTTCCAGATGGTCCTATTATTATCATTCTGATGGAATTCAATAACGCAGGATGGTGCTTGACAGGTTCTCGTTTTCTTGTCGCTGAAAAATCAATTATATCCATGCTATATAAAATATCTACGGATTCATATTGTGTGAAGTGCAGGACGCGTACTCCGACGGATACACTAACAGCTATTACCACAAAAAATAACAGATCAGCGGTTACGGGTAAGTGTACGCGGTGTGGTACAAAGAAATTTAAATTTATTCCCGGTGATAAATGAGGAACAAAGTCAGCGTTAAAAAAAAAGCAACGAGGAGGTGATATTGCAGCAAAATTAACAAAATTACCCGGGACTCCGTGGGCTAAATACCCAGGAGAAAAACACCTACCAGGACATAATTATTGCGGTCCTGGTACTTGACTCGATATCAGGCTTGATAATCAGGTACAACCAAAACCAGGCGAGGAACCAATAAACGCTATTGATAAAGCATGTCATGCTCATGATGTTGCGTATAAAAGCAATGATCTACAACATAGGCATATTGCAGATGTGAAATTAATTCCAGCGCTAAATTCTATAAAAAATAAAAATATCAAAGAAAAATTAGCTAATTGGTTAGTAAGAACCGCGATTGAAAGTAAATTAGCGCTAGGGGCTGGTAATATATAAAATGGAATCGATTTATTATTCCCCAATTGGATACTGGAAAGGTAAAGCAGAAATTAGTAAAATTGCTGATGCAGCAGCGGTTAAACATTCTAATGCTAAAATGTGGTTATCCAAACAGGCAATATGGCAAATTTACCTACCGCCACCCAAGCAAATTCACTTTGCACATTTCAATGTCAGTGTTCCTAATGAAGTTCATCAAGCTGATATTCTGTTTTTACCTCATGATACCGTTAAAACTGGTCGACGTTAAATAACATACAAGTACGCGCTAACTGTTGTTGATGTTGCAAGGAGATATAAAGATGCAGAACCGCTATCAACGAAAACAGCATCTGAAGTAGCCAATGCGTTTAAACAAATTTATCAACGAGGTGGTCTACGATGGCCACAGCTGCTACAGGTTGATCCTGGCAAGGAATTTCTTGGTCCAGTATCATCCTTAATGAAGCAACATAAGGTCAAAATACGACGAGGACATACTGCAATTCATCGTGATCAGGCAATTGTTGAACCATTTAATCGAAAACTTGCTGAGCGGTTATTTGGATATCAATACGCGAAGGAATTTATTCAGGATACGAGATCTCGTGAATGGGTTGCAAGATTACCAAATGTGATAAATGCATTAAATAATGAAACAACTCGAACGACCAACATGAAACCTTTTAATGCAATTACAAAACAAAATATACCTACACAACAACGTGATCTTTCAGCACAGCCAGTATTAGGTAATACCACTGTAAGGTATTTATATGAGCCCGGCGAACTCGAAGGTGGTAAAAAAAAGAGCGACTGATCTTGTTTGGAGTATTACCATACACAAGATATCCACCGTGACAAGATCCACTGGTAGACCCGCAATCTACAGGCTGGATCCAACTGCTCCTCAACGTGGATTTGTACGTGAACAATTACAAGTAATTCCCGATGACACACAATTACCACCCAAATCACTTAACTAGCACTGGTGCCAGGCCGCGACGTCGGTTACATTCAAGACAGGTCAACATGATATTTGCTCGTGTATGACCAAGATTGTTATTTTTTCTGTCTACGGTAAATTGTCTTGGATCATTTTTCAGATGCCGCCATAACAATTACAACTTGCACAATGAGTATTCTGTTCTTGTTTCAGCGCATTAATAAAATCAACATCAAGATCAAAATCGCGTTTTTTTTGTCACTTTGTTTATAACCAGATAATTTTTTTCTTATTATATCATTGTCAATATCATCATTGATCACTGACGAGTCCATGACGATTCGTCTCAATTGAGATATTTTTCTAACTCGAGACACTGCAAGATAAACTAAGTTCGACCATTCGATACGATCATCAACTATCCAAACAACTGTATCAGTAATAATTAATCCCTGAGATGAATGAATCGTCATCGCGTATCCAAGTGTCCACGGGGATTTATCAACACGTAGAGCATCTTCAACAACATCAACATCAACTGACACAATACCATTCAACACAAGATTCTGTTTCCTTGACTCTGTCTGTTCTAGTATATCAACGTCAATATTTTGCCGTCGCGTATTTGCTGGTCGATAACATAACGGAACTGGCAACGTTGGAAACTTTTCTCGTTGTAACTGAAACTACTCCCGTTGAAGTGTATCACGAACTATCTTTCTACTTGCAACTATCAAATCGTTTGGTCTCCACGCGCGCAAAAAGTCTTTCATGGGTGTTTCTGAAATTATCTCGCGCATTACCTCACACTGAATTTTATTCGGTTGTAGTCTGATTAATTTTTTAAATTCCTTTAATTCTGCATCAAGTGCTCTATGATCATCAGTTATTTCTTCATAGTAATCAACGAAATTTTTCAGCCAATCATGTGGAGATGGTCCAGTTATGGGTGGTGGTTGACCGTGATCGCCGCACATTATCACAGCAGTATTTCTTGTTAATAACCAATCAAGAAACATTTTTAATGTTTCCAGCGGTACAGTGCATATTTCATCCCATATTATGATCCTTGGAATATATTTTTCTCCCATCCTTAAAGATGTCCATGTATCACCCTTCCATCGGAAGAAGTTGTGATAAGTACATGATTGTACTCCTCGTTGTTTCATTTCTCGCGCGAGTCTATGTGTAGGTGTTAGCACAATCATATCTGAATTCTGAAATAGTTCGATAGCTCGAGTGGTTTTCCTGGAACCTCCAGGTCCCTTTACATAAACTATTTTGTGTCTAGTCATTGGATCGTATACCGATGGTAACAGCGAAGTTTTCGACGATAGTTTTGATGTTTGATATTTTTTTACAGTGAATATCTTTAACCGCAACATCAGCGGATTCGGAATAATTAAGTATATTTTCTTTTTTCATTCTCCACGAACCCCACGATGCACAAGTGTCTATGCTTAATTTTTCTACCAGTATTGAATATTTTTTACTTATATAAAACGAATCCGTAGCAACTCTGACAGCAAACTTAGAAACCTTATTTATCATCGATAATAAATTTATCGAAACATACGCTAACATTGAAGATCTTAAATGAGTAAACTGCGGTGACTCACCGTCCATGTAGCTCACAATTGTACCTAATTTATTTCCATTTGGCAGGAAAGCTATTTCTCGACTTATAAACGTGTTCTTATTCGTTGTATCAGCGATTATGAAATCTAACTCAGCATCGTCCATGATCAATCTTGTGAGGATTATCTAACTAAGTTTTCAAACAAATTATGATTTAAACAAATTTATTCCACATCCTATAATAACAAACTAGGAATCCAATATTGATGGTATGATCAGAAATTGCAGGTTGAAGAGACCAGTTGGTTATGTTACTAATACCGGCTATCTATTGTTTACTGCTGGGAAGAACAATTATCTCTGTCATCGCTTCATATACGAGTGTCACAAAGGGTTGATCAAAGATGGTCTTGTGATCGATCACATCAACGGTGTGAAAACCGACAATAATTTATCCAATCTTCAAGCTGTTACACAGAGTGATAATTCTGCACGGGGTAATACTGGGAGATGTAAAACAACCGGAAAAAGGGCGGTAAAATCTACAAACATAGAGATAGGCGAAGAAATTATATTTCACTCAATGAACGCGGCTGCGAAATACTTTGATATTAACTCGCGTGTGGTAAAATACGTCACAGAAAATATAACCAAATCTACTCTTTCCAGTAAATATAACAGAAAATTATTTTCCAATATTGTTAATGAGATAAACTACCATCACTATCAAGTAATTACTTTAAATTGCATATATTAACCATTTATTTTTGGGGGGGACCCAGTAATGTACAATCGTATACTGCTTATTTTTTGACTTATGCGAGAGGGAGATTACTTCTGTAATATATATTTCTTCGTAGATTTCTGATTTTATGGTCGTAATTAGTCAATTAACAATCTACGTCGTAATTAATATCAATGATTATACTAAAGAAAGATATTTATGGTTTTTTAGCTTACAAAATAGAAAAATAAACGTATTTTACATCGTACAATATAGCGGAGTTATTTTTTAGATATGTTATGAGAAATCGAGGCAGAACACGCTGTTAGTGCAGATATTTACAATCTGCTTAGAAACCGCTGTTATAATGCATAAATATTTAAACCGATCTGTAGGTGATAAAACGTTTGATGGTGCAGTGGTAGTATGTACATACATTTTATCAAGGCAGAACACGCTGTTAGTGCAGATATTTACAATCTGTTACGAGAAATCGAGGCAGAACACGCTGTTAGTGCAGATATTTACAATATATTCAGAAACCGTTGTTTTCATGCAGAAATATGTATAACTTACAATCCATTCAAAAACCGTAGCTATATAATAACTTCTGAAACGTATATTGTTAGATGATTCGATAGCTCAGTTGATAACGTATCGAACCGTGATGCTTGAGGTCCCAGGATCGAATCCCATGACTGACAACTGTCGGAATTTTACTCTTATTAGTAATTTTTATAATTAATTGGGGCCCCGCCAGCCCCTCTCCGCTCAACAGAACCCCTCCAACCACGTCAGTGGTGATTGATACATGTTTTGTATCACCCACGGGCTGATTATTGGGGAGTGTTCTGTTGAGCGTAGAAAATGGCCCCATATATGTTTGTGCCGTCCTTAATTAAAATTTCATTCATTGTATATATTTCATTCATTCATTGTATATGTTTGTGCCGTCCTTAATTAAGATTTCATTCATTGTATATATTTCATGTCATTCATTCATTGTATATGTGTGCCCGTTGAACTTGGTAGAATGCGGTGGCAAGCTACGAGTTCTGGGTTGTACTGTCCTTGTAAATATGTTGTGCTGTCCTTGAAACATCCTCCTCGACTCGCTAGAACACTCGACTAGGGGTTCACATGAGGATATATTTTTTCTTTTAAATATATATATATATATATAAATATATATATATATATATATATATATATATATATATATATATATATATATATATATATATATATATATATATATATATGCTAAATAATGAACCATGAAAATATCAATGATGTAATTGTTGCTATTAATAAATTAGAAAAAGACAGCATTAATATAGCTGATGAACTGAATCCTGAAAAGATTATTTCTGATTTTGAAATCTTAGAAGAACGTAAAAATGATGGCGGTCTTACACTGTCGTGTGAATACAAGTTCATAAAACGAATTCAAGCGGCGATGTTCCGGTCACTAGCTGCAGTAAAAGATGATCAGGTCAAGGAATTCGTTCCTATCTCTGCCGCAGAAGAAAATATTAGATCAGAGTTATCCCACGAATACGAGGCAAAGAAAACGATTAGTACTCGTATAAGACAATTAAGAAAAATTATGTTAGATCGTGAAGCGATCCAAAGTAACTTCGTTGGTGAAACGACCGAACACGTGTAATATTTTGTCAGAAATATTTATTTTATTTTATCAGAAATATTTTACACAGAAACATTTTTATTTTATTATATCAGAAATATTTATTTTATTTTTTCAGAAATGTTCTATTTTTTCTGAAATATAATATTTTTTCAGCTATTTTAGTCGATTTGTCAACGAAAATTGATGAATTTTCCAATATGATTCGGGTCAAACCTCAAGCGGTTCTCTAATTGATTTATCTATAAATCGCCAAAAATCAGTAAAATTAGCTCAAAAAATGAGATTTTTCATGCGATTTTTGTTAATTTTATTGTTAATTTTCAAATAAAAATGAGGATTTTTAACGATTTATTGATAAATCAATTAGAGTACCGCTCGAGGTTTGACCTGACGAAAAACTGTAATTTGACGAATTTTCCTTGACAAATCGACTAAAATAGCTGAAAAAAATAACAAATTTGACTGAAAAGATTGGAATATTTCTGAAAAAATAAAATATTTAAGAAAAAAATAAAATATTTCTGATAAAAATAAAATAAATATTTCTGATAAAATAAAAATATTTCAGAATAATAATAAAATATTTTTTGTAGTATTGTTTGCAAAACTGATCGATATTGTTAAATTTTAGCACCTAACTACATATCAGGTATAACAAACTGATCGATTTACACGATTTTGAGTACCAATTCACTAGTCAAAATTAACAAACTGATTGATTTACACGATTTTGAGTACCCATTTGCTAGTCAAAATTAACAAACTGATTGATCTGCATGATTTTGAGTACCAACCACCATATCAATTTAAGATATTTCTGATAAAATAAAAATATTTCTGATAAAATAAAAATATTTCAGAATAATAATAAGAAATTTTTTGTAGTATTTTTTGCAAAACTGATTGATTTTGTTAATTTTGAGTACCAATCACCATATCAAAACAAGCAATCTGATTGATTTTGTTAATTCTGAGTACCAATCACCATATCAATTTCAGAATAAAAAATATTTCAGAATAATAAAAAAATATTTTTGTGGTATTTTTTCAAAACTGATCGATTTACACGATTTTGACTACGTAAATGCATATCAGGATTAACAAACTGATCGATTTACACGATTTTGAGTACCTAAATACATATCAGGATTAACAAACTGATCGATTTACATGATTTTGAGTATCAACCACCATATCAATAATACAATATTTCTGATAAAATAAAATATTTCTGAAAAATCTATGAGAAAAGTCTACGATTTCACATACAGATTCACAATCAATTCCTCTCCCCGCAGGTCAATTAAGTGTCCAAGGTGGTCAGTTAGTTTAAAATTTATTCGTGTTAATATAGTATTATGACACCGCAGATAAACAGGATTAGTTGGTTCTTGCACGATCAAATCCCCAGGGGAAACTTGTGGTGTGAACGTGTATAAGATATATCCTTTTTGAGCCTGATTTGATTTTCCGAGATCTATTTGATAGCTGCCATCGATTACGTCACAAACTAGATTAACCACGATCGTTGAAGTTATATTAACTATTCTCGGAGATACATGTCTACCGCCTCCATGTGGATCATTATTATATCCGGGGATAACTGAAGGTGGAGTTATTTTTCTCCACGCATCTAGTATTTTAGGAAAGTTTTTCTCGATAAGATCACTGATAGATTTTTTTGAATTCGCCCGTGGAAAATCCTGGCAATATGAATGTTGGTATATCCGCGTCAGTTATCTTATAATGATCAGTAAATAATTTTTTAACTGTTATACGAGGTTTAGCATTATAAATAACATTACCACCAGTAAACGCAGACTGTCTTGGAGTGTTGATAGTAAGTGATAGAGTAATAATTTTATTAATATAATTAAGATCTGATATAACATGGTTTAAATGTTGTATTGTTTCAATAATCTGTTGTCTTGTATTTTCTGAATAAAGATGTGTTATATCAAAAAATAATTTTGTAGATTACCGAATACACGTTCATACTCGAACTTAATTGTACTGGAAAACAAACCAATAAATCCTTCATTGACAAACGCTTTTTCATTACTAACATAGTACATACTGCTTCCTACCATCATAGGAAGTTGTGTGCCATCAGGTGCAGTAAATACAGCTCTAACATCACCTATATAGTAATTTGTTAGATTCCATGGGTGTTTGCTTTGATATTCTGGAGTTATTATAAACTTGGCCTCGTCCGTGAGAAATTAATTTAACTTCGGTTCTGGTGGTCCATGATATTCTGGCGCAATATCAGGCCAACCTAGTACGGATCTTATCGTGGACTGATAAATATCAACGACGTAATCAGGCGAGTTTATTTCGATTGCAGAAGACAGCGTTGGTTCATGAACGTTAATTGATATTTTTACTTCTCTTCCGGTTATTGATTTTATTCTACGCGCAAATTCATCATTGATTTGTCCGATCTCATAACTACCAGTTGGTATTCCAACAACGTTCCAGTCAGGTGTTCCATCGGGTTTATTCTTATTAGCAAATACAAGTGAATTATTTGCTGGTGTACCATTAAATGATCTCGATCTGATATTTGGCCAACTATGGTATACTTGTAATTGCGCTAGTGCAATTTCTTTTACTGGAATTGCAGTTGGAAAATTGATGTTAAATTCAGGATTAATCGAGCTTACCGAGATCATCGTGGTCTTGTCTGGGGTTGTGTTCGTCACGATCTGCTGGAGTAGCTCTCCTGACGTTGTCAGTGATGTCATTGTTAATACTCGTACCTTTAACAGTACTGTTATATATTTTAATCATTTCTGAAAACTCAAAATCAGATATAATTCCATCATTGAGACTCGCTGATAACAACGAAGATAACTTCCAGTATGCGACCGTCGCTGTATGCAATCTTATCATGTAATCGAAAAAATTTTCATTCGTGCAAGTACATATTTTTTTTTGCAACGATATTGAACACACCTGCAATCGTTGTTGTAGCTGAAATGCAAATAGTTACAGCTACTGGTGCCATCATTGTCATTGTTGATAATATCACACCGGTTCCAGCAATAACAGCGGATGCTGAATAAACGATTACGTCGACGATAACTAGTCGTCGTCGATATTTCTTTACTTTTACCGTGTATTGTTCGACTCGATCTTTTAAGTTCGTTTGCCATTCACGCGCTTGATTCTACCTATAATGTTGCGATGTAACGTCGATTGAGGTACTCATTATATTTTATGCAGTAACCAACTGAGGTGTTTCAGCTACAAATTTCAAACACCACCAGTAAGATGTTGCGGTTAATTTCTTATTAGCTGCTTCCAGAATAAATATTTCTATTTAATATAACAGACATAACCCCGGAAAACTTATCAGTTGAATGACGCCATGGATACGTTGTAAATATTTCAAATTTTGCAGCACTGAACACAGACAACCTGGTTTTATTAACGATCTCAGGAATCTCCGCTACGATGTCTTGCTGTGTATTTTTAATCGTGTCGATGTTCGTCTTGATATCAACGAGTTTTACGTCAACGGTGTGCGGATTACCAAAATATTCCTCTGCGGTTTCATTAATTTTTCTAAAGTTGCTACGGAGATTTCTGAACGCGTTTACGTGAACGTCATACTCGGCCCGCAACGTGGATAATTTACCATTTATGGTGTTGTAGTTGACGTCAACGTATTTTTTTGTTGCGGCATCTTCGTCGGATGTTGGATCTCTCAAAACTACTATTTTATTCCCGTTCATGCTGAGTTCTTCCGTCATTGTGTCACCGGTATTTTTCACGCGATTAGCAACACTTGTTGTAATTTGATCTCTGATGGGTATAAACGATATACTTGAATCCCTGATTTTCCCGCTGGCAGTAAACACAGGGATATTATCCGTGACCGCACCGAGTACTCGTCGAATTATGTCATTCCATTTGATATTGCTGGTTTTTAGTTTACCATAACGATCCTGAAAAATAACAACCTCATCTGGGTCAACTCCAGCCAGGTTCATAATAGCAGCGAGTTCATCTTTAGTCGCGTACTTTGACAGATGAATGTCATCGGACGTAATTTTAACGTGCGAAGAAGATCTTCTTCTATAAATATCAACCATTATATAAGATCTAAGATTTTTTTAAAACGAATCGGTTGCGTGTATAATCATGCACGACTTTATGTGGCGGTTTGGATGATTTTGATATAACGTTAAGTACATTAATTACTTCACGGCCGCATATTGGCGGATCTGTCATTGTTTGTGTGGGTAGCGTTGAATACCAAACTTCCGCGTGAAGTGGCGCGACATACTTGATAAACTCACGCGGTGGAGCTAACCCGTATGAATCAAAATAAACGATTTCACGTGGATCAACCGCGTATGATACCCAATGAGTACCGGGTCCTGAATTCGTGTCAAGATTAATAATACCTGTTTCGAGTTTGTTTGGTTGTTTCGGTAATTGATCTCGCATAAAAACGCCTCTGAAGATTTTATTTTTAATCGTTTAGCAGCATCAAGTAAATCAAAATTTGATGCTGGAGCATCTAACGAAGTGATCCTGGAAGCCTCAGACCTCTTCCCCAACGAGATCCTGGTAATCTTAGACCGCGCCCTTTTTTGTATCCCTTTCCTGTTGCTTTCTTTAGAGCCATTACAGCACTGTTCCAACAGCACCTAACGCGGCTGCTTTTTGCTACGGCTGGAGCGGCAACAGCTATTATTGCCGGAATGGCCGCGAAAAGTGGAAAAATACCACCGGTTTTAATTGAGTCCTTAATCGCACCCGCAGAGAGATTAAGTTTGATGATTGTTTTTGATTGTTTAGGGCCGTTGAAATGTTTAAGTTGACGTTCTGATAATGATAATTTATTTTGACCACCCGTGATCTGATCTCGCTTTAGTGATATTTTCATTCCGCAGTTTTTTGCTGAATTTGAATGAAGGGTTTTATTCTGACCAGGAGTCAGACTGACACTAACGTGATGATATGGCATTTTATGATAAATACTTGCCACGCTCCAAATAATGATTAAAGATTTTCCACTGGTGCATCAACGACCCTCATTCGACCACTACCACCTTCAAGTAACATGGCTTTATCGCTGAGTATAACTGCGATTGCTCTATAATCAATACCACCTGTATTTAACGTTGCTTTAAGATGTATATCAACGACAGATTGTTTTGATAGATCAAGATGCTCCAGTGAAAAATAATAAATCGGATACAAAGTTCTGAAATCATATTGTGATATTCGCAACCCAGTATCTACATTTTGATCATGTCCCATGAATGACATCAAACGATGATATACACGTCCTATATGATTTTGCGTATAATTTAGTTGTATATTCTCTGTTGGTTCTTGTTGTCCGTTTATCCGTAAAGAAATATATGTGATACCTAGTTTGTCAAATATCATATGAGTACGTTCTTGATCACCTAAACAATCATAGTTCTGAAACGCAATAAAAATATGCCGTGGTGCAGAAACTACCTTGTTGTGATGCTATATGCCATGTAAACTGACCGTTAACGTCAGTTTGCATACTATCCGTGCTTGTTGTTAACCATGACAACAAGGATTTACCACCTGTGTCATTGAAAGAAATTAATTTTTGTTCTTCTGCGATCGTTGGAGTCATTACCGGCATCCACAACGATAGTTTTTTTTAGTATTACTTTACCAGCATCACCAGCAGGTCTCCACAGAGCATCGTTATCATCACCCTTTCTTACAAAAACAACCGTGTGTCTAGCTCCAAAAATAACCGTTTTAACATTCCTACAAAATCCAAAAATATGCGATAGTGGCATTGTACATGAAAAACTTCTATTGGCTCCTAGCAACATATTTTTACGCGTTGCGGATCCCAAGTTGAAATTTGGGTTAGCACCATGAACAAATGGCCACACATCAGCATCAGCGTTAGTGGCATCGTTTCTTGGTCGTCTTATATTATACGAATCGCTTTCAGGGTGACCAGAATTATCTTTCGCAAATATCATTGTGGGACCTGCTGATCTTGTATAATCATCAGAATATCTTGCCAATCCTATTATTGTTGTTGCAACGTCGAAATCTTTCTGAATTGATTCAATATTTTTCCATCGATCATGTACGTGGCGCTATCAAATAATGCCATGATCCCGTTGTCGACAAAACCAACGTTTACTGCATCTGCGTAATTAGCATCGGTTGTTCTTACAATTGTACCTTCTACCTCAATAAAAGCCTCAGCGGGTAAAAAGTATATACTTGTGTCATGAACGTATAGTTCAATTCTTCCTCCACGTTGATCTGGTGTTCGTCATAAGAATAAAACTGATAATCACGTACCGATTCATCTTTAAGGACAGGTGCTTCCATGTCAAATGCTGTGTCGGATACGCGCTTGAACATTTTATTAAAATTATTTTCGTCTAACACGCTGATTACCGCTTTCGGGAAATTCCACTTCGGGGAGTTCCACTTCCTGATATCAAACTTGAGATATTATTTCCCGATTCACCGAATCCCCGATCTGCTAACGCTGCCAGTTTTTGATTTGCAGCTTGATTTATTATTTTACTGACATCTGCGGGCATCACTTCAGTACTTGGCAATTTTACTGGTTGTCGTTTTCGTCTTATTAATCGTGCTAGTCTATCTTTGATCGCCGAGAGCGCCTTACCAGCAACATTGACAATTGCACCAGGAGCTTTTTCACGAACAATATCAATAGCTTTCATCGATAATTGTTTTGCAATAGGCGTTGCTTTTGGGGCTAACCTTGTAAATAATCCCTGAATAACATCACCAAGTCCATCTCCGTAAATAGCTCTGTAGTTTGGTAATCGTAAATTTACCGCTCTGACCGATACGGATTTACGATGATTATTGTGTACGATCATCTTATTTTATTTACCATTTATCTAATCGCGGTGACTAATCATCAAAGAGCTCATCAATAAGTTCTCGGTAAACGCCAATATCCATGATGCCGCCGCGAAATAATCGCTGGCAAATATCAGCTGCTTCATTGGTTATTTCTGGTGAGTTATTTCCGGCACGTTTTCCCCCTATGAGAACTTCTAACCGTGACACGTCATTGAGGATATTATCGGGACAAACAAAATTATTTCCCACACCACTCCCCGTTGCTCCTTCTTCTGTTGTTTTTTTAAATAGTCTTAAGGGTGATCTTTCTTCTGTTGTTTTCTTAAATAGTCTTAAGGGTGATCTTTCTTCTGTTGTTTTCTTAAATAGTCTTAAGGGTGATCTTTCTTCTTTTGTTTTTTTAAGTAGTTCTTCTGACCCTTTAAGTTCCGACATCAACTTTTGCGGCGGTGAAGAAGATTGTTGTTGTTCTATTTGTTGCAGAGGTGGAGGAAGTTGATATGAAGGTTCCTGCTGGGAGAGTTGTTCCTGTTCTAGTTGTTTTATTTTCTCTTTATAAAGTCTTTTTACTTCTTCATCAAGATTTTTGTATTCTGGACCTCTAGCTTGTTTTTTGTTTCTATATACGCGATATATCCATTTAATAAGATTATCATCACTTATTTTTCATGACGGGGTTTTAAAATATTAGATTTATTAAATATACTAATTAATATTTTTTCAGGTAGTTCTTCACTTTTAGTATTTCTATCTTCGACAAACCCTTCCCTAAATTTTGCAATCAATTCTACGTTTTCTTCTACTGGTTTGGGTTCAGGTGCAAGTTCTTTTCTCACGTCGGCGACTTCAGTACGAAGTTTTCCAATACCTTCAAGTGTTTCTTCATCGACAGGTGGAGGTTGAGCTGCAGCTATATCAGTTGGAAGATCTCGTAAAATCTTTTTTGTTTGTTTGGTTCTTCTTGCTAATTTTTCAGTCTGCGCTGCAGTTTGTTCTAATACTGGAAAAATACCCTCTTTCCTCTTCTCATCTTCCTCCTTAATATCTCCCCATATAGTTTTTTCAACAGCCGCTACAGCTTTCTTAGTAGCTGCAGTGACGGGTTTAAATAGTTTTTTAGTGTCTTCTTCGTACTCAGCTTGTGATTGTTGCTGCGCTTGTAGGTTTTTTCTAAATGAATCTCTAACAGGAAGAAAATTTTTGATTGCTTCTAATCGTTCTCGTGCTATTCTTGCAGTATGAGATTCCGGATGTACCATTTTATTATAACATAATGATTTAATTATAGCAGCAGAGGGGGCGGGACCTCAAGTTGGTTCGTTTTTTTGTAATATACTCGTCATTAACAAGTTTTTAGTTGGAGAAATAACGTGGACTAACCTAGGGACTCTTTGAGAGTCCTCAGTTAGTTATTTTGAATTTTAAAGTTATTAATCCCTCTTTTTAGGAAGGCTTATTTCGGTTTCTGGACGCTTCCAAAAGTTGGTCTTTTCGCCCCCTCTGCTGCTGCATTAATATTTATCTAATCATGATTACCCGACTTTTACTTTCTATATAAATTGTTTATTTTGAGCACCAAATTCAACGTGCTTCAAAGAACACAGATGAATTATTGTGTGAACTCTATTTGTAAGTATAAATTTTGTCTTAATGAGTCACAATTTGTACCGGATAAGTACGTTTTTGAGAAGGTTGTAGCTTGTACATGTCATATAAGGATAAATGTCAGTTGATGCTCAGCTATTTCACATACATACATACATACATACATGCATACTCAATAATATCAAGATGGATATTGAAATAAAATGTTACTTCCATCACCTTACTACATCATATTTGATCTGTCAAGTCAATTATGCATTATATAATAACTTTGATTTTATTCAGATAATTAGGCAAATAGTCATCTGCATTTAGAATAAAGAGGCAATTAGTCATATCTAGCTTGTTGACATACAACACATGCGCATGGAGAGAAAGAGGAAAAAGAAAGAATAAGAAAACATTGAATGGATGGTTGGTGGGAGATGAAAGGAAGAGATAAAGAGAGTAAAACATGTTTATGATGTCATTTATCTCAGTTAATGTTTCCTTCCTCGCTGCAACAGTTTCTTCAATTAGCAAAGTTTACAAGCTAAAATGTAGCAGACAGTTAATCGGTGCTATAAATTGTGCTATTACGTGTCTGCCCATGGTGGCGTCTCGTATTTGGTCCTACCAAAGCACGTATTTTTAATGCGACCTGTCTGCCGATAGTTACGCATCGTGTTTGGATTTTCCCTCTACATCGACATAGAATATTTCATTAAAACAGTTTTTTTGTTCGTTCAAATCAATTTCTAATAATCTGTGAAAGCTAATGAATCCATTTTATATATTTGTGTTAATATATAGTAATAAAGCACCTACTCTCCCATTTTGTTTCTTCCACCTCAGGTAACATCCTAAAGTTAATATTCACCAATGTATCTTTTGACAGAACAAAATTTCTATCCGATAAAAGAATGTTTACTTAAAAATAACTCTTTCTGAAATAAAATGCATTCATTATACAAGACTGTCCTCTTACCCATTTCCTAATGAAACAGAACTGGGTTAGTTGACTTAGCTGTAACGAATCTGACATTGCGGGGTGATTGGCAAAACAATTACGTTCCCATGGCGATACTACAAACGTTTCAGATGAAAGTGGCCTCATTATCAATGAGTGATACAAACATTTATATAATACAAATATCGGCATGGGTTGTTTATGCTGATTGTCTGATATTCCGTCGATTAGGTATTTCAGCACAATTATTTCACATATATATTGTGGCTGTCATATTAACAACATATTGCTTCATATTAACTGAAGCAAATGTGTTTATAAAAATTAACATTCCATGTAGGTACAACACAGAAAGTTTTTTTTTCTAATATATAATGAATCCATTTGCCACAGTCTTGATGGTTGTGCTTTAGAAAATGTTACATGCAAATGATGAAAAAGTAATAAAACGTACGGACAAGGGTACATTCAATTGATTCGAATAATTCGACTCATTTAGTTCTTGAATCTTTTGCTTATTTCCTTATTACAAAATTCTAGGAGCAAAACGGATTGATTTAAATAAAGAAAAAAACAACAAACGTAGGTAAATACTTTCGCTACATCCTCGGCAAAAAATATTAGCTGAAATGCAGGTAGATAATTTGCTTTATCTACTCCCATTGTACGTGAAGAAAATTAAAAGAATTTAAGAATCTGTACTTCATAAACAAAACTCAACTGAATGATGATGACATACTAATATTGGTATGCAAAGACCAAATGCTTATATTTGGTAATTTAAAAAAAGTATTCCTTTAATTTAAAGAAAACGAAACCGAAAAGTCCAGCTGATATTACACAGAAAAAGGAATAACGCCTTCTTTAAATAAAGCTGAAAAAGCATGACAACCAGTTTGCTGGAAATCGCTGTGTCTTTTTTTTCTTCCATAAAATAACTCACAGATAATACAATATGTTCCGTATTAACCACTAAATCAAAGAAAAACATACATACATACATACATACATACATACATACATACATACATACATACCCACCCACATACATACATACATGAAATCGTTTGTATTTAAGAATGATCATGCAGATCCAATTGTGATTCTTGCAGAGTTTTCCTAGTTTCTTTCTTAATTGATTTCATACATGCTTTTAAATTTATAACTGTGTCGGAAAAATAAGAAAATAATCATTTTAATACCAAGCATATTAACGATTATCCAGACAATAGAACAAACAATACCGAAAATGAAGTATAGATTAAGTTACTCTGAAAAATTCCAAGATATATATTTTCAGTTTCGTTTCATTTTCTTTGAAATGCAAAGAAATGTCGACCTATCTTGATGTAAATATTATAGTCTTTCTTTCCACAGAAAGAGATTTAAAAATCAAAAATCAAAATATTACTAATGTATGCCACAATATATATATATATATATATATATATATATATATATATATATATATATATATATATATATATATATATATCTATATATATCTATATATATATATATATATATATATATATATATATATATATATATATATATATATATGTGTGTGTGTATATATATGTGTATATATATATATATATATATATATATATATATATATATATATATATATATGTGTGTGTGTGTGTGTGTGTGTGTGTGTGTATATACATATGTAGAGATATCTCTTTCTCTCTCTCTCTCTCTCTCTCTCTCTCTCTCTCTCTCTCTCTCTATATATATATATATATATATATATATATATATATATATAGATATATATATATATATATATATATATATATATATATATATATATATACAAAACGTTAACTTTATCTAGGAAACACGTTCAATTAAAAATCACCAATAATTGTTATCTAGTTTGCATGCGTACCGAATTCTTGCTGCATATTTACAATTATTTTGACCTAATCGGGATACAAAGAGTTATTATGATTGTCTTGATGTATCATCCTGATTTCAAAAGATACTTGCAAACAATGTTTTCAAAGTATTTTTCCATTCCTCAGAAAGAAATACCCATTTCTACTGTTTAATACGTTACCATATATTTCATAATTAGATACTGAAATATATTAGCGGAAAAAATTATATGGCCACAATGGCAATATCACTTTTGGAACTACTTTCTTTTCCCATTTAGGAAAAATATTATGTATTATAGGTTCAAGTAGCATGCTAGAAGATGCATAGCGCCGACAGATCTGTGTCTATGAAGTTTGCTAGGAGCAATTGGTATAACAAACAACATAGACTCAATCTGCCCGAGCATTATGCAACTGTAGATCAGGGTCTAAAGCGTTTACATTATGAGTTTTAAGAGGGTATACACCGTACATCATAGCAAAGGTGCATGCGCCAATGTTTTCTGCATATTACTAAGACTGTAGAGCAGCAGTACAAGTATTATTGAAAACAAATACAGATACATACTGGTACACTGCACATGACTAATAATAATGAAGTACAGAACAATGAACATGTAAAACAATACAGAAAATAAAACGGTTAGCTTTGATTCTAAGAAACTCATTGTTAAGAAAACAAGCTACATTCAAGTTTTATGAAAGAAGCGCGGTCGAATAATTTCTTAACAAAGGCCGATAACTGATAATATGCCATGTGGGAACATCGCAATGAGATACAATTTTCACTTTTAGAAACAATTGGTAAATATATTAATGGCATCATCGTAGCGCAAGTTTCGTTAGTATATTTGATGGTTGTAACTTCAAAGGTTCTCAAGCACTCAAGTAAAATATTAATCACACAACTTCATTACAATAATGTGATGAAAGATTTGTGAATCCTAAAGATTTGGTATTGGTCACTCAACAAACATGTCAAATATAATACATATTACCGCCTCTTGAGAATCCGACATTAGTCTGCAGCGGGTATAGAACATAACATTTTAGCAATATGTGTTAAAATATGGAAAGCAAATGTAATGAGGAGCCGATTTTTTGGGGGTGGGTATGGGGGGTTCTTTTTTATACTTTTATTCGCGCTTTCCAGCTATACATTAGTTGCCAATTTTCAAAAATAAACAAACGTTACCATACTAGGACTTTTCAGCCTGTTACAGTTTGTATGGCAACCAAATACTGAGAAGTGAAACACGACCACCTTGTATGGAGGAACCTTTCGAAGGAGCCCTATATCGCACACTGTTAATGTATTTAGTTAGTTAAACTCCCCCAAGAAGAATGTATTTGTACATCATAAATATGAGCAAAAACTGCGTGTGTATGAAATGGTGGTTTACTCCCATAATATGTGTAGTCATCTTCTGAAGGAGAACCCATGTCATGCCCTGTCCATGTACTTGTTTTTGGCAAACTTGAATATTAGCCTATGCGGAAATAGATATATCTAAAATTATAATTCACATTGATACACGTACAACAAATAAACATCAATCTTCTTCTGTCTCTCCTTCCCAAACTCAAACTCTACTCTGTTATGACAACAACATGGCAACGGAAAGATGGCAAAACCCTTGAATAACGTCACCGGCTTCCTTGTAGGGTTAGACGGACACAATCTAGACCAATATATAATCTACGGAATCCAGTGTGCAAGCAAAACTGTACAAATGAAATTTTTTCAAGCTCATGTGCAAGCATTTGGTTTACACGGCCAACAACTCCATTATGCTGCCGTGGACTGACAAACCGGGGATTCAACATGGGTATCATCGAACCCACACAGATCATTGGAGAGTCCTCTGACACAGCTCAATTATTGCACAAACAGTTTCCTCAGGTCTCACCACACTAATATCGTTCTCTTCTAACTAGAAGGAAAATATCATTTGGAATCGTCCTTTGAATAGGTGAACGACGCAGAAAAGTCTGGACCTGAGCCCTGGAAACCCCACTGAACTCAACAATCCATCCAGGATCCTGATTGCAGATCACCGGCAGCTCGCCACGACGACTGAGGTGTATCACAAGTCTATGACAACAGACTAGATGATACATGCTATCTGAACGACAATGCAGGGATGAACTGAACTTAGCTATACACACAAAATTTAGGATGCTTTGAATTACGTCCGCGCAAAATGAAATTCCAATCCCTTTGCCAAATATGATAAATTACTTATATACATTCATAGAATGGAATTTTTATACTGACAAAAAAACAAGAAACACCCCAAGAAGTTTGGAACCCTAAGATACACAAATCACCAAGACCGAATCAAAATACAACTCCAACTACAAAAGATCAGATTTTAAACTACATTTCACCCCCAAATTGAATGTTACTAGAAGGATACAACAAGCTACAAATAAATAGAAACGAACTGAAACATTAGGGAAGGTGTACTAAGGTGCACAAATAAAAAAATTCAGTATAACAATATGCGGAAAAATGCAAACATAAACACCAACACAAGCACTTAGAAACATTATTCCTGTTTAATTTACTTTTCATTCGGCTTAATTACTACAATTATTACAGATGCATTCAAAACAAGTTCCTTTTTCACTATACGAGCTTGATACTCCAAAGATACCACCTAGATGGTGCCAGTCCTCACAACTATACGATACATGTACAAAAAATGTACTCACAAAAGGACTAACAATTGACTATGGCAAGTCACTAGCTAATAGTATGAAAATGACAGGGAAAGGGCAAGGAAACCACCTCTATGGACCAGTATCAAAAGAGAGGGAAGTACGAGCCCATGTTCGACATGCAAAGGCGGGGATAAAGGAAACCAGGCCCACTGAAAGAGTACAAAAGGGAGGAGGTACTTGTCCTGCCAGAGAATTTAAGGATAACTTGACTCACTGAATATGATACAACAGAACAAACAGCAAACCTGACAAAAGTTATCTAAATACACAACAAATATTAATTATTTTTATACAAACAACACTAGCAATGGTGTACAAGGGAATATCGAATACCTCTTTCACTTTAGAAAACACACATACTTATTAAACGTATATATCGGGACACGATATTGTTTTTTTACCTGTCCCAGACCTTATGGTGAAGCATATTTCATCAAGGTATATGTCCCAAGACTTAAGAAACGAAATAGTTTTGAGCGGAATTTGCACCCCCCCCCCCGCCACACACACACACACACGCACACTGCATGGTACAATAAAATATATAAACAAAACACTTATTTGAAAATAAAATGAAAGAAACTAACTTTGCATTGTTATCATTTATTCTTTTTTCATCATCATCATCTCTCTCTCTCTCTCTCTCTCTCTCTCTCTCTCTCTCTCTCTCTTGATAATGATTTATGTGCACATATTTGTATCGCCATTATTCATACAGTTATTCATTTATTATGCAACAGTGTTTTGTATATGGATCATGTATACTATTTAATAGGTTCATATATGCATAAGTAAAATCAATACGATTCTAGTCTATTCGGTTTCGTTTTAATTACAGGTAGATCTTCTGCCTTAGACTATAATCCTCAAGCAAGGCAAACAAATGACACTTTTTGTTTTCCATTTTTAATAAATATTAATGCCACAGCAATGTTTAAAGCTGTAAAAACCATAAACATTAATAGTTTATTTGCTGGGCTCAGTTACAGTTTAAGATTTCTGTGAATTATTCGAATATAAGAAAAGAATATTAATATAGACCTGCATGTATTTGTACAAACGTGGAGACATACATTCATGCATATCAATTTAAATTGATAAAAATGAGTTTTGAATTGAATATATCCACACTTAATAAAAACTAACTGAAGCAATGTAGGGATGAAGGTGAGATGTTAATCTACCTACGCACGTTCGTAGGTAGGTACGTACGTGTATACATGCATATATATATATATATATATATATATATATATATATATATATATATATATATATATAGTAGCAGATGTAAAAATTATATACAGAGAATCTTCGGGTGAGATTAGATCTTTTCAGATTAACCTAAGGGTAGGTGTCATATGGCCAACCAGCTTGATTTTAGCAGTGTTGATTTAGGTGAAAACATTTTAAATACATTTACTCTTAATGAAGATTTGGCTGCTCTAAAATTCCTAGGTGTAGATTATCTTCTCTCTCTCTCTCTCTCTCTCTCTCTCTCTCTCTCTCTCTCTGCGAGGACTTTTCTGCATATAGGTTCTTATCATCATTATTCATTCATTTATGCAAACAAAGCATTTTATAAGAATTAATGTATTATTCTGTTATAATCACGTATGAATTAATTAGGTCAAGAATTAGAAACATTCGTTATAAATGAGTATAAGAAAGAAAGAATGAATGAAAATGTAGTGGGTACCTCTAGCATCGCGAGGGTAAGATACATACATACATACATACATATATATACATACATGCATGCATGCATACATACATACATACAAACACACATACATACATACATACATACATACATACATACATACATACATACATGCATACATACATACATACATACATACATACATACATACATACATACATACATACATACATACATACATAGCGGCAGAGGAGGCGAACAGACCGACTTGGGGGGCGTCCAAAAACCGAAATAATGCTTCTAACTCAAATATTTTTCGAGCTGAACATTTGCTTGAAATAAATGATTGTCTAAACAAATTGAGGATTCTCCGGTTAGTTAGACCATTTATTTTCATAAATTGTTTTCCTGATCTGTAAACACATCAATAGCGAGTATATTACAAAAAAAGAACCAACTTGAGGCCATGCCTCCTCTGCTGCTATGTTAATTAATTATTATGTTATAATAAAATGGTACATCCGGAATCTTATACTGCAAGAATAGCACGAGAATGATTAGAAGCAATCAAAAAATTTCTTACTGTTAGAGATTCGTTTAGAAAAAACTTGCAAGAGTTGAGTACGAAGAAGACATTGAAAAACTATTTAAACCCGTCACTGCAGCTACTGAAAAAGCTTCAGTGGCTGTTGAAAAAACTATATGGGGAGATATTGAGGATGATGAGAAGAGGAAAAAAGGTATTTTTCCAGTATTAGAATAAACTGCAGCGCAGACTGAAAAAATAGCAAGAAGAACTAAAAAAACAAAAAGGATTTTACGAGACCTTCCAACTGACATAGCTGCAGCTCAACCTCCACCTGTCGATGAAGAAATACTTGAAGGTATTGGAAAACGTCGTACTGAAGTCGCCGACGTGAGAAAAGAACTTGCATCTGAACCCAAACCAGTAGAAGGAAACGTAGAATTGATTGCAAGATTTAACGAAGGGGTTTTTGAAGATATTAGGAATACTGAAAGAAAAAAATTACCCGAAACAATATTATCTGGTATATTTAATAAATCTGGTATTTTAAAAACTCGTCATGAAAAAGTAAGTGATGATAATTTTATTAGATGGATATATCGCGTATATTACAACAAAAAACAGGCTAGAGGTCCAGAATACGAAAGTCTTAGTGGAGAAGTAAAAAGACTTTATAGAGAGAGACTGGAACAACTAAAACAAGAACAACTCTCTCAGGAGGAACCTTCATATCAACTTCCTCCACCTCTGCAACAAATAGAACAACAACAGTCTTTTTCACCGCAGCAAAGGTTGATGTCGGAACTATAGAGGTCTGAGAAGCTACTTGAAAAAGTAAAGAAAAAAAAATCACCCTTAAGACTATTTAAGAAAACAACAGAAGAAAGAGAACAGATGTTGGCAGGAAAGGATGATGATGATACTCCTGGCGCTGTAGGAAGTGGTTTTCTGACTGCATCAGGAGAAAATAATTTTGTTTGTCCTGACAATATCCTCAATGATGTGTCACGGTTAAAAGTTCTCATAGGGGAAAACGTGCCGGAAATAACTCACCAGAAATAACCAATAAAGCAGCTGATATTTGCCAGCGATTATTTCGCGGCGGCATCATGGATATCAGTGCTTACCAGGAACCTATTGATGAGCTTCTTGATGATTAGTCACCGCGATTAGATAAATGGTAACTAAGATAACATGATCGTACACAATAATCATCGTAATTCCGTATCGGTCAGAGCGGTAAACTCGCGATTACCAATCTATAGAGTTATTTACGGAGATGGACTTGGTGATGTTATTCAGGGATTATTTACAAGGTTAGCCCCAAAAGCAACGCCTATTGCAAAACAATTATCGATGAAAGCTATTGATATTGTTCGTGAAAAAGCTCCTGGTGCAATTGTCAATGTTGCTGGTAAGGCGCTCTCGGCGATCAAAGATAGACTAGCACGATTAATAAGACGAAAACGACAACCAGTAAAATTGCCAAGTACTGAAGTGATGCCCGCAGATGTCAGTGAAATAATAAATCAAGCCGCAAATCAAAAACTAGCAGCGTTAGCAGATCGGGGATTCGGTGAATCGGGAAATAATATCTCAAGTTTGATATCAGGAAGTGGAACTTCCCGAAGTGGAACTTTACGAATGCGGTAATCAAAATGTTAGACGAAAATAATTATAATAAAATGTTCAAGCGCGTCTCCGACACAGCATTTGACATGGAAGCACCTGTCCTTAAGGACGACTCGGTACGTGATTATCAATTTTATTCCTATGACGCACGAACACCAGATCAACGTGGAGGAAGAATTGAACTATAAGTTCATGACACAAGTAGATACTTTTTACCCGCTGAGGCTTTTATTGAGGTAGAAGGTACAATTATAAAAACGGATGATACTAATTACTTAGATCCAGAAAAGTTGGTTTTGTCAACAACGGGATCATGGCATTATTTAGTAGCGCCACGTATATGACTGATGGAAAAAATATTGAATCGATTGAGAATGATGTCGACGTTGCTACAACAATAATAGGATTAGCGAGAAATTCTGATGATTATACAAGATCAGCAGGTCCCACAATGATGTTTGTGAAAGATAATTCTAACCACCCTGAAAGCGATCCGTATAATATAAGACGACCAAGAAATTTTGCCAATAACGCTGACGCTGATGTGTGGCCAGTAGTTCATGGTTCTAATGAAAATTTCAACTTGGGATCTGCAGCGCGTAGAAATATGTTGCTAGGAGCCAATAGATGTTTTTCATGTACAATTCCACTATCGCATATTTTTGGATTTTGCAGAAATGTTAAAAAGGTTATTTTTGGAGATAGACACACGGTTGTTCTTGTAAGAAAGAATGATGATGATGCTCTGTGGAGACCTGCTGGTGATGATGGTAAAGTAGTATTATCGAAACTTTCACTGTGGATGCCGGTAATGACTCCAACGATCGCAGAAGAACAAAAATTGATTTCTTTCATGGACACAGGTGGTAAATCCTTGTTGTCATGGTTAACAACGAGCACGGATAGTATGCAAACTAACGTTAACGGTCAGTTTACATGGCATATAGGATCACGACAAGGTGTTTCTGCACCACGGCATATTTTTATTGCGTTTCAGAACTATGATCGTTTAGGCTCACAAATTCGATCTCATATGATATTTAACCAACTAGGTCACACAAATATTTCCTTACGGATAAACGGACAACAAGAACCAACAGAGAATATACAACTAAATTATACGCAAAATCATATAGGACGTGCATATCATTGTTTGATGTCATTCATGGGACATGATCAAAATGTAGATACTGGGTTGCAAATAACGCAATATGATTTCAGAACCTTGTATCCGATTTATTATTTATCACTGGAGCATCTTGATCTATCAAAACAATCTGTCGTTGATATACATCTTAAAGCAACATTAAATACAGGTGGTGTTGATTATAGAGCAATCGCGGTTATACTCAGTGACAAAGCGATGTTACTTGAAGGTGGTAGTGGTCGAATGAGGGTCGTTGATGCACCAGTGGAAAATCTTTAATCATGTTATTTAAAAACACGAGTATTATCATAAAATGCCATATCATCACGTTAGTGTCAATCTGACTCCTGGTCAGATTAAAAACCTTCATTCAAATTCAACAAAAAAATGCGGAATGAAAATATCACTAAAGCGAGATCAGATCACGGGTGGTCAAAATAAACTATCATTATCAGAACGTCAGCTTAAACATTTCAACGACGCTAAGCAATCAAAAACAGGCGTCAAACTCAATCTCTCTGCGGGCGCGGTTAAGGACTCAATTAAAACCGGTGGTATCTTTCCACTTCTCGCGGACATTACAGCATTAATAGCCGCTGCCGCTCCAGCCGTAGCAAAAGCAGCCGCGTTAGGTGCTGTTGGAACAGCTGCTGGAATGGCTCTAAAAAAAAGCAACAGGAAATGGATATAAAAAAAAGGGACGCGGCCTAAGATTGCCAGGATCTCGTTGGGGAAGAGGTCTGAGGCTTCCAGGATCAATTCGTTAGATGCTCCAGCATCAAATTTTGATTTACTTGATGCTCTAAACGATTAAAAATAAAAAACTTCAGAGGCGTTTTTATGCGAGATCAATTACCGACACAACCAAACAGTGTTGAAACAGGTATTATTAATCTCGACTCGAATTCAGGACCCGGTACTCATTGGGTATCATACGCGGTTGATCCACGTGGAATCGTTTATTTTGATTCATACGGGTTAGCTCCACCTGTTGAATTTATCAAGTATGTCGCGCCACTTCACGAAAAAGTTTGGTATTCAACGCTACCCACACAAACAATGACAGATCCGCCAATATGCGGCCGTGAAGTAATTAATGTACTTAACGCTATATCAAAATCATCCAGGCCGCCACATAAAGTCGTGCATGATTATACAAGCAACCGCTTCGTTGCGCGTAAAGCGTTTTAAACAGATCTTAGATCCGAAGGATCTTATATAATGGTTGATATTTACGGAAGATCTTCCTCTTGTAAGAAAAGTAAGAAAAAGTCCGATGACATTGATCTGTCGAAGTACACGACTAAGGATGACCTCGCTGATATTATGAACCTGGCTGGAGTTGACCCAGATGAGGTTGTTATTTTTCAGGATCAACATGGTAAACTAAAAACCAGCAATATTAAATGGAATGATATAATTCGACGAGTACTCGGTGCGGTCACGGATAACATCCCTGTGTTTACCAACGGCGGTAGAATTAGGGATTCAAGTATATCATTTATAACCATCAGAGATCAAATTACAGCAAGTGTTGCTAATCGCGTGAAAAATACCGGTGACACAATGACGGGAGAACTCAGCATGAACGGAAACAAAATAGTAGTTTTGAGAGATCCAACATCCGACGAAGACGCAGCAACAAAAAAATACGTTGACGTCAACTATGGCACCGTAGATGGTAAATTATCCACGTTGCGGGCCGAGTATGATGTGTACGTAGGTGCTTTTGGAAGATTTCGAAGAAATTTTCAAAAAACCGATGAATCCATAGATAAATTCTTCGGCACTCCGCACGCCATTGACATAAAACTTGTTCATATCAAGACGAACATCGACACGATCAAACAAACACAGCAAAACTTCGTAGCGGAGATTCCTGAGATCGTTAATAAAACCAGTCTGATTAAAATCTCAGCCGGAATAACTCCTGGGCATATTACCAACATCGTATACACAGTATCATCTGGATTTGCAACATGGTGGCGTGTACAGGTTGTCTGTGTTCAGTGCTGCAAAATTTGAAATATTTACAACGTATCCATGGCGTCATTCAACTGATAAGTTTTCCGGGGTTGTATCTGTTATATTAAATAGCGGAAACGAAGAAATATTTATTCTGGAAGCAGCCGATAAGAAATTAACCGCAACATCTTTCTGGTGGTGTTTGGAATATGTAGCTGAAACACCTCAATTGGTTACTGTATAAAATATAATGAGTACCTATATCGATGCTGCATCGCAACATTATAGGTATAATCAAGCGCGTGAATGGCAGACAGCGTTGAAAGATCGAGTTGAACAATATACAGCAAAAGTAAAGAAATATCGACGACGACTAGTTATCGTCGACGTAATCGTTTATTCAGTATCCGCTGTTGTTGCTGGAACCGGTGTGATATTATCAGCAATGATAATGATGGCACCAGTAGCTGTGACTATTTGTATTTCAGCAGCAACAACGATTGCAGGTGTGCTTAATATCATTGCAAAAAAAATATGTACTTGCACGAATGAAAAATTATCCGATTACATGATACAATTACACACAGCGACGGTCGCATACACGAGGTTATTTTCGTTGTTATCAGCGAGTCTCAATGATGGAATTATATCTGATTTTGAGTTTTCAGAAATGATTAAAATATATAACAGCGCTGTTGAAGGTACGAATATTAATAATGACGGAATTACTCCAGCAGATCGTGACGAACACAACCCCGCACAAGACCACGATGATCTCGGTAAGCTCGATTAATCCTGAATTTAACATCAATTTTCCAACTGCAATTCCAGTAAAAGAAATTGCACTAGCGCAATTACGAGTATACCATAGTTGGCCAAATATCAGATCGAAATCATTTAATGGTACACCAGCAAATAATTCGCTTGTATTTGCTAATAAAAACAAACCAGATGGAACACCTGACTGTAACGTTGTTGGAATACCAACTGGTAGTTATGAGATCGAACAAATCAATGATGAATTTGCGCGTAGAATAAAATCAATAACAGGAAAAGAATCAAAAATATCGATTAACGTTCATGAACCAACACTGTCTTCTGCGGTTGAGATACATTCTCCTGATTATGCCGTAGATATTTATCAGTCCACGATAAGATCCATACTAGGTTGGCCTGATATTGCGCCAGTGTATGAAGGACCATCAGAACCGAAGTTAGGTGAATTTCTCACGGACGAAGCAAGGTTTATAATAACTCCAGAATACCGAAATTTGTATCCATGGACTGGTAGGGATATTTATGCTACTCGTGATGATGGTAAAAGATATCCTATAATACCGATTTCTATCATTGATTTTGATAGAAAAACTTCAATTAATATTGTTTATGAAAGAGATCTCAGATCATTAGCTAACGGAATTAGAACTGAACACACAACTACATTAACGACATTAGCATATTTACTTAAAAACTATATCCTGGAGTATCCCAATATCAATCTAAAACATCAGATCATTGTAACGATACAACATTTAAAACAAACTGCATTAGATCTTAAATACGCTAATCAGACTATTATTGAAGCAATAAATGCTAGTACTTATGATACAGGAAAAGAAAAAAGTATCAAACAATCATATATTGATCATTATAAAATAACTGAAGCAGAATTATTAGATTTTACACTACCAGGATTTGAAACCGGCGAATTAAGAAAAACGCTCAAGGATCTTATCACGGAAAATTTTCCTAAAATAATCGATGCATGGAGAAAAATAGCCCCACCAGCAACTGTTCTTAGATATAATAACGATCCATACGGCGGCGGCAAGCATACATCTCCGGGAATCGTTAATATAACATCGACAATCGCGGTTAATCTAGCTTGTGACGTAATCGATGGCAGTTATCAAATAAATCTTGGAAAATCAAATCAGGCTGAACAAGCATACATCCTATACACCTTTACACCACAAGTTCCCCCTGGAGATTTGATCGTGCAAGTACCAACTAATCCTGTTTATCTACGCACACATAATCAGTATTTGTCACGAATAAATTTTAAACTCACAGATCACATAGGACGACTAATTGACCTACGTGGAGAAGAACTTGTAATAAATCTATATGTGAAATCGTAGATCTTTGATTTTAAAGATCCAGTAAATATTATATAATGTATCAGCACGAGAGGGTTTTTATACATGACAAAGAAGTACTTGAAAACGCCATCAGAACAGCGTTTTTACAACCTCCAAACACAGAGCAATTTAACGTTAATTTAGTTATTGATGAATACGGAAACGAGGATTTCTTATTAACACAAGAACAGTTAGATGAGCTCCGTCGAGAATATATTGTCGCGATCATTTATAACAGAGATCAGATTCTAAATTATGCACACTCCTGTATTAAATTCGATCAACGTTTAAAAAAAATTTCAAAATAAATAAAATATTTCAAAATAAATAAAAAAATTTATTACTGATATGGTGATTAGTACAAAATAATCAGATTGTGTGTCTGATATGGTGATTGGTACTTAAAATCGTGTAAATTAATCAGATTGTTGATTCTGATGGGGTAAATTATACAAATCAATCGGTTTTGTAAATAGTTATTATAATCTGAAACAATTCATTCAGAAAAGAAATATTTTATTTATTCTGAGATTATATATTTATTCTGAGATTATATTTATTCTGAGATTATATTTTTTCTGAGATTATATTTTTTCCGAGATTATATTTATTTTGAAATATTTTATTTTTTTCTGAAATATTATATATTTATTCTGAAATATTTTATTTTTTCTGAAAATTTGATCATTTTGTATGATTCTAAGTACCAACTAGCCCATCAAAATTACGAAATTGATTGGTTTGCATGATTCTAAATACCAACCAACCCATCAATTTCAGAAAAAATAAAATATTTCAGAATAAATATATAATATTTCAGAATAAATATATAATCTCAGAATAAATATAATCTCAGAATAAACATAATCTCAGAATACATAATATTTCAGAAAAAATATAATCTCAGAATATATAATATTTCAGAAAAATATAATATCAGAATTTATAATATTTCAGAAAAAATCAAATATTACATGTTTTCGGTCGTTTCACCAACAAGGCTGCTCGCTAACATAATTTTTCTCAATTGTTTTATACGAACACTAATTGTTTTGTTTTTTTTGCCTCGTACTCGAGGGATAATTCCAACCTATTTTTTCTACTGTGGCAGAGAGAGGAACAAATTCCTTGACCTGACCGTCTTTTACTGCAGCTAATGACCGGAACATTGCCGCCTGAATTCGTTTTATAAACTTGTATTCAGACGACAGCGTAAAACCACCATCGTTTTTACGTTCTTGTAAGATTTCAAAATCAAAAATAATCTTTTCAGGATTCAGTTCATCAGATATATTAATACTGATTTTTTCTAATTTTTTGATAGCAGCAATTACATCATTGATATTTTCATGGTTCATTATTTAGTATATATATATTTGAAAGAAAAAATATATCCTCAAATCCTTAGTCGAGTGTTCTAGTGAGTTTATGAGGATGTTTCACAGCACAACATATACAATGAATGATTGAACGTCTATTCGAGTCTTTTAGCAAGTTCATTAGGTATGCAATGAATGAAATCTTAATTAAGGACGGCACAAACATACAATGAAAGATTGAACCTCTATTCGAGTCTTTTAGCAAGTTCAGGGATATATACAATGAATGACATGGAATATATACAATGAATGAAATCTTAATTAAGGACAGCACAACATGTAGTATTTATGCAATAATCAGCCGTGGGTGACAAAAAAACATGTATCAACCACCAGTGACATGGTTGGAAAGGTTCTGTTATGCGTAGAGGGGCTGGCGGTTCCCCAATTAATTATAAAAATCGCTAATATGCGTAACCACCGACGGTTGTCAGTCATGGGATTCGATCCTGGGACCGTGAGCATCACGGCCAGATGCGCTACCAAGTGAGCTATCAAATCATATAACAATATATGTTTCAGAGGTTATTATATAGCTAAAGATCGGTTTAAATATTTCTACATTAAAACAGCGGTTTGTAAATATTTCTACATTAAAACAGCGGTTTGTAACTATTTCTACATTAAAACAGCGGATTGTAAATATTTCTACATTAAAACAGCGGTTTCTGAATATTTCTGTATTAAAACAGCGGTTTCTGAATATGTAAATGAGCAGCGTGTTTCTGCCTTGATTTCCCGTAACAGATTGTAAATATCTTGCACTAACAGCGTGTTTACATACTACCACGGCACCATCAAACGTTTGCACCTACAGATATGTTTAAATATTTCTGTATTATAACAGATTGTAAATATCTGCATTAAAACAGTGTGCCTCGATTTCTCGTAACAGATCTAAAAATAACTCAGCTATATTGTACGATGTAAAATACGGTTATTCTTCTATTTTGTCAGTTAGAAACCACAAATATCATTCTTTGGTATTAATTAATTACGACGTAGACTAATTACGACCATAAAAATCAGAAATTTACATAGAAAGCTATATATTACAAAAGTAATCTCCCTTTAACATAATCGAAAAATCAGCAGTATAAGGGGGACATGCTACGACTCATAATAATAAATGGTTAATAAATATAATCTAAGGTAATTACTTGATAATGATGATAAATCTAAGGTAACTACTTGATAATGATGATAAATGTAAGGTAATTACTTGATAATGATGATAAATCTAAGGTAATTACTTGATAATGATGATAAATTTAAGGTAATGATGATAGTTTATCTCATTAACAATATTGGAAGGTGATATTCTGCTTATATTTCTTGGAAAAGGTAGTTTTGTATATATTTTCCGGGACAAATTGTACTGAAGACATGCAGATATCAAAATATTTCGAAGCCGCGTTCATTGATTGAAATATAATTTCTTCACCGGTTTCTGTATTTGTAGACTTTACCGCCCTCCTTACAATTGTTTTACATCTTCCAGTATTACCACGTGCATTATTCTCGCTCTGTGTAACAGCTCGAAGATTGGATAAGCTATTATTTTGAGGGTTTGCGTCAATGTGATCGATCACAAGACCGTCTTTGATCATCCCATTGTGACACTCGTATGTGAAACGATGACAGAGATAAGGTTTCTTTCCAACAGTAAACAATAGATAACCATGATTATTAATATAGCCAACTGGTTTTTTCAACCTGCATTTTCTGATCATACCATCAATATTTGATTCATAGTTTGTTATTATAGGATGCTAAATAAATTTATTTTGCTCCATTATACAATAATATCATTTATTTAAATCATAATTTGTCTGAAAACTTAGATAATCCTCCACGGATTTTATAGCTCCGTCACTGACATCATTTTTTTTTGTCATAATATCTTTTAAGCTCTCTGTATCTTTACCACAACAACATGCACACAATTGTGTTTTTCCTCGTACTCCAGCACCACATCGTAGAAATGGTATTGGTCCTAAGCTTCCACGGTGAACGCACTGCATGTGTTGTCCGCAGAATTCCTTTTTACAGGATTTATTACAACGAGTCAATGAACCCACCATGAGCCATTTGCATTGAGACATTGTATACATAATATTTTAATTTAAATACTTCTTTGAAATATAATATGAACGAATTCGATAGATTATCCTGAATAAAGCCCCGAGACGAGAAAAATTTATTCTCGACAGAATATCTCCTGGCCTACCAATGAAAGATCTGGCTGATCCGAAAAACAGAGATTTGATTAATAAAATTCAAGACGCCAAGAAAGAATTTCACGCAGATGGTGCATCTCAAAGCTCAAGATTACACGTAACAAAGATATCATTAACGCTACGATGAATGACAAACGAGCAGTAATCATCATCAACTATCTTGATAATCGCAAATATCTTTTCAGAATAAAATTTGTCGTGTTGACAGAAACAGATGATTGGATTATCCGTGACAAATATGATCCTGTCCACGGTGATAAAAAAACTGTCGTACTAAGTAAAGATTCCAAACCAGGTCTATTGGCCGGCATTGACAAACCGTATTATGAACGAGCATATCCTGTGACCGCGGTTATTTATGGAATCTATGTGATAAATGAAAAACCCAACGTTGATAAACTGTCGCCGATGAAATTTTCAAAATAAATTGTGTAGCCGAGCGAGTAACAGAACATTTTACAAACGCGGCCCGTGGAAACGGTCTAACGGATAAAAGACGTAAAATAATAAACACGTGGGAAGAAATGGTTAAAGATACCGGTGCGTCTATCAAAGATGTAGCTGGATTAGGAAAAATATTAAAATTTCCAATAACCGTAGCGACGATAACAGGGGAGATTTTGTATGAATCAAAATATAAATCAAAAGGAGCCTCAATTACAATTATTGATCATAACGCACACGCGTGGACTAACGCAGTAACAGTTTTTCCACGAGATCGAACTGTTAAATGTTATCCCGGAGACATGTTTGATTTTATTAACGAAATAAGTAAAAACGATCCTGTGTCAGTATGGTTATTTCAGAGTTCTAACGACGAATCAGATATGAAAGAAAATAATAAATTTGATCAGTTTGTAAGATCAAATGGCGTTATTTATCGAACAGATCTTCTTCACGAGAAAATGAAAAATCTTGCGCTGCAATATACTAATGACACTGACGAACTATTGAGTAACTGTTTTACTGTTCCGTCAGTTGAGGCTCATTTTGCTAGAAAGAAAAATTCGTGGAAGCCAACTCGGTCTGATTTTCTCAATGACAAAATATCGGGTTGTGTCGAATATGGACACGGCGGACAATGGAATACTAAATACGATCATAAAGATGTTATTTCAGTTGATATGGTCGCGTATTATCCCGGAAGTTTTCTTGGATACGGAGATTGTTCTGTGTACTTTGAGCGATTTGGTTATCCGACACACGAGATGACACGAGTATCGATAAATGGACCATTACCGGATTTTGACCTAACTGGATTTGCTTGTATTGAGTCATTCGAAATATCTAAAGAGCTCCATCCAATTTGTTATGTTTGGTTTGGAAAACATTTTTCAGAAAAAATGTGGGCACCAATAGTACTATTACGGTATATGCATGATTGTGCGATGCTAACACGGTTGATTGTAAGTGAAGCAATTATATCATACCGGAAACAAACCGAAGTTTGGTTATCACATTCGGATGAAACCGATTCAAAAGATCTTGGTAGAAAAATAATCGGCAAATTTACCCAAGGAGCAGCATATGATCACAGACGACATTGTACAAGATTGATCATGGACGATGCTGAGTTAGATTTTATAATTGCTGAAAGAACGAAGAAAAACACGTTTATAAGTCGAGAAATAGTTTTCTTGTCAAATGGAACTAAATTAGGTACAATTGTGAGCTACATGGATGGTGAGTCATCGCAGTATACTCATTTAAGATCATCGATGCTCACGTACGTTTCAATAAATCTATTATCAATGACAAATAAGGTTTCTACACTCGCTGTCAGAGTCGCTACTGATTCGTTTTATATAAGTAAAAAGTATTCAATATTGTTAGAAGGATTAAACATAGAAACTTGTGCATCGTGGGGTTCGTGGAGAATAAAAAAGGAATATATGCTCGATTATTCCGAATCCGCTGATGCTGCGGTTAAAGACATTTACGTGATAAAATATCAATCGTCCAAAACTTCGTTGTTACCATCAGTATACGACCCAATAACTAGACACAAAACGGTTTATCTAAACGGACCTGGAGGTTCCAGGAAAACCACTCGAGCTATCGAACTATTTCAGAATTCAGATATGATTGTGCTAACACCAACACATAGACTCGCGCGAGAAATGAAACAACGAGAAGTGCAGTCATGTACTTATCACAGCTTTTTCCGATGGAAGGGTGATACATGGACATCTTTAAGGATGGGCGAGAAATATTCCAAGGATCATAATATGGGATGAAATATGCACTGTACAACTAGAAACATTAAAAATGTTTCTTGATTGGTTATTAACACGAAATACTGCCGTGATAATGTGCGGCGATCACGGTCAACCACCACCCGTAGTTGGACCATCTCCACATGATTGGCTAAAAAGTTTCGTTGACCACTTCGAAGAAGTATCTGATGATTATAGAGCACTTGATGCAACGTTGAAGGAATTTAAAAATTAATCAGACTACAACTGAATAAAATTCAATGTCAAGTAATGCGCAAGATAATTTCAGAAACACCCATGAACGACTTTTTGCGCGCGTGGAGACCAAACGATTTGATAGTTGCAAGTAGAAAGATAGTTCGAGATACACTTCAACGGGAGTTGTTTCAGTTACAACGAGAAAAGTTTCCAACGTTGCCAGTTCCGTTATGTTATCGACCAGCAGATAGACGACGGCAAAATATTGACGTTGATATACTAGGACACTTGACAGAGTCAAGGAAACAGAATCTTGTGTTAAATGATATTGTCGCAGTTGATGTTGATGTTGTCGAACATGCTCTACGTGCTCATAAATCCCCGTGGACACTTGGATACGCGATGACGATTCATTCATCTCAGGGATTAACTATCTCTGATACAGTTGTTTGGATCGTTGATGATCACATCGAATGGTCGAACTTGGTTTATCTTGCAGTGTCTCGAGTTAGAAAAATATCTCAATTGAGACGAATCGTCATGGACTCGTCAATCAATGATGACCTCGATCGTCGAGGCCTTGACGAATATCAAAGCGATATAATAAGAAAAAAACTAGCTGGTTATAAACAGTGTGATAAAAAAAATAATCAAGAATTTGATCTAGACACTGACGTTGTCATTGCGCTGAAACAACAACAGAATAATCATTGTGCAAGTTGAAATTGTATCATGTTATTCCGGTATCTGAAAAATGATCCAAGACAATTTACCGTAGATAGAAAAAATAACAATCTTGGTCATACACGAGAAAAAATCATGTTGACCTGTCTTGAATGTAACCGACGTCGCGGCGCTAGTTAAGTGATTTGGGTGGTAATTGTGTGTCCTTAGGAATTACTTGTAATTGTTCACGTACAAATCCATGTTGAGGAGCGGTTGAATCTAGTCTGTAGATTGCGGGTCTACCTGAGGATCTAGTTACGATGGATATCTTATGTGTGGAAATACTCCAAAAAGGATCAGTAGTTCTTTTTTTTACCACCTTCCAGTTCGCCGGGCTCATATAAATACCTTATAGTGCTATTACCTAATACTGGCTGTGCTGAAAGATCACGTCGTTCTACGGATATATGCGTGCTTGTAACTGCATTAATACGTTTCATGTTGGTCGTTCGAGTTACTTCATTATTTAACGCGTCTATCACACTTGGGAATCTTGCAACCCATTCATGAGATCTCGTTTCCTGAATAAATTCCTTCGCGTATTGATATCCAAATAACCGCTCAGCAAGTGTTCGATTAAATAGCTCAACAATTTCCTGATCACGATGAATCTCAGTATGTCCTTGTCGTATTTTGGTATTATGTTGTTTCATTGACGATGATACTGGACCAAGAAATTCCTTGCCAGGATCAACCTGTAGCAGCTGTGGCCATCGTAATGGTCCTTGTTGATAAATTCGTTTAAACGCATCAGCTACTTCAGCAGCTGTCTTTGTTGACAACGGTTCTGCTTCTTTATATCTACTTGCAACATCAACAACAGTTAGCGCGTATTTGTATCATGAAGTAGAAATAACATATCAGCTTGATGAACTTCATTAGGATTTCTAACATCGAAATACCCGTACTGAATTTGTTTCGGTGGCGGTAGGTAAATTTGCCATATTGCCTGTTTGGATAACCACGCTTTAGCAGTAGAATGTTTAACCGCTGCTGCATCAGCAAGTTTACTAATTGCTGCTTTACCTTTCCAGTATCCAATTGGGGAATAATAAATCGATTCCATTTTATATATTACCAGCCCCTAGCGCTGATTTACCTTTCATCGCGGATCTTACTAACCAATTAGCTAGTGATTCTTTGATATTTTTATTTTTTATGGAATTTAACGCATGGATTAATTTCACATCTGCAATATGCCTATGTTGCAGATCATTACTTTTATACGCAGCATCATGAGCATGACATGCTTTATCAATAGCGTTTATTGGTTCCTCGCCTGGTTTTGGTTGATCCTGATTATCAAGCCTGATATCGAGTCGAGTACCAGGACCGCAATAATTATATCCTGGTAGGTGTTTTTCTCCGCTGTATTTAGCCCACGGAGTTCACGGTAATTTTGTTAATTTTGCTGCAATATCACCTCCGCGTCGCTTTTTTTTTAACTTGATTTTGACTTTGGTTTTGGCTTTGACTTTGGTTTTCACTTTTCACCTGATTGCGCTGACTTGTCAGTAGAGATAAATTTAAATTTCTTTGTACCACACCGCGTACACTTACCCGTAACCGCTGATCTGTTATTTTTTGTGCTAATAGTTGTTAGTGTATCCGTCGGAGTACGCGTCCTGCACTTCACACAATATAAATCCATAGATATTTTATACAGCATGGATATAATTGATTTCTCAGCGACATGAAAACGAGAACCTGTCAAGCACCATCCTGCGTTACCAAATTCCATCAGAATGATAATAATAGGACCATCTGGAAGTGGAAAGACACAGTTGTTACTCAGTCTTATAATGAGATGGTTAAAGTGGGATAAATTGTATTTGGTAGCCCCGTCAGTTGATGATCAACGATGTTATGATGTGCTTAAGGATTTTAATGAAAACGCGCAAATAGATAAAGATAACGATGTTATCGAGTTTATAACCGATATTGATGAAGCACCATCAGTAGATTCCATAGACGGATTTATTAATAATTTGGTTGTATACGACGATGTGATGCTGGACAAACAATCAAATCCAGCTAGGATTTTTTCTCGAGGTAGACATAAAAACACCGATGTCGTTTATGTTACTCAACGATACACACAAATACCAAAAGTGATCAGAGATAACTGTAATATTTTAGTTGTGTTTAATGGAGTTGATACACATACGTTGCGAAATATTCATCAAACCTGGTGCAGCGGTGAAATAGATATAATTAAATTTAGAAATTTATTTTCACGAGCGTAAGCTACTCCACATGGGTTTATAACAATAAATTTGCACGATCCTAGAACAATATATCGTATTGGACTTGAAAAAATATTTGGGTAAAGTAACATAGCAGCAGAGGAGGCATGACCTCAAGTTGGTTCTTTTTTTGTAATATACTCGCTATTGATGTGTTTACAGATCAGGAAAACAATTTATGAAAATAAATGGTCTAACTAACCGGAGAATCCTCAATTTGTTTAGACAATCATTTATTTCAAGCAAATGTTCAGCTCGAAAAATATTTGAGTTAGAAGCATTATTTCGGTTTTTGGACGCCCCCAAGTCGGTCTGTTCGCCTCCTCTGCTGCTTACATACATACATACATACATACATACATACATACATACATACATACATACATACATACATACGTACAAAACATACATACATACATACATGTAGTTCGTCCATCAAGTCGATGAGGACCACTTTAGTCATCCAGTGTTTTATCAGGAACAAATGGTATGTGTATGCGTAGGTGGCCGATGAGGCCGATGTGCGCCCTGAATGTTCTGTGGCATTGTGGACATGGGATGGTAGCAACGCTGTTTGTGGGGTTACTGGCTCGGGATTTCCTAGCCTGCCACCATTGTTCTGCCGCGGCTGTCCTGTTGGTCTCGTAAGCTGCAGTACCTTTAGTGATGGAAAAGAACCACACGACCCTGTCCTGGGCAGTCTGGTCCCACGTGTCATAGCTAATGCCAAAGTTCTTCAATGACGTCTTCAGGGTGTCTTGTATCGTTTTCTCTGGCCTCCGTTTTGCGGTTTCCTTGTTCAAGCTCGCAATAAAGGTTTTTTCTGGAAGCCGATGGTCTGCGATGCGAGCTACATGGCCTGCCCATCGCAACTGTGACTGCATCAAGAGGGTGTAGATACTGGGAAGGCTTGCTTGGGCAAGGACCTCAGTATCCGGGGTCCTGTTTTGCCACTTGATGTTTAGAAGTCTTCTGAGGCAGGTAGAGTGGAAGTTGTTCAACTTGTTTGCATGGCGCTGGTACACTGTCCAGGTTTCGCAGGCGTATAATAACACAGGGAGTATTATAGCTTTGTACACCTTCAACATTGTCTGAAGACTAACGCCTCTTCTGTTCCAGACCTTGGCGTGAAGTCTGGCGAATGCTGCGCTGGCTGTTGCAATCCTGGCATTAACTTCGTCATCTATCGCGACATTCTGGGACAGAGTGCTGCCACGATAGGCGAACCTATTCACTGAGGTCAGTTTGTAACCGTTCACTGTGAGTTTTGTCTCATCATACGTTTTTCCTGAGGTTGGCTGATACATTATTTCAGTCTTCTTCGTGTTTATCGTAATGCCGAAATTTGTGCAAGCATCAGAGAACTTGTCGACGCTGCTTTGCATGTCAGCTTCAGAGCCAGCATTGAGAGCGCAGTCTTCAGCAAATATAAAGTATCTGATGATGTCTGTTGTGACCTTAGTTTTTGCTTGGGGCCTCCTGAGGTTGAACAGTTTGCCATCAATTCGGTATCTGATGCTGATTCCCACGTCACCATATCTGAAGGCATTCATTGAGCATGGCTGGGAACATGAGACTGAAATGTGTTGGCGCTAGTACACAGCCCTGCTTTACTCCGTTTGAGGCAGGAAAGGAATCTATGTCTCACCATTGTTCCTGACTCTAGCTTCCATACCATCGTGGAAGTGCTGCACCATGGTGATAAATTTCCTTGGGCATCCGTACTTGGCCATGATCTTCCACGGGCCCTCTCTGCTAACAGTGTCGAAGGCCTTGGTCAAGTCAACCTAGGTAAAGAAAAAGTCAGCATTCTGCTCTTGGCTTTTCTCTTGCAACTGCCTAGAAGCAAACACCATGTCGATCGTTCAACGCTCCTTTCGGAATCCACACTGGCTTTCTGGTAGGAGTCCATGATCAAGGTGTGATGTGAGAAGGTTGAAGAGAATCATGGCGAGTATCTTGCCTGCGATGGGAGCAAAGAGATATCTCATTAGTTGTCTCGAGCCTGAAGATTTCCTTTGCGCTTATACAGGTGTCTAATAGTAGCATCCTTTAATTCCTGTGGCATAGTCTCTTTTTGCCACATCAGATGAGACAACTGATGGAACCTGTCAGTCAGAGCCGCGCCGCCTACCTTGTATATCTCTGCTGGGATTGAGTCTGAGCCAGGAGCCTTGCCACTAGAGAGCAGACGTATTGTTTTCTGGGCCTCTAACATGGTTGGTCGGTCATCCAGTGATTAATTGACTGGCACTTGGGGCAGCCGATCAATGTCTTCATCATTGATGAATGTTAGGCGGTTTAAGACACAACTAAAGTGCTCAGCCCACCTTTCGAGGACCTTCTCTTTGTCTGTGATCAGTGTGTTCCCATCCGCACTGAGGAGAGGGATGATGCTGACAATGATGGGATATAGACTTCATTCAGCGCGTCATAAAGCCTCGCCTGATTGGGACCCTACATCAGCGGTTTGAACACGACAAAGAAAAAGATGAAAATCGTTCCTCTCACCCTCGGCGCATGGAACTCGCGCATACTTTTGGACAGAAGTGATGCTGACAGACCTCAGAGGAGATTGGCAGGGAGCTTGCCAGATATAACATCGATATTGCAGCCTTGAGTAAAACCTGCCTTGCAGGAGAGGGGAACTTTGTGAAAGGGGTGCTGGCTACGCCTTATTTTGGTGCCGAAGAGGAAGTGAGGCGCGACATGAGGCTGGAGTAGTTTTGCAGTGAAGACAGATTTTGTTAAGAAGCTAGCTGGAGTTCCAAAGGGTGTGAATGACAGGCTTATGACCATTAAACTCCCTCTGTCAAATGGAAGAAAGCGTGTCACGATCTAAGCACTGGCATCTCATTGTTTACTTCGTGATAGTCAAGAAGAAAGATAGGTAGGATGTACGGGTGACCAAGTCCATGTGTGGTGCAGAATGTTGGACTGACCACCGCCTTGTAATCTCTAAGCTAAACATCTGTATCCAACCTAAACTACCCCCACAAGGCAAGAAGATTCCAAAACGGCGGAGCAAGGCCAAGCTGAAGAACTCAAACTCCAAATCAATCTTTTGTCAGCACTCTAGACAACCATCTTCAATCCACCCCTATGGACACCCAGAATGTGGAGGTAGCCTGGGCGACCCTTAGAGAGCTGGTCCACAACACCACCACAGAGATTCCCCCAGAAATCACAATTAATAGTTTGATGAGAATTGCGAAAACATCAGACAGCAGTTGGATGGAAAACATCGCCTCCACAAAGCATACCTCAGTAATTCAAAGTCGATTTCAAAGAAAGATGCCTTCAATAACATCCGCAGGACTGTTCAACAGAAACTCTGGTAGATGCAGGACTCCTGGCTGAGTAACAAAGCCGATGGGATCCAAAGCCAAGCATACATTACATACATACATACATACATACATACATACATACATACATACATACATACATTTCTGTATGCATTCCTTTAATTCGACAATGAGCATCATTATTTCAGACCTCTTCAGGAATAGTGGTTAGAGCGTCCGCCTCGGAAGCGGGAGGTTGCTGGATCGAAGCCCGGCCAAGTCATACCAAAGACTTATAAAAATGGTACTAACAGCTGCCTCACTAGCCGCTCTGCATTGAGAGGTTAGTGTTAGGACTGGTCGACCTGGTGTCAGGATAATGTGACTGGGTGGGACATCATGCTACATGTTTGCGGCATGATGCCCCAGTCCTAGACCTCACTATATGCTGCCACACTGCAGACATCGTAGAGATATGACTGAAAAATTGTTAAAGCTACCTTACAAATTTACAAATCCAAATCACACACACACAAACGCACACACATTCCTTCATGGAAATATCATTTATTGGTATAAAAATTAACTGACTAATATGAACTTTATTGAAGTAAGTAATTTCCTGACAACAACAACAACAACATAATAATAATATATATATATATATATATATATATATATATATATATATATATATATATATATATATATATATATATATATATATATATATATATATATATATATATATATATATATATATATATATATGCTATTTATGTTGGTAATTTTTAATTTCACAAATGTTGATTGTGTTAAGTGGCAAATTTTGTGTCAGCCGGGATATGTGCTCATGCCGGATGTCTGACAATGGATAGTATTAGTACGACATATTGCTTGGGTAATGTTTAGGAATAGCAAATCCTTGTAATGGTCTAGCCTCCCATTGGTCAGTTTGGTGTAAAAGGAAACATTACTAACCGCGTGCAAGGGTGATCAAACGTTATATAAAAGGCACTTCAGTTTTAGTCTGTTTCATGTGTTTTAGCGTTTGTCATTGAAAGAATAATCTTGGATTCGTTCTCGGCTTTCACAAATCGTTATATGGTCGTCATTTAAGTGTAAACAATGGTATTATGCAGTTTGACTTTAATAATTCACTAGGGTAGTTATGTATCGCGTGCTCTCATCATTCTTAATCTCTGAAGATTCTTAGATTTGTGTTGCTGTGTTAATTCATTCAAGGGTCATTCTGCACAAGTTCTGACAGTTTGTAACATCTGGACTTTGGTATGGACCTAAGTTTGCTTACTGTTTCCGAGTCGTGGTTTGGTAAGTCCTATTTACTTACTTTCATTGCTTTGTAATATTTTTATCACTCATAATACATTCAATGGTGCAGTTTATTCAAGAGCAACCGGTCTTATCTGGAGCACTATTATGTACAATATTTCCAGCGTGGTAAGATCCACAAGCAAACCTGCAATTTATAAACTAGATTCAACGGCTCCTCTACGTGGATTTTTCCGCCAGTAATTATAGGTAATTCCAGAATATACAGAGCTACCACCATGATGAGTGTTGCATGCTTATTAACAATTCAGCAGCACCTCTACCACGGTTACATTCGAGACAAGTTACTACAAGATTGCTTCGTGCATGCGCAATCTCATTATCAATCCTGTCTATAGTAAATTGTTTTAGGTCGCCAGAAAAATATTTCCATAACATTTTGGCATTGCGTCGAGCACACAATTATCTTGTTTGCATTTAACTCAGTGATATAATGGGGATCAAGATCAAACATTCGTTTGTGTGCTCGGTTATCGCATTGGTATGATGCTAATTGTTTTACGTGTATTATAGTTCCAGGCAGTACTGCATGTTCTTGTGTAATGTGCTGTTATGTTAAATCGACGGTAAAAAAAATAGTTTACCCGGTTCACGCATGCCCTCAGTCCATGATAAAAAAATATATATGTCAAGTTGAACCATTCTATGCCATCATCAATGTTCCAGATCCAGGCTGGATCTGATTTTGTCAAACCCTGAGATGAACGAATCGTGACTGCGCATCCAAGCGTCCAACAAGATAGTTTTCCATCGCGTGGTTCTAACACAGGTTCAAACTTCAATGGTGGGTAGGAAAACAACGTTGTTGACCATACATGCCAACCCCGAAAGATGCATCAGTGTAAATTTTGCTAATACAAGTGGCAAAAAGCGTTATCTGAGCATTAAAAACATAATCTATATATTAATATTACCAACAAAAGTACCCCTACTCTGTTGAGGCTAAAACATCTTACATGCCATAATTAAAGAACACTGTATGAAAAATGTAATTTATATTTACTACTAACCTGGATCTGCTGGTCAAAATACTTGGCACATATAGGCAAAGTCCAGAACCAGGAAACAAGGATAAAACATACTGAAATATTATTTACTATTTACACTCACTATAGCTAGTGTACATGTAACTTTTGCCGATTGATCTTGAAATCCACAGATTCGTCCTCAATCCTTTTGCTGTATTTCATCACTCTCATATTCCTTTTTACAATTTTTTAAGGCGGTGTTAAATTGTCTTTTTTTCTGATCAGACCAATCTTCTCGATGAATTCTTATGCACAAGTCAACGCGTAATATCTGATGCAATTTTCTTTAAAAGTACAGACTGTTCCTCTATGTAACTCATTATCAATATAATGAATCTAGTTTCAAATTAAAGAAACCCGTCTGTTTTCTTGAAAATGGGTATTGTAGTTGCTATAAATAGAAAACTAGGAAAGTAGACGAAGCTGTCAAGCAGCAGAGAGGGTGAACAGACCACTTGTTTTAAAGTCCATTTATGAACATAAAACCTCATACGAAAAAACGAAAACAATAAGGTCAATAACGTCAAACCGAAATCTCTAACTAAAACTTTGTTTCTCTAACTGGGTTACTTTATCTCTGTCGTTCGTGTCTTTCAAAATGTTGTTTACCCACTGTGACACTTATGGTCGCACTCTCTCTCTGCTGCTATAATTAAATCATTATTATATCAATCTCTCAACGAAATATTTTATCAAGACCTATACGATATCGTGATCGAGGATCATGTAAATTTATTATTATAAATCAATGTGGAGCAGATTGTTCTTCTTAAAAGAAGTTTTTGAACTAAATCATGTTCATATCCCCACAACACCAAGTCTGATGAATATTTCGCAGAGTATGTGTATCAACTCCATTAAACACAACTAAAATATTACAATTATTTATGATCACTTAAGATATTTGTGTACATCGCTGAGTAACAGAAATCAAGTCTGTGTTTTTATGTCTGCCTCGCTGGATTTGATTGTTTGTCCAGCATTACGTCGTCATGCACGACTAAATTATTAATAAGTCCATCGAGGTCATCTACAGATGGGGCTTCATCAATATCGGTGATAAAATCAAAAATATCTACCATCCTCGTCCAACAATTTTCCATTTTCATTAAAATCTTTAAGCACCTCGAAACATCTCTGACCATCAACTGATGGAGCTATTAAATACAACTTATCCCATTTGAGCCATCTCATTATCAGATTAAGTAATAAGTGTGTCTTATCAGACCCAGATGGACCTATGATAATTGATAGAATTTGATAGCGCTGGATGATGCTTGACAGGCTCTTGCTTTCGTGTCGCTGAGAAATCAATGACATCCATGTTATAAAAATATAATAAATAATATGGATTTATGTTGTGTTCGATGTAGAACATCCACCCCCACAAGTGGATTAACAACAATAATTAAAAAAATAAAAAGCATGCACTTACAGGCAAATGTGTAAAATGTGGTACAAAACGATATAAATTTATTGCTAATAATGAAACTGGGGGTGATATCGCTACTTCATTAGAAAAATTACCAGGAACTCCATGGGCTAAATACCCAGGAGAAAAAAACATCTTTCAGGATATAATTATTGTGGTCCTGGAACCCAGCTAGATATCCAACTTGACGAGCAAGATCAACCAAGACCTGGAGAGTATCCAATACATGCAATTGTTCAAGCATGTCACGTTCATGATGTAGTTTATACAAATCCAGATCTGCAACTACGATATATTTAAGATCATTCACTCGTTAAATTCCATAAAAAATAAATCTTTTAGAGAATCATTAGCTAATTGGTTGGTAAGATCCACGATGAAAGGTAAACTAGTATTAGAAGCTGGTAATTAATCATCCGAATTTTAAAAAATGGAATCGATTTATTATAGCCCAAGAGGATATTGGAGGGGTAGAGCAGCGATTAGTAAAACTCGCTGATGCAGCAAATGTTACACGTAATGTTGCTGAAAAATGGTTTGCACGACAGGCAATATGGCAAATTTTATTTACCACCACCTAAACAAATTCCGCATGCACATTTTGATGTCAGCGCTCCTAATGAACATCATCAAGCAGAGATTTTATTTTTACCACACGATACTATTAAAATTGGTAGATGTCAATCACGTACATACAACATGCCGTTGATGTTGCAAGTAGATCTAAGGAAGCAGAGCCGTTTTCAACTAAAACAGCTGCTGATGTTGTATCTGCTTTTGAACTTATTCATCAACGAGGACCCTTGCGATGGCCACAGTTACTACAAGTTGATCCTGGCAAGGAATTTATTGGTGCAGTATCATCTCTGATGAAAAATCATAACGTCAAAATTAGACGAGGACATACGGAAATTCATCATGATCAGGCAATTGTTGAACGATTTAATCGAACACTTGCTGAGCGGTTATTTGGATATTAGTATGCAAAGGAAATAATTCAGAAAGATATGAGATCTCGCGAATGGTTTGCAAGATATACCAAGTGTGATAGCTGCATTAAATAATGAAATTACTCGTGCAACTTCTATGAAACCCGTTAATGCGATTACAAAAAGAAAAACACATACCGATACAACAACATGACTTTTTAAAACAAACAGTATTAGCCAATGTTACTGTAAGATATTTATATGAACCTGGCGAACTTGAAGGTGGTTAAAAAAGAGCGGCTGATCCTATTTGGAGTATTACGACACATAAAATTTCTAGCGTGGTAAGATCTACGGGTAGATCTGCAATCTACAAATTAGATTCAACTGCTCCTCAAGGTGGATTTGTACGCGAGCAATTACAAGCAATTCCTGAAGACACAAAATTCACACCGCATTCACTTTTGTAAACTAGCACCTCGACGTCGATTACAATCAAGACAGGTCAGCATCATATTTTCGCGTGTATGACCAAGACTGCTATTAATTCCATCTACGGTAAATTGTGTTGGATTATATTTTGAATACTGTCACAACATGACTGTGTTACAGCTCGCACAATGATTATGTTGCTGTAGTTTCAATGCCATGATATATTCAGTATCGAGATCGAAGTCGCCCTTATTTTATTTTTTTGTCATACTGTTTATAACTAACTTGTTTCTTAATATATCATGGTTAGCTTCCTGAATTTAATTATTTCTGTGAAGTCTATGACAATTTTCCACAGCTGAGATATTCTTCTGACTCGAGTCACTGCCAGATAAACTAAATTTGACCATTCGATATGACCATCGATGATCTAATCATTTGTATCAGAGATGGTTAATCCTTGTGATGAATGAAATGTCATTGCGTGTCCTAGCGTCCATGGAGTTTTGTCCATAGTTAACGCGCTCTCAACAACACTGACAGGAACTAAAACAATATCATTTAATACAAGATTTTGTTTTTCTGACGATCCTGGTATATCAATGTCGATATTTTGTCGTCGCGCATCTGCTGGTCGATAACACAATGGTACGGGTATATTTGGAAATTTCTCTTTATGTAGCATAAATAATTGTTGCTGAAGTGTATCACGAACTATCTTTCAACTTGCAACTATCAAATCATTTGGTCTCCATAAATTACAAAAATTGTTTATAGGAGTTTCCAAAATTATTTCACGCATTAATTCACACTGAAATTTATTCGGTTGCAGTCTGATTAATTTATTAAACTCTCTTAATTCTGGATCAAGTGCTCTATCATCATCAGTTATTTCTTCATAATAATCTACAAAATTCCTCAGCCATTTATGTGGAGACAATCCAACAAAAGGCGGTGGTCGACCATGATCGCCACACATTATTACAGCAGTATTTTTTGTCGATAACCAATCAAGAAATAGTTTTAACGTTTCTAACGAAACAGTGCATATTTCATCCCAAACAATAGTCCATGGAAGGTATTTCTCGCCCATTCGTTCAGGAGTCCATTTACCGCACTTCAATCGAAAGAATTTGTGATAAGTGCATAATTTAATATTTCTCTCTTTCATTTCTCTTGCGATTCTGTATGTAGGTGTTAATACAACGATTTCTGAAAAACTGCTCAAGAATAATTCAATCACACGAGTTGTTTTACCAGAACATCCAGGCCCATTGAGATAAACTGTTTTATGTCTAGCTACAGGATCATATACCGATGGTGCAGATGACAATTTTCATACTCGATTTTTTTGATAATAAATCTCCTTAATTTCGACGTCGGCAGAATCAGAATAATTAAGTATATTTTCTTGTTTTATTCCTTCCCCATTCACCCCGTGAAGCACAAGTGCCGATATGCAGTTGTTCTAGCAATCCTATATTTAATTTTTTTATATATAAAATGAATCCGTAGCGACTCTGACAGCAAACTCAGAAACTCTATTTATCATCAATAATAAATTTATCTAAACGTACGCGAGCATTGAAGATCTTGCATGAATAAGCTGCGTTGACTCGCCATCAATATAACTCACAACTGCACCTAATGTAGTTCCGTCTGATAAATTAACATTAATTCGACTTCTAAATCTCGTTATATTCGTTTTATCAGCAATTATAAAATCTAGTTCAGCATCATCCATAATTAATCTTGTATAACGTCGTTTATGATCGTATGATCCTCCTTGGGTGAATTTACCAATTATTTTTCAGCCAAGATCGTTTACGATTTTAATCTCAAAATCAGTTATGTCGGGATTTTCATCATCAGAATATTTCTTTTGTTGTGGTAAACAAACTTCTTTCAACGAACTATATGATATAATTCCTTCACTTACAATCAGCGATATCAGTATTTTTACATCGAGCATCACTTTTGTCACTGATAATCCAAGTATTGTCAACTTCCTTAATAAACTTTACTCTGAAAAAATATCTTTGATTGTCGAGATAATTAATAATGGTAGCCGCTCGTTGGTCGTTTATTGTAGGATCCAAACCATCAGTGTTGCGTATGATTTTAAATGTTGACCATACATGAGTTGCACCATCTATGCGAAATTCTTTTCTAGCATTACGAATGCTTTCAATCAGAGTCTCCGTCGGATCAATCAGAGGCGGTCTTCGTGGGCCAGAGGTTCTTCTATCAAGATCGAATCTATATTCAGATCGTTAAATCTTAATCGCTGATAATAACTCATCAATATTATGATTAAGACAAATATATATTTAAAATGAAATATTATATATATATATATATATATATATATATATATATATATATATATATATATATATATATATATATATATATATATATATATATATATATATATATATATATATATATATATATATATATATATAATGATTCAAACAAAGAATAAATGCAATGGCTTATGATAGGCTCTACAACTCCCTGTAACAAAGCTTGCGAAAACGATTTCAGTGCATTTCACATACAATGTGTACGATAGGGAGCATAGGACTTAAACCGTGTTTGAAATGTGGTGTTGGGGTTAGAGTAAAAATGCAGTTGTGTATGCAATGTGGTGGTAAAAAATACAGAGAACTGAAAAGATATTACGATAATTAAAAATAAACCACTGATAATAATGACAAAGTTAAAAAGCTCAGAAGATTATCTAGCCAGATTTTCAAAATAATTATTTGAACAAATAATATTTATATATATGCAGCAAAAAGAATTTGTGAAACATCTTATCATCAAGAATTATTAAGTTTCTCGTGATGGTGTAATCAGGAACTGTCGACTAAACGAAAAAAAGTCGGTTTTGTCAGTAATGCTGGTTATCTAATGTTTGGTATTGATGGGAATAAGAAATATCTAATGTTTGGTATTGATGGGAATAAGAAATATCTAATGTTTGGTATTGATGGGAATAAGAAATATTACTCTCAAGACGGTCTTGTGATCGATCATATTCATAACCATAAACTCTTTAGATAATTTACGAGCCATTACACAGATTCAGAATTGTAAATTCAGAAATAGTGGCTGTGGTAGTAAGATCGCTAGAGCAGTTGTATCTACAAATGTATAAATTGGTGAAGAAATAATATATAAATCAATGAATGCAGCTGGCAAATATTTTGATATTTGCATGCCGTCGGTTCAACGCGTCGCAAATAATATTACCAGATCTGCTTCCTCTAAGAAATATAAACAAAAGATAATCTTTCACTATTGTTGAAAGGAGCTAACTCTGTCAAGCTAAAACTCTATCCGGCAGAGTAATTCAGTGGTTACCTTGCTTGTTACTACGTAATTGAGCTCAAGAAGGGAGATAACTCTGAAGCATATCTTTCTCCGGTAGAGATTATTTTTGTTATCATCGTAACTAATTATTAACCATATTTTTGATAACTAATATTAGTGGAGTAACATACTATTCTAATAGATCAAATTAGTAGAATGATATTTATACTTCTAACTTATGGACAAAATCAAGGCAGAAAGCACTGGTCACACGCACGTCCGCTTATAATCAATACAGTTCCGTTATTTCTAGATCTTTCTGTTATACAGAAATATATGAAATTTAAACATGACTTAGTCAAAGGCAGAAAAATATACAATCTATGATTATTTTAATACGATGTGTTCTGGAGAATGGAAAACAAATCCACGCTGTCGTTATTTGTAGGAAATCCAGCATAGGTAACTTAACAATAATTTCTGAAACATATATCAGTAAGATTGGCACATAGTGCAGTGGTAGAGTGGCTAGTTTCGCATACTCGAGGGTTGGCGTTCTATTCCCGTGACTGGCAAACTGTCGATGATAGCGATATCGTTTTTTTCATTAAAGTGGGGGCTCCAAAGGCCCGAACGAATTTCATGTACACCTGCTCACCACGTCAAACAACGTGGTGAGTGCGTTTGCACTCTCCCCAGGATTTGATATTGAGGAGGGGTCTACATGAAATTGAATGGCCTAGACAAACCTCTGAATCTCTAAAATTTCGTTTCGTTTAGGGATTCGCTGGGGGGTGTCTATGCGGTTTGGAGCCCTCCAAAAATACACCGTAGAGTGATGTCAGCTCTCAACCTCACTGAAGGGTACCCCACACAAAAAAACATTCAGAACAAATATCACCCAAAAAGAAAGGCTTCGTGTGGTGCCAAGAAGACCATAAGAAAGATCTCACAAAAGGATCCTATGGAAAGGCACAAAGGTATGAAGTGACCCCATGAATGATAACCGCTCATCATCCTACGGTTTATTTTTTGTTAAAAATTGCATTTAAATTACAAAAATGATAACAATATTATTTCTGCAAATAAAAAATTAAAACAACTTGATCCAGAAAAAATGATTTGTGATTTTGAATCATTGCAAACACGAAAATTTGAAGATAGATACACTCTACCAGCAGAATATAAATTCCTTAAACAAATCCAACAGACTTTCTTCCAATCGTTGGCTTCAGTCAAAGATACAGAAGTTACAAATTTCGTATCTCTCTCATGCGCAATTGAGAAAATTAGATCAGAATTAGAAAACGAATATGAGAAGAAAAAAGATTATTAACACTCGCGTGAGGCAGTTGAAAAAGTTTGTCAGATCGTGGAAGTGATTGTGAAAATGAAAATAGTAACAACGTGATTATGGGGGATTGCGAAAGTGACAATAAAATTTATGGCCACTGGGGTCCCTGTCGTGGCTAGATTTATAGTCAACTTTGTCAATTTTTTTAAATGTTATTTTTATGATTTTCCTTATTTGTGTACTATTTACCGATGATCAGTAAAAAAGTAAACTCTGTTATAATCCCTGACTGAAAATCACTATGATCTTATATATAAATTAATATTAAGAATTTCTTGTCTTAAATCAAGTAAATAGCCATTTTGGTCAGTAAGTTTAAAATTAATTCGTGTCAATAAATTATTATGGCGACGTAGGTAAACCTGATTAATGGGTTCTTGTACAGTCAATTATGCAGGAGGCACTTGCGGTGTAAATGAATAAAGAATATATCCTTGCTGGGCCTGATTGGATTTTTCAAGATCAATTTGATAGCTGCCATCAATTACGTCGCATACAAGATTAACTGCAATAGTTGAAGTTATGTTGATAATTCCCGGTGAATTATGACGACCTTCACCGTGCGGATTATTATTATGTTTGAGAATAATTGATAGTGGGGTTACTTTTCCATGACTCAACAATTTGTGGAGAATATTCATTGATAATGTTGTTGAGTTTTCTTTTTAGTCCGTCGGTTTCAAATCCTGGTATTACAAACGTTGGTAATTCTGCTTCAGTTAATCTAGAATAATCGAAAAATATTTCTTTATAAGTTTATATCTTTCCTATTCCAAAACCTTGTTCAATACCTGCTGAGTTATAATTTCAACACTTTTTTATTCTTAATATCGTCAAGGTCTTATACAACTTGATTTAAATGTTGTATTGTTTCAATGATTTTCATTTTTAGATCATCATTAGGATACTCCAAAATGTAATTTTTAAATAAATTTACTAATGATGCAGACATAGTTATATGAGCAGCAGGGGGGGCGAATCGGACATTTGTCTGAATCGTCATTTGGTTTAATTGATACTTTCTGCACTCAGCGGATCCGGTGTCGTCAGCGCCTGGTAAAAAAAAAAACGACGACGTCATCGTTGTCATCGTCGAGGGGGGCCAAATCGACAATTGTCCGGAACGTCATTTGGTTTAATTGATACCTTCTGCGCGCCGATCCCAGCGTCGTCAGCGTCCGGTAAACACATCGACGACCGCGTCGATGTCATCGCCCCCCTGCTGCTAAGTGGTTATTTACAATTTAACCGAATATTTGGTCAAGTCCGATACGATATCGTGTCCGAGGATCATGTAAATTTATCGTTACAAATCCATGTGGGGTCGACTGAGCATGACTAAAAAAGTTTCGAAAACCATTAAAGTCCATGTCACCGCCGCACCATGTCTGCCAAATATTTCGTAGCGTGTGTGTATCAACGCCGTTGAATACAGCAAGAATATTACAGTTGTCTCTGATTACTTTTGGAATCTGAGTGTATCGTTGAGTGACATATATCACGTCAGTGTTTTTATGCCTGCCTCTGGAAAATATCCTAGCTGGGTTTTTTTGATTGTCTAACATAACATCATCGTACACGACTAGATTGTTAACGTCGCCATCAATATCATCGATACCTGGTGCATCATTGATATCTGTAATAAACTCGATGACATTTTTTTTAGCGATCGCTGATGCATTCTGGTTGAAATCTTTCAACACCTCGTAGCATCGTTGATCATCTACGCTAGGGGCGATTAAATACAACTTATCCCACTTCATCCATCTTATTATTAAATTGAGTAACAATTGCGTCTTGCCGGATCCAGATGGTCCGATGATAATCATCCGGATCGAGTTTGGTAACGCTGCAACATGCTTAACTGGTTCTCTTGTTTTAGTCGCTGAAAAGTCAATTATATTCATGTCTCTATACGTAAATTATGGATCTATATTGTGTAAAGTGTAGAGTGCGTACTGGCACAAATGATATGACAACCGTTACAACAAGAAATAACAGATCGGCGCTTACTGGCAAGTGTGTACAATGCGGTATAAAGAAATTTAGATTTATTTCTATTAGACCCGGAGATGTTTTAAAAAAAAGCGAGGAGGTGATATTGCAGCCAAGTTATCAAAACTCCCCGGAACCCCGTGGGCAAAGTATCCAGGAGAAAAACACCTCCCAGGATATAGCTACTGTGGCCCCGGAACGCGATTAGGTATTAGACTCGATGATCAAAATCAGCCCAAACCCGGTGAGTACCCAATAAACGCTATCGATAAGGCGTGTCATGCTCATGATGTTGCTTACAAAAGTAGCGATCTGCAACAGCGTCATATCGCGGACGTAAAATTAATTCACGCGCTAAATGCTATTCCTGATAAATCCTTCAAGGAAAAATTGGCCTCATGGTTGGTAAAATCGGCTATGAAAGGTAAATTAATGATTGGAAGCGGAGCTTCTCGCGCTGGTAATTGAAAACGCTAGCGTTTATAATAACAACATGGAATCCATCTATTATTCTCCGAGTGGATACTGGAAGGGGAAGGCCGCAATTGGTAAGCTTGCAAGCGCTGCAAAAGTAACGAGGGCCACTGCGGCTAATTGGTTATCCAAACAGGCTATATGGCAAATCTATCTACCACCGCCTAAACAAATCAGCTTCTCGCGCTTTGATGTCAGCGTACCTAATGAAGTTCATCAGGCTGATATACTATTTCTGCCGCATGACAACGGTTACAAATACGCGCTAACCGTAGTTGATGTTGCGAGTCGATACAAACAAGCGGAGCCGTTAAAAACAAAGTCAGCAACTGAAGTGGCCGATGCGTTTGAGCGGATTTATCGAAGAGGTTCTCTGCGCTGGCCAAATCTATTACAAGTTGATCCTGGTAGTGAATTTCGCGGCGCTGTTCTATCAACGCTGAAACATCATAGCGTCGCGATACGACGAGGTCATACTGCGCTACATCGTGATCAGGCAATTGTTGAACGATTCAATCGGACTCTTGCTGAACGGTTATTTGGATATCAATACGCGAAGGAATTCATCCAAGAAAAACGATCTCGTGAATGGGTCAAAAGGTTGCCAGGCGTAATTGCAGCGTTAAATAACGAGATTACCCGAGCAATCAACATGAAGCCCAGCGACGCGATTAAATACGAGTATATACCCGGAAGATCAAAAATAGATAGCGTTTCCAAGCCGATTCTCGGCGACGTCACTGTTAGATATCTATATGAACCAGGAGAGCTTGAAGGCGGTAAAAAAAGAGCTACTGATCCTATTTGGAGTGTTACTACACATAACATATCAACGATAACACGATCAACTAATAGACCACCGATCTATAGACTGGATTCAACTGCCCCGCAGCGGGGGTTTACACGCGAGCAACTACAAGTGATACCTGACGATACTCAATTACCCCCGCGTGGTCTTAACTAGCGCCGTTGCGTCTATTACACTCAAGACATGTCAACCTCACATTGTTTTTGACATGACCGAGACTGTTATCGATCCTGTCCACGGTAAATTGGCGAGCGTCTTTATCCGAATAACGCCAACCCATTATACAATTGCAACTCGCGCAGTGATTATTCTGTTGTTGTCGTAACGCAATTATTAATTCGGCATCAATATCAAAACGCCGCTGTTTTTTTTTATCCTGTTGGCGGTAACCCGAGAGTTTTCTATCAATGACGCTTGCATCGATGACTCCGTCACTGGCTTCGTCACTGACTCCGTCAATAACAATTCTTCGAAGCTGATTTATCCTTCGTACTCTGGACACTGCAAGATAGACTAGATTTGACCATTCGATGCGATTATCAACCATCCAAACAATTGTATCCGTGATAGTCAGTCCCTGCGAGGAATGTATTGTCGTTGCGTATCCTAGCGTCCACGGGGATTTATCAGCACGTAGCGCGTCCTCGACGACGCTGATATCAACGAGCACGATATCATTCAGCACGAGAACCTGTTTTTTTGTCCCCGGGATTTCAACTTCAATGTTCTGCCGCCGTGTGTCCGCGGGTCTATAACATAACGGCACTGGGCGCGTTGGAAACTTTTCCTTATGCAACGTAAACAACTTCCGCTGAAGTGTGTCTCTGACTATCTTTCTACTCGCTACAATCAAATCGTTTGGTCTCCATGTTTCCCAGAATTCATTTAACGGCGTTTCCGGAATCACCTCGCGGATTATTTCACATTGAATTTTATCCGGCTGCAATCTGATTCATTTTTTAACCTCGCGCAGTTGTTCATCAAGTGCCCGGTAATCAGTATCGGTTTCTTCATAATAGTCCACAAAACCCTTTAACCAATCATGTGGGCCCTCGCCGACAAATGGTGGTGGTTGACCATGGTCGCCACACATGATCACCGCTGTATTCGCGAGCAGCAACCAATCAAGAAACATTTGTAAAACATCTAACGAAACAGTACATATTTCATCCCAGATGATAACCTCAGGAATAAATTTTTCGCCCATTCGATCAGGAGTCCACTCACCGCCGCTGTATCGAAAAAAGCTGTGATAAGTAACGGCGTCAACATTTCGTTGTTTTATTTCTCGCGCTAGTCTATGGGTCGGTGTAAGCACGATTATACTTGCCCGCGTTCGAAATAATTCAATTGCCCGAGTCGTCTTTCCTGACCCGCCACAGCCGCTTAAATAAACTGTTTTATGTCTACAAATTGGATCAGAACACGGTGGTGCATTAGACCATTCTGACAATTTATCACCGCGTAGGTAATTGTTTTCAACGGTGACATCTGCTGACGGGGAATAATCGCGTCGTATTTCATTTTTAATTCTCCATGTACCCCAACTCTCGTCCGGACTAGTAAACCCGGCTACGTTTTTCTTGTACTTTACGTCAACATAAAACGAATCAACGGCTACTCTAACCGCGGTGTCGGGAAATTTATTTATCATCGAGAATAAATTGATAGCGGCGTAACCCAGCATAGACGCCCTCAAATGTGGATATGCTGGGCTGTCTCCATCGCTGTAGGTAACAACTGTACCCAACTTTGTTCCATTGGACAAGAAAGCTGTTTCGCAGTTCACGTATCTATTTTTCGCCACTGCGTCCTTGATTACGAAATCATATTCTGCGTCATCTATAATCAGCCGTGAGCAATATCGTTTGTAGTCGCAGTTTTTTCCACCTTGTGTGAACTTACCAATTATTCTTCTACCGAGATCTTTTGCCTCGCGGTTTCGTTGGTTGAATATCCTCCTGGACCATTCGACGATATATTCCTCGTCGGCATCGATGTGTTTTCTGGACTCGTCAATTATGCTATCTAGACGCTCCGGTTCTGGTAACCAGACTTCAGTCTGCGCTCGATATGATACAATCGCGTCACTGACAATCAACGAAACTAGCATTTTACAATCAATCATATACCGTAGCAGCGCTATTGGCAGCCACTTCTTTTCATTCATGTGTCTACCGATCCAAATATAGCAACAGCGATGAAGTCCTGCCGCGAACTCAAATGATACTATGCGAGCGAATCCGGTTAAATCAAAATCAGGCAGTGGTCCATTAATAGCAACACGAGTCATTTCATGTCTGGGGTGTCCAAATCGTCTAAAGTACTCAGCGGCGGATCCATACCCGAGAAAACTCGCTGGATAACAGGCAACCATATCAACGGAAATCATAGCGTCGCGGCTGTATTCAGTGTTCCATAGTCCACCGTGATAGTATTCCAAACAACTGGATTGTACATCCGGTAGAAATTCCTTGCGCGTTGGACTCCACGCATTTTTCCTCGCTGCAACATGAGCCGCAACCGATGGAATCGTAAAACAATTTGTTAGCAGTTGTTCATCATGCTCTTCAAATTCCATGGCGGTTTTTTTCATCTTATTGTGAAACGCTTCAGTGCGATATAATTCACCGTTTGGTCTTACAAACTGATCAAAGGTATACGCATCGTTTTCAGCGCTGCGAAGTAACCACACTGATACAGGGTCGTTTTTACACAAACAAGCAATAGCATCAAATAGTTTCCTCTCCGCGAGAAAACCATCTTGTATAAATTCCACCGGGATATACTTTACTGTTCTATCCCGTGGAAACACTGTGATCGCGGGCGTTCACGCGTGTTCGTTATGATCAATAATTTTGATTGGGGCTCCCTTTGATTTATACTTTGATTCGTGTAATACTTCACCGGTTATCGTTGTAACGGTTATTGGAAATCTCAGCGATGTTTCTAATCTCGCTATGTCGCTGATGGTTGCTCCTCGCTCGCGTACTGTCTCCTCCCACCGGTTGATTTTGCTACGTCGTAAATCAGTCAATTTGTTTCCTCGACACGCATTTGTAAAATGCTCTATTATTCGTTCTGCTACACAATTTATCCCCGTTGACTGTTTCATCGGCGCTAGTTTTCCGATATCAGGTTTCTTATTTAACGGGTATATTCCATAAACAACTGCTGTTTCAGGATACGCTCGTTCATAGTATGGTCTGTCAATTCCGGTTAACAGCCCCGGCTTGGAGTCGCGGCTAACAATGACTGTTTTCTTGTCGCTGAGAACTGGTTCAAATTTATCACGTATGATCCAATTACCTGATTCCACCCGGACAATGAATTTTACTCTAAAGAAATACTTGCTGGAGCCAAGTTGTGATATTATCGTTGCTGCGCGGTTGTCGTTCATGGTAGCATCAACAACGCCATCAATTCGAAATGTTGACCAACTATGAGATGCACCATCACGCTTGAATTCATTGATACAATCACGGATTTTATTCAACAGGGTTCTATCGTTTATTAACGCTTTTGGTGTGTCCTTGAGGACTCTATCGAGATTGAACTTAATATTTTTCCAGGGCTTAATTGCTGCTAATCTCTCGAACTCATCCATATAATTAAAACAAGTATTTAAATGAAAGAATATAGTATAATGAATAAATGCAAATGGTTGATGATTGGGTCGACAACCCCGTGCAATAAATCATGTACAGGTGAATTCTGCGGGTATCATTTACAAAGCGTTCGTAATGGTTCTCTTGGCCCCCTCCCGTGCTTGGTTTGCCACGTCGGTGTAAGAGGAAAATCGCAGTTGTGTATCAATTGTGGCGGAAAGCGATACAGAGAGTTAAAACGCTATTATGACAAGCGAATTAAAAACGCCGTCATTGACCCCACCGCCGACTTCGTCATCAAAACTCCTCAGGACTACGTTGAAAGATTTATAATTAAACCAAATAATGAATTAGACAAATAGTATTATTATACAAATGGACCAAGAATTTCAGCCGCATCCTGTGCTCGTTAATTACGAGGCATCTCGCGACGGTGTTGTTAGAAATTGTAGACTGAAGAAGCCGGTTGGATGGAAAAATAATCAGGGGTATTTGATATTTAATGCTGGAGGGAAAATTTATCTTGTTCACAGGGTGGTATATGAAGCGATTAACGGACCAATCGAGGACGGTCTCGTTATTGATCATATTGATGGATGCCCTCAAAATAACAGACTGTGTAATCTGCAAGCCATCTCTCAGAGTGAAAACAGTAAAAAAGGCCAAACTGGTAAGTGCTCAAAGCAAGCAAGGGGTGTCAAATCGTTTGATACATCAACGCACGAAGAAAAAACATTTCACTCCATGAATGCGGCAGGAAAATATTTCGACATTTGTATAACCTCAGTACGATTTGTTGCAGAAGGAATACAGAATTCAGCGATCTCAAAAAAGACTGGGCACAGAATTCGATTTTCATATATAACAGAAATAAGGCCACCGGCGCCTATGGCTCTGACGAATTAGCACGCTGCGCGGGGTTTCATTTTTTTTAATTTAAAAACAAGATGTTCTATAAGAATAATGAATATCGAAGACATCAATAATATATTAGCCGAGATTTCAAAATTAAAAAATCAAGGAATTGAATTATCTGATGGTCTCGACAGCGAAAAAATATTATCCGATTATGAGATTATTAACGAACAATCGAAACGGGGGCGTTTTACCCTGGCCCGCGAGTACTTTTTTATAAAACGATTACAACATACGATTAATGAAAACTTGTACCACAATGACGCAAATGCATTCATTGGACTATTCACTGCCGTTGAAATAATACGAAAAAAACTCGGACGTGTTTATGAACGACGCCGGGAGATTTCTAGCAAGATCAAAATCATTAGAAGGATTATAGACGAAAACTCCGTGGAGCCCCCGATGGTACACTCGGCGGGAAATTAGAAATTGCTTCGCAATTGCAATAATGGTAGGCGAATCACTTACTACTCGGCTAGCCAGAGAGCGGCTAGCGGCGCTTAAAAAGTTCATACCGTTACGAGACAGGGTCCGAGAACAACTTCAAACGCGGCAGCAACTACAAACCGATTTTACTGTTGGAAGCGAACAACTCTTTGCTCCGATAACGAGTGCAACCAAAGACGTGAAAACAGCGATATACGGGGATATTCCCGACGAAGAAAGAAAGAAAAAGGCGTCACTGCTTGGCGTACTTGAAAAGATAGCGGCTCAGACCGAACAAACGAAGAGGTCTTTGAGGCTACCACTCGCTATAATGGACCCACAAGAACCTTATGTTACAATGGCCGACGAAGAAGAACTAGGTGCTACCGCAAGAGAACCAGAAGAAGAAATACCGGAAGAAATACCGGAAGAAATACCGGAAGAAAAAGAGAAAGGGGGGAATATACCCCGTAATGTACTCAAGAAGAGCACAATAGATCAAATTAGAGGCTTCAGTAGCAGGGAAGAATTAGTTGATTTTACTGCCTCTAATTTTGCTAAGAGCATACGAGATAAGGAGCATATCAATAGCGGTTACGAGAAAAATATAAAGACGTTAAAGGATTGGACAAGAATAGTGTATTTAGCGAGTAAACATGAGAATGCATTACCACATCGTGGTAATCCCGATTACGACGCATTCCACAAGGAAGTTGAAAAAAGGGTAAAACTAAAAAAAGGAAAAGGATACTCTGTTGGTAAAGAATCCTACGGCGTTACCTGTCCTAACAGTGTTCTCAGTGATATATCACGGCTAGAGGTACTAATCGGAGGAAAACGAGCCGGAAATAACTCTCCGGAAATAATCAATGAGGCCGCTGATATTTGCAAGCGGTTATTTACGGGCGGTATCATGGACATTAATGCATATCGAACGCTCATAGACGAGTTAGTGGATGACTAAAAAAATTATAAAATTGTCGTTTTTGGTCGTTTTTTTGTCGTTTTTGGTCGGTTTTTACGGGTGAAAACCCCGGGAAATCATTTAGAGAAAATCGATGTTTTTGCTGAAAAATCGAAAAAAAACGACTATAGGCAACAAAAAACGACCAAAAATGACTAAAAATCAAGAAAAAACCAGAAAAAAACCGGATTTTTATCGAGGGCAAAAACCCAAGGAAATTTTGACAAAATTTATTCCGGTTTTTCAACGCGGCGGTGGGGGGGGGGGGTGATCAATCACTAATTGGAAAACCGGTGTTTTTATAATAAAGATGATCATACACTACAACCACGATAAACCAGTACTCGTCTACGTGGTAAACTCGCGATTGCCTGTTTACCGCGCGTACTATGGAGATGGTCTCGGTAGCACCATTGCGGGGTTATTTACAAGAATGGCTCCAAAAGTAGCGCCGTTAGCCAAACAATTAGGAATGAAGGCTATTGATGTTATTCGTGATAAGGGAATCAGCGCTATTGGAGATGTTGCCGGAAAGGCGCTTTCAGCCGCGCGGGACAAACTAATGTCGTTGGTGAAATCCAGGGGATTTTCAAAAAGAAAACAGATTTCATCAACGACAGTGATGCCTGCAAATGTCAGTAAAGTAATAAATAACGCCGTGGAAGAAAAACTAGAGTCGTTGGCGGCGACGACTCCCTCGTTGGCGGCTCAGTCATCCGCCGATGCGGCAACCAACGCGCTCATGAACGTGATAGCGGGGAGTGGTCTACGACGAAAACGACGTTGATGGATTTCAATTGAAAACACCGACATGAATAATAATAAAATGTTTGCGCGAACCGCTGATCCCGCGTTTGATATGGATACCCCAGTGCGCAGGGATGATTCTGTCCGTGATTATCAATTTTATTCTTATTATGCAGCGCAACCTGACCTACGATCGCGAATTGAACTTCAAGTCCAAGATACCAGTAAATATTTTTTGCCGTGTGAAGCGTTTATCGAAATCGAGGGAGAACTCGTGACAAATGCTGCCGATAATGCACCGTACGCAGATGACGATCGTGTTCGAGTTGGTTTTGTCAACAACGGTATCATGGCGTTATTTGAGAGTGCCAGATATCTTATTGACGGGCGAGAAATTGAATCAATAGAACGCGAGGTTGATGTTGCAACGAAGATAATTGGGTTAGCGAGATACTCAGATGATTATACAAGATCGGCGGGCGCATCTATGATGTTCGCAAAGGATATCACTAATAACGCTGATCATCTTCAGTACGTTAACGTGCTGACGAAAGAAAATACCGCAGCTGACCAGGCTGAAGCAGCCAATCCAGATCGCAGAGCAAAACCAGGCGCTGATTTCACTGTTATAAAAAGTCTTAACGGTAATTACAATATGGGATTTGCAACACGAGTAGAAATGTTGCAAAAACCACGCCGACAGTTTTCATGCGCGATTCCACTCCATCACATATTCGGATTTTGCAGAAATGTCAGAAAAGTTATCTATGGGGCTAAGCATACAATCGCGCTGACGCGAAGGGGCGATGATAACAATGCAATATGGCGTGCTACTGGCGTCGCTGCCGGTAAAGTCGTTTTAACTAAAATGGCATTGTGGATGCCGGTGCTGACTCCATCAGTTACCACGGAAGCACGATTGTTAGCATTTATGGAACGGGGGGGAAATCGTTGTTGAGTTGGCTAGCGGTAACAACTGATGCTAAAGAGGATAACGTCGCCGATACGTTTACATGGCACTTGGCGTCAAAACAGGGTGTTTCAGCCCCGCGTCATATATTCATAGCGCTACAGAATAGGGAACGATTGGGTAATCAAGAACACAGCCATATGATATTTGATCAATTAGGAGTCAGGGATGTTTCGCTGAGAATAAACGGACAACAGGAACCATCCGAGGATATACAGCTTAATTACGGCGACAACCATATCGCACGTGTGTACCATCGATTGCTGTCATATATGGGTCGTGATCAAAACGTCGACACTGGTTTGCAAATATCACAACTTGATTTTAAAAAGCTGTATCCGATTTATTATTTTTCGTTGGAACATCTTGATTTAACGAGACAATCCGTCGTTGATATACACTTCCGAGCTCGTATAGCCCCGGGTGGTGTTAATTACAGAGCGGTTGCTGTCATTCTCAGCGATAAATCAATGCTGTTGGAAGGTGTTGGTGGACGAATGAGAATCATTGATGCACCAGTGGAAAACATGTAATTGAAAGCACAAACGCGTTTACAATAAAATGTCGTATAGTGTCGTCAGTGTAGAGTTGACTGATGGTCAAGTCAAGAAATTACGATCAAAGTCGGCTAAACAATGCGGGACCACAATAACGCTGAAGCCGTCGCAGATGGCGGGTGGTAATCATAAGATATCGTTGACGGCGCGTCAAATAAAACATTTCAATAATGCGATGAAGAATAAAAAGGGTGTTCAAATAGATTTCTCGGCCGCAGCGATTAAAAACATGGAAAAGACCGGTGGGATATTTCCGCTGTTAGCTGCGATTCCAGCGTTGATTGCCGCGGCCGCACCAGCAGTGGCTAAGGCGGCGGCGTTGGGGGCCGTTGGTACCGCGGCGGGAATGGCACTGAAGAAGGCAACCGGGAAAGGCTATAAAAAAACGACCCGTAGCCGGAAAGGGTCTAAGACTACCGGGAACCCCGTATTCATGGTACTCGGGAAAGGGTCTAAGACTACCGGGAACCGCTTAATGACTCCTATGTCTAATTTTGATTTAATAGACGCCGCAAACGCGCTGGCGATAAAAAACTTCAGAGGTGTTTTTATGAGGGATCAATTACCGGCGGCACCAAGGAATATTGAAACCGGCATAATTAACCTCGATGGGTCCTCCGGAGCGGGAACTCATTGGGTTGCGTACGCGATTGATTCGCGTGCGATCGTCTATTTTGATTCATACGGGTTAGCCCCGCCGAACGAGTTCATGCGGTATATCCGGGCGTGTTCAGCCCCGGTTTTTTATTCCACGCTGCCAACACAGCAGTTAAGCGACCCGCCGATATGTGGCCGTGAGGTATTGAACGTACTCGAGGCGATTTCATCATCGCGGAGACCACCTCATGTGGTTGTAAACGAATACACTAGTGGGGTCGTAGAGGCCCGGCGGGTTAATTAGAAACGCTGGTTTTTTTTACAATAACGATGATTGATATTTGGGGACGACCTATTTCGGCGCTAAAAGGATCCACGGAAACGCCCACCACCGATGACATAAAAAAACTAATCGAGGATGAAATCGCTGATACGTTGAATTTAACCAGTGTTGACCCAGGTGAAATAGTTGTATTTCAAGACCGCCAGGGTAAATTGAAATCCAGTAATGTGTCGCTGGATGACGTTTTAATACGACAGCGTGATGCCGCCGAGGACACTATCGCGCTGTATACCAGCGACGGACGACTCAAACCGGGTGAACATCTATCGACGATAACATTAGTCAAAGACGGTTTTATAAGGTTGAATAGATCGGTGACCGAACTTGACACGCGGGTGAAAAAAATCTGTCGCCGATATACAGCTCACTACCGCTAGTTTTTTCGGGACCCCGACGGTAACCGAACCGAATCTTGCAACAATAAAAAATACTATTTCGGAGTTTACAACGCTGTCGGGCCAATTTTACACGTTACGAAAAAATGTTAACAGGATCGATGACAACTTTGATAAATTCTTTGGTAAAAAAAATACCAAGCTGGATGAAATCACAACAACTATAAATGATATCACTGCGTATAGACAGGAAATAGAAACAATCAAAACTGATGTTGCAGCGAACAAAAGGAGTGTAGACGTGCATGAACGGGAAATAGAAATAATCGGCGCTAATGTTGCAACGATCATAAATAATGTAGACTCGCATGGACGGAAAATAGAAACAATTAAAACTGATGTTACACCGATCATAAATAATGTAGACTCGCATACACAGGAAATAGGAACAATCAAAACTGATATTGAAGCGAACAAAAAGGGTGTAGACGCGCATACACAGGAAATAGGAACAATCAAAACTGATATTGAAGCGAACAAAAAAAAATATAGGCGCGTATTGGCGGGGAATAGGAATAATCAAAACTGATGTTGCAGCGAACAAAAAAGGTATAGACGTGCATACATATGAAATAGGAACAATCAAACTTGATGTTGCAGCGAACAAAAAAAGTATGACCGAGAATACACGGGAAATAGAAACAATCAAAACTAATGTTGCAGCGAACAAGAATAATATAAACGCGAGTTGGCGGGAAATAGAAATAATCAAAACTGATGTTGAAGCGATTAAAGACGGACTACCGAGAGTAGCAGAGCAATTCGAAAAAATAAAAACCCCTCATGAGAACATCATCAACACAGTATACACAATTCGGCATGGATCATTCGATTGGACTCCTACACAGAATACAGTAAATATTACCGCAACTGTTAAGGGCATTTATCGATTGACACTGGTTTCAATGATGCAGTTTAATATATTATCGTCGAGTTCATCCGGGTTTAACAATACAATATCAACAATTATAGACAGGAACGCAACTGAACAGTTTACAATTTATGCCGTTGATGGAAATTTAGCCGGGGCAAACATCACATGGTATGTGGAATTTGTAGCGAATCTAATTAATTAAAAACACTAGCTCTTTTAAAATAAAAATGACCACCAGGGTAATTGAATCAGAGGTATCACCGACGTCACATCAATATCGATTCGATACCGCAAAAGAATTCTCCGCGAACTTGAAAACGCTTTCCGAACAATACCGCGCAAAAATAAAAAAATACCGCCGAAAAATAACCGCCATCGACGCGGTCGTGTACTCGGTGTCGGGTATAGTAGCCGGTACCGGTGTTATTTTATCCACGGTGACCACGATAGCCCCGATCGCTGTTCCAATCGCTATCTCCGCGATGACAACAATTGCTGGAGTCGCCAACGCAATCACTAGGAAGATATCATCGTGTTTTCAGAAAAAACTCGACGAGTATACAGTAAAACATCAAATAGTATCCGACGCGTACTCGAAATTATCCGGGTTGATCTCGTTGTCGATTGATAATTTGTTCATATCCGATGTTGAATTCTCCACGATGGTCCAGTTGTATAGCTCCGCGATGTCAAAAATCGAGGATTTTCAACTGGAAGCCGGAACCACTTCAATGGCTTAAAACAAGCAGGTTGTTAATATTCGGTGTCAAAATTAAACACTAAAAACAACGAATAATAATAATGTCGCTGAACCCCGAAGGGTTTCAATTACTTCAGCGGATCGCGGAGAACACCACTCCGGTACAAACAAATATGATATCGATAACGTCAACGAAACCCGAATTCAGTGTGAACTTCCCATCACCGGTTCCAGTGAAGGAAATAGCGCTGGCAAAATTGCGAATATATCACAGTTGGCCTAATATCCGAGCGGACGCATTTAACGGACAACAACCTAATAACTCGCTGGTTTTTGCATGGACAAGTAAACCCGATGGGACCCCAGACTGGAAGGAGGTTACAATACCAACTGGGTCATGCCAAATAGAACAAATCAATAAAGAATTTCAACGCAGGATAAAATCGATCACAGGAAAGGAATCAAAAATCGCTATTACGGTTCATGAACCGACGTTATCGTCGACGATTGAAATAAGCACACCGGGGTATATGGTTGATATTTATGGCAGTTCAATAAGAACCATACTAGGTTGGCCTAAGAATCCACCTCATGAAATCCCCGCGGACTTGCACACGAATAAGCAATCGTATCATGAGATTACCCCCCGGTATCGAACTGATTGGTCTATTATAAAAGGCGCGTTATTACCCAGCAAGTTTATATTTCGAGACAGGAATACCATGCAATGGGAGTTTCCTTATAAGGAAACTCTTAAATTGTTCGCGTCGACCACAGTTGGTTTAAATGATATCACTGATGCGTTTGCCGAGATTAATCGTATTTACCAATCACAACTAGAACAGCTACGGAAAACAAAAGCACAAAAACACGTTGAGGTGTTAAATCAACTTATATCAGACATGGAATATATCAATGGACGAATCGTTAAAACAATATCCGATAGCAGCGATGATAATAAACAAAAATTCCTAACCGAGTATAATATCGCAGAAGCCGATTTACCCGATTTCAGGTTTCCAGGATACAACGCGCCAGAACTAAGAAAGTCTCTTAATGATTTTCTCAGTCCATCAACTTATATCCTCAGACACAATAACGGAGATGATGGTAGGCATATTGCTCCATACAACGTAAATATCGCATCGGTGATAGCGATCAATCTAGTGTGTGATGCTATCGAAGGGAGTTACCAGGTGGATACCAAGCAATCAAATCAGGCTCAACAGGGGTATATCCTTTATTCATTTTCACCAACAGCCCCTCCGGGATTCTTAATCGTTGAGAGTCCGATTAATCCGGTCTATATGCGATGCCATAATCGGTTTTTAACAAGAATTAATTTCAGACTTACCGATCAGTCAAATAACCTAATTGATCTACAAGAGGAGGAGTTAGTGATCACTCTGTTTGTAAGATCATAGCAGCAGGGGGGGCGATGACATCGACGCGGTCGTCGCGCTTTTTTACCGAACGCTGACAACGCTGGGGATCGACGCGCAGAAGGTATTAATTAAACTAAATGACGATTGGACGATCCCCCCGACGACGACGTCGTCTTTTTTTTTACCGGGCGCTGACGACACCGGATCCGCTGAGTGTAGAAAGTATTAATTAAGCCAAATGACGATTCAGACAAATGTCCGATTCGCCCCCCCTGCTGCTATATGTTCATTCTATCAGTTTTTATCGGTTAATGATTTGAACATTTCTTCCCGAACAGTATAAAATCTTCTTACCAATTTAACCATACTTTATTTATAGAGATGTTGAAGATCAGGGTGCCGTGGATATTCTTCTTCTCGATATTTTGGAGATGTTATAAATTTTTCTCATTTGTAATAAATTCATTTAACTTCGGTTCTGGCGCTTTTTATAATCTGACGGAATTTCAGGCCAACCTAAAACAGACCGGATCGTTGACTCATAAATATCTACAGCTTAATCTTGCGAATATATTTCCATCGCAGCTGATAACGTTGGTTCATGAACAGTGAAAGCTATTTTTGATTATTACCCAGATATAGATTTTATTCTGCGCTGGAATTCATCGTTGATTTGTTCAATCTGATAATTATCTGTAGGAATTCGTACAACTTGCCAATCGGGAGTTCCATTATCTCTATTTTGATTTGTAAATACAAGCGAATCATGTGCTGGCAATCCACCAAATGATTTTGATCTGATATTTGGCCGGCTGTAATGTACTCGCAATTGTGTTAGCGCTATTTCTTTCGCTGGAATTGCAGTTGGAAAGTTAACGCTAAAGTCAGGATTAGTGGAGCTTAGTGATATCATCGTTGGTTTTGACGGGGCTGAATTAATTACGATTTGCTGGAGTAATTCGTTCGGCGTTGACATTATTTTTATTATTATTATTATTATTATTATTATTATTATTATTATCATTATTATTATTTGGAGTATGCAAGCGTCGCTGTGTGCAATTTTATTATATAATCATGCAATTTTGTGTTTGTGCAGGTACATATGTTTGTGCAATAATATTAAGAAGACCAGCAATTGTTGTTGCAGCTCAAACACAAAGTGTTACAACTGCTGGTGCCATCGCTAGCGATGGTGTTATTGTTGATAATAATACACCGGTTCCAGCGGTAAAAGCAGACACTGAATAAACAATTATATCATCAAGAACTACACGTCTGTGATATTTTTTATTTTTACTGTGTAATCGTCAACGATAATTTTTAAGTTTTCTTGCCATTCACGTACTTGATTATATCTGTAAATGTTTCGCTGCACGTTGATTGTTTATCGGAATGTTCATTATATTTTAATTAGGTGGGAATTTGGCGACTAATTCAAGACACCAACAGTACATTAAGCCGAGTTTTTTTTTTCTTCGGGTTCCTCAGTAAATATTTCCTCAACGTCTTGCTCCAACATCAATAACATAAATCCAGGAGATCCACCTGACAAAATTTTGAAAAACACGAACGACAAAGTAACCCAATTAGAGAAACAGGGTTTTAGTTAGAGGCTTCGGTTTGACGTTATTGACCTAATTTTTTTTTCGTATGAGGTTTTATGTTCATAAATGGACTTAATTACAAATGCAACTTTTATTGTTTTTTTATTTTATTTGATTTTTTAACGTACATGAAAAGCGTACTCCATGTAGTTTAGCGTCAGACATAATTCGGTGATAAACAAATGTAACGATTACGCCAAAAGGGTAATGGTTGGCACGTGTGCTTTGAGCACCAGCACTTGACTTTCATTAGACACAGGTACGACAACCGCGATATTCTGACAATGAATAGAAAGTTCTTTGCGTGAAGTTTACATTATTGTTGCTGAAGGACATCCAAGGCTTCTTGTTGAAATGCAACGATTCAATCGTCGGGGGTCCATTGTTTTATTAAATCTTTCACAAACATTTCTGGATCAGCGTTGCGTTTCTTTCGACATTGAACTTCATCAGATTTCAAGTGCATACGAAATTTTAACTGTCGCAGCGATTCGTCTTTGGCTGACACCATTTCAGAGTAATCAATGTGTTTGACAAGCTATTTGTGAGAAGATTCATCTGCAGTTGAGGCTGGCTGACCCTGATCATCACACATGACTGTTACAATTTAATCACCAGCACCGCTAAAATATTTCTAACGTGTTTTTCGGCGCTGTGCGAATTTCATCCCGGACCAAATGACAACCCGGAGTATGCGTCTTCCCCATCCTGGCGAGAGTCACGTGTCACCATGACAACGAAAGAAGCTATGACAAGTTGGGGATTTAAGTTTTTTTAGTTCGTGCATAACTTTTACTAGCCCATGCTCTTTGACCCGATAAACAATTTCATTACCCGTGAGAGTTTCTTGTGTTGCTATGGTTGCGTCAGCTATCGCTTTTGTTGCTTTGATAAGTGAATCAAATACCTGCTGGAAACCGGCTGCAAGATCTTCTTTAGCTTAGATTTTATGCTAAGTTAATCTTACCACTAAGCTAACCATAACAAGAAAAATTACTTTGTATTGCAAAATATAAATAAAGCATTATAATGTATTCAATTTGCTCCAATAAAAATTACGTTTAAATGGCTGGAAAACTTTATGCAAAACACAAAACTGTACGAACTTTTTCGTCCCCATTTAAGCTCATCATGCAAAAATTCTAAATTATTTTGGGTCTTTTTCTACAATATACATGTAGCAATGCTAAACATATTCCATATTTGATATATATATATATATATAATTTGTTTAGACAGCTTTGTTATATATGTATCAGATATGCTATTTAGAGAAATGTCCCAAGAGTTCCTGCACTGATCGTGTTAAGCCCCAAAATATACCAATACGTAAGTAATCACAGTTAAGAGAAATTTTATCTCATTACTGATCTATTGATTAAAAATCATGCATCGTTTCAATAATATTAAAATACATGCACTTTATGAAAGCATGTGATTTTTTTAGTGGGCCGCTTATTAAAATAGCATTACTTTGAATGGAGGTCATGAAAACATCTCGTGATACAAGGAATACATTGGTCCTTTAGAGATATCATGCGCGCCATAGTTATTTCACAATCTGATGATTTAAATATTTGGAAATCGTTTCTATCATTCAAGTATTGTTGATTTGATGCGCACAACGAGACTTAATATAAAAGAATTAAAGCACCACATTAAGATTCTATAGTTTATATCCAGCTTTGCAAGTGAGAGAAAATCGTGATTTATTTCTAACTTGCTTGTTGGACTTGCAAAGTGGAAACCATTTATTCTAAAACAGAGAGTACCTGTCGGATTATATGAAATTTTTCAACACTTGAACATTTAAAATATTTTGTCAGATTATGTGAAATTAATCAAGAACTCTGTGATAAACGTTTGGATTTAGAACTGTGATTCTTCAATGGTGCGAGCACGTTAGTACATAAGCATATTAGAACCTTCAATCGGAATACCTTTGAATAATTTTCAGATTAATATGTCATTGATAGTACAATTTAGGAAAATATTCAAGGAATTCATTCATAAACTAAGTTATTTTGAATGCTTTCACATTGTTTGCTTTTATATTTTAGAGAAATAAATTTATATTTTGGAAATTTTAATGCTTTTTGAGTTTACCTTGTTACATAGTTTAAGCCTGAAGGATCTGAAATTATTTAAATATTGAGCTTTTTATATATTTTGGGATTTTGATTGTATTTTAAATTTGAATCTCATTGTTTGAAATTTTAGTAGTCTCTGGTATTTTGATTTCGTACCTGGGAAATTAATAGTGAAACAACAAGTTTTCACCATCACATCCAAAGTAGAGAATTTTGTTGTCGAACCTACCCAGGAGAAAATAGAACCCTTAATAAAGGGACGAATCATTTGAATTTGCCAAACATTATGATCTTGCTGAGGCAAGGGCTCCTCATTGAAAGACAAAATCATGAATATTTTTATATTTTATTTAGTGAACCAGAATGTTCTTGATGATAGTGTTCTCAGTTTAATAAAGAGGTCTCCGTCTGGTATGGTTGGTACAGTAAAGGACAAGGGCCAGATGCACGCAGAGTTAGAGAGGCTTCAATTTCAGCTTCATTGGAGATTACTGCAAATACAAGGGCAAGAGGAAAAGGAGATTAGAAAAAAGGAGAAGACAGATAGAGAAAGGCAAGAAAGAAAGGAATGATAAAGAGGCAAAAGAGACAGAAGAGAGAGGTTGAGAAAGTGAGAAGGAAAGAAGGGAAATTCAGAAAGTACAACAGCAACGAACAAGGAACAAATGTAAATGCAAGAGAGAAAGAAGGAAAGATAGAAAAATACTGAAAAACCAAATGCAAATGTAGAAAGACCAAATGCAAAATGCACATTCAGAGAGACGAAGTAAATGCAAGCGAAAGATAAAGCTAGGGTACGCAAAAGAGAGAGAGAGAGAGAGAAAGAGAGCAAGCAACAAAGGAATGGAGTTTAAATTAAAGGAACTGGAACTGACCAATAAAAGTCACTCTCGTGAAAATACAGATTCTCATTTTGATACTGCCAAACATAACAGGCTCTCTTTTTTATAGAAAAGGAGGTAGACAAATATGTTCTCTGTTTTGAGAAAATTGCTGAGAATATGAAATGATTGAAAGATTACTTTACTTCATTATTGCAGAGCCTGTCTCCTGGTTGTTGTTGTTGTTGTTGTAGGGTTCAACGCCATTTTTCAGCACAAGATAGGCTATACATGGCGGCTAGTATAAATGGTAGAGGAAGAACCCAGGAAAGAACAACCAACCTACGAGAAGCTACTGGCAATCTTTCTCACAGACCCATATTGGCCGAATCCGAGACCCGAACCCACGCAGACAGAGGTGAGATGGCAGTGATCCGTAACGGTGAGCGCTTTAGACCACTCGGCCACTCGGAGAGCCCCTGTCTCCTGGTAAAGCTAGTGATGTTCACTCTCATCTGAACAAACCGCTGATTACGATTTGGTCAATGAATGCATGTTGAAGGCTTATGAGATGGTGTCTGAGATATATCATCACAGCTTTAGAAATTGTAGGTAGGAAACTACAAAGACTCAACTTGAATATGTATTGGAAAAGAATGATTGTTATGTAGAATGTTTACAGCAAAGATGGTTGACAAAGATTATGATAATCTTGAACAACTCGTATTGATTGAGAGTACAATAATTGTGTCAGTGTTGACATTAACACATATCTTGATGAGAAATGGGTTGAAACTATAGAGAAAGCGGCTAGTAATTAACAAGGTTCCATTTGTAAATAAATCTTCTCAATGGGGTTTTGTTAAGAAACAATTCAATTTCGTTTGAGTACTTACAAATATCAAACTGATATAACTGTGAAGACTCAATTTCTAATAAGATGGATCAGAAATCGTTATCATTTCCTACGTGCACTTATTGCAAGAGGAAATGACATGCTATTTCACATTACTATAGGTTAAATTATAGGAAACAGAATCCTACCAGAGCAGTCCCCAATGCACCGGTCATGAATTGAAAGATGTACAGTTGTTGGGGCTTGCATACCCCGGTCTGATGTTGTTATGAAGAATTATGAACCATTAATGTCAAAGGGTTCAGTATCACTAGGTGATTTAGGTAAGGCTAATCCTATCAAGATATTAAGAGATATATAAGCTTCTCATGGTCTTTTGCTATAAATACTTTGCCAATTTTAACAAGTCTTCTTCAAGGGAAAGTGTTCTAATGCAGGGATATGTTAATGTCCATCTCCATTGTGTTAATTTGTCATCAGACTCAGTTTTGGAACCAGTGACAGTAGGAGCTATGACTTCTTGAACTATTCAGGGCATTCGTGTGTTATTAGGTAATGACCAAGCTGGATAAAATGTAGTGTTTAATCCGCTTGTAACTGAAAAGCCTTTATGGTTCGAAGAGTTGATCTTTCGAAGTAGAAATCCCTGGTTTATATCCAGCTTACGCAGTTACTAGAGCTATGGTAAGGCATTCTCCTGAGAATTATGTTTTTGAACAACATGTTATTTCTTTAGCAGACACCATTTTGGGTCAAGTTTTTGATGAAGTAACTATTGCTCCAAGTTTGGATCAATCAGGAAGTATTGATTACAGTGATACTCTTTTTGGCTACACATGCTCTTAAATCTAATCAGAAAAATACAATCACTTGTTGTTTTACATGAAGGAGATCCAGAGATCTCCTGTTTCTTTCAGAAGACTATTAGTGAAAGTGATGCCACATAAGGAGGAATTATTTAACTCTTGAAGAATGGAGTCCTTATGAGGAAATGGAAGCCACCTTAGGTACCCGCTGGCGATGGGTGGTAATATGTTATTAAATTGTTGCTCCTGGATTTTATCGACAGGAAATTCTTAAGCTAACTCATGAAATTCCGTTCTCAAGTAATTTAGAGGTCAAAAACACTTATCACAAGATCTTAAATCATTTTTATCAGCCGAAAAAAGTGATGTTTCTAAATTCTGTAGACCTTGTCATACTTGTCAAATGGTAAGAAATCCCTTCAGAAAATACCCAAAGCGTATCAGTCACCTATTCCTATATTTGATGAACTATTTAGTAGAATATTGGTATACTGTGTCGCCCTTTACATAAAACCAAGTTAGGCAACCTTTACTTATTTATGACTATGTGTGAATCCACAAGATTTCTAGTAGATATTCAGAGAGATACAAGAAAGATTACAGAAAAAGGGTTTTGACTTGTTTCCTGTTAAGGAATCTTCAAAGTATGTATTTTGGTCCCTACAGAGTTAGGAAGCAAGTGGGTGACTTAAAACACGGCATCCATACTCCTGTTTGGCAAAATAGGATTAATTTTGTCAAAGTAATATGTTGGAGTATGTAGACAATATAAATCGTCCAATTAATTTAATAGTACCTGTCCCGCACACACGGGACATTTGAATGAAGATAAGAAATCTGACAGTTGTAACTTTGAAGTGACTAATCTTCTCAATTCTGAAATTTTTCGACAATCTGGACCAGAAACTTTTACATCTGTTGCGACAAGAGATGAACGAACTGAAACAGCTACTAAAACAATATGAACACTTATTTCCAGACATTCCAACATGAACAAATAATGTCTTCCACGATGGTGAAATAGTAAATTCAAAGCCTGTAAAGCCACATTATTAGAGGACAAATCCTCTCAAACAAAACTGTCTGATGAAAGACGTCGTGTATTTTCTGGAGAATGACTTCATCCAAGTAAAAGTGACTGGAGTTCACTCTGTATTCTAGAGCTGAAACCAGTTAAGACTTTACAGAACAGTAAACAGAAGACTTTACAGAAGAGTGAACAGTGTCACTAAGTCTGATTCATTTCCAATTTCAAGAATATATGACTGAATTGACAGTATTTGAAATGTCAAATATGTCACCAAGTTTGAGCTTATGGAGTGAGCAAAGGAAATTTCAGCATTCATGACCCCAGATAGACTTTACCAACATAAAGTCATGTGATCAAGGGTTCCTCAAGTTCTTTCCAACGCTTGATGAATATGATTACATCCGATATAGGAATTTGTGATGCTGACAGTGACGACATCATCATCTACGACACCTGGAAGGACCACATGGAACCCTTCCAGAAGTTTTCAAAAGAATCATGGAACCAAATCTGATAATGATCTAAAGTAAAAGTTACCTTTTTATGACATATTGTGGAACATGGTCAAATAAAACTACAGAAGTTAAGGTTAATGATATTTCTGAGTTCCCCATGCCTATCAGTGAAAAGCAACTGATCCGATATATTTGGTTTGATGCACAAACCTTCTTTACCAGTGATTTTAAAGTCGTTGAAAGTTGATTAATGGAACATTGCCAAAAAACAATAGCATTTGCACGTGTTGTGCATGTAGGTGTTCCCATGTGTCCAGACATAAAACATATTTTGGTGCCGTGGTTTTTGAGATACGAAATGGTGCCTTGATAAATCTAATTAGCGCACCAGAAAAAAATTATATTTTCCGATTATTACCGGTACGCCTGTTGTCTTAACCGGTACACGTACAGATCGAACAATATATATATATATATATATATATATATATATATATATATATATATATATATATATATATATATATATATATATATATATATATATATATATATATATATATATATATATATATATATATATATATATATATATATATATATATATATATATATATATATATATATACATATATATATATTATACTGTTAGCAATAAAGGATACGAATATTGGTTTATTGGTTTAGTAAAATAACATGTATATTGTACTGTCTTATCAGCCGGCACAGCGAGAGAGAGAGAGAGAGATCAACCACGGTTCATGGCAGATGTTCCATAACTGATAAGACTTAGAAATGTGATAATCATAAATATAATGGTTACTTAATGAATAATGCATGAAGTATGACATTTTATGTTATGGCAATCAAAGTTTAAAACCTTGATAATCATAAAACAATTAATATTTATAAAATCGTGTAATGTATGTACGAGTAACATTTATACGATTGAAAAGTGCTTTTCCTGCAGATTTTATATGCCAGGCAGCATTTTCCAGTCGCATTTTCTTGTACATTTTAAAAATATGTTCTACATTTTTTTAAAAGAACTGTAACTAAAACTCGTATAGTTTTTGAAAAAGGCATGCTTTTTTGGCTGTGATTCTCTGCAGCTTAAAAACATGCTACTAAATAAAAATTAAAACTATTTGATAATCATGGAAACCATAAATATTTACAAAATTACACATAAATCATGACATTAATGACAGCATTTATATTTCGAGTCTTAGTTCCCGTTTTCCGGCGTTTTTTTCGGGGGTGATCCGGTCTTTCTATGGACCCAAACATTCATGTATAAAGCCTCTTTCTTTTAGGACACATGAGGAAAGTAATCAGCAGCAAATAAAGAGTAATTTTGTTGTGCCACCAAAATGAAATATGTTTCAATACTGCGACTAGAAATTTGTCCTTCAACCAAAATTAACTGTTTCAAAAATGTAACTGGTAAGAACTGCTGTAATGTTTCATAAATAGAGGATCCCAAATTGGTAATGATTTAATATTGAATTTTTAAAACGAGTTGAATAATGTTCGTGATGTCACATTGTTTGGCGCAGTACAGGTTAGAATGCTGTAGACGGTACATGTTTACGTAACCTAGCATGTCACTTTCACAACAAAGCATTACATTGTTGTAATATTCATTTGTAAGAAGGTTTCCTGGATGCAGAAATTCCCACATTTACTATAATGTATTTGTGACCATATATTTGCAGTATTTGACTTGGAACAGCAGACTACATATTATGTAAACAAATTTAATTTGGAGTCGGAATTGCATCACATATTTACCTCGTAAATCTGTAGTAGTTTGATAAATTTCTGTCAGTTTGCGGACCGGCTTATGTCGATGTTCTTCTGTGAACAGAGGTGAGTTTATTTACTTCAGTAAGTTAACATTTAAACCACGCTTGTATATAGGGTGGATTCCATGCTTCAGGTTTACCGCCTCCTCCAACCCCCAAGCTACACATTCGCTGTGAACTGAGCAATATCATTAGTTTTACTTCTTCTTCTTCTTGTCTTGGAGTTTATACCATTTTTGATGGTATGATATGCTATATATGACATAGCAAGCTCCTGCAGTGGTCCATTGGCCATATTCAGACACACGAGACCATTTTTCCCTAAATTCCTTTAGCGAATGAATCAAAAAAAGGCGGCCAAAATGTTCATTGACAACAAAACATTCCAGAAGGATGGGTAAAAAAAAAAGGTTTTCTATGAATCGCAGCCATTCAGTAAAGAAAATACTACACAATAATTTCATGGGCTTATTTAAGTTATTTGGACCAATCAGAATCACAAAGTGATATGTTCATATGTTACAATATCAAAAATATGAAACTGCACACACTATAGGCAAAGTGTACTGATATGTGATCAAAAGTAAAAGTCGCGTGTGTCACGTAGCGCATTAACTGATATAAATTTAATAATTAATTTTAGTTTTAAAATTTATTGTAATATAGTTCTAACAAAGTTTTTTTCAGTCGTGATCTTTGTTCTGCACAATAATTGTCATAACAAAATTTGCAGACGAAAATATCCATCGCTGTGGACTTGTACAATGGAAGTTCGTCATTAGACTGGGACAAGAAAGTTGATATTGGATGGAACTACATCAAGACCACGGGGAGTTAATGTACGTACTGTCGCGTAAACAACAATTCGCGCGCATTTTTGTTTATCTCCAATATGGATGTTCAACTATGAAGGAAATGAAGGAGTAACATACATTTTTTTGTATGTACGTTTTATTTTTAATTTGTATATATGACATTTCTTCAAAATAATAATCTAGCATCATGTAAAATTTAACTAAAATAAATCTGAATCGATAGCCGCGTTTCTACTGTCTATTACGTGTATGAAGGAAGATATCTAAGAAAAATAGGCATTATGTACGAATTGAAATATAAGACGCGACATATCATACATAAGACATCTATGTGTGCATTTTCTAACCTTCCATGATGCATTGTTGTAAATGGCTGCTTGCAAGTGTTGCTTTCATAATTCTACCCATGTATATTTTATTCTTCATTGATGCAAATGTACGTGGCAGTTTGCAAGTGTTACTTTCCTTCTGTGTTATTATCAATGGCTGTTTGCAAGTAGCAGCAGAGAGGGTGATCAGACCACTTAAGGGAGTGGTCACCCTTGTGTTTGGACCAAAAAAAAATAGTGACCCTTCATAGAGGTCAATACCACGTCTACGATTATTGTTTGTCCCAAACATAATTGTAGACGCCCCCTCTCTGCTGCTATTCATGTTGTAAAAGAAATTTTAAGTTTGATGAATATTTTTCTTTTCATCTGAATCATGGGAATCTTCATCTGAATCATGGGAATCTTCATCTGAATCATGGGAATTTGTTCTATGTTTCAGGTAATATTCAAGTTCTGATGGTGGTTTTTCTATTTTTGGATTTATGTTCTTTCTGTGTTTATAATATATCATCAAACTTCTGTATCGATCTCCACCGCAATTTTTGCAAATCTGATATAATCCTCTAACGCCGTTGTTACATCCAACACAACTTCGTGGACCAGCATGAGGATTTTTCTTTATAAGATAATTATGTTTCTTGCAATATTCTCCACGGCATTTTTTATCACATTTGTTAGTGGTTCCTTGACGCAGCCACGCACAGTTGTTCATTATATGAATGATATCTTTTTAATTAAATTTACCCAAATATTTTATCAAGACCCACACGATATCTTGTTCTTGGATCATGTAAATTTATTGTTATAAATCCATGCGGAGTAGCTTGCGCTCGTGAGAAGAAATTTTTGAATTTAATTATATCCATGTCACCACCACACCAAGTTTGATGAATATTTCTAAGTGTGTGTGTGTCCACGCCATTAAACACAACTAAAATGTTGCAGTTGTCTCTGATCACCTTCGGAATTTGTGTGTATCGTTGAGTAACATAGATCACGTCTGCATTTGTATGTCTACCTCGGGAAAATATTCTGGCTGGATTTGATTGTTTATCTAGCATCACATTGTCGTATACAACTAAATTATTAATAAATCCGTCTATGGAATCTACGGATGGTGCTTCATCAATATCGGTTATAAACTCTATAACATCATTACCTTCATCCAGTAATCGCGCGTTTTCATTGAAATCTTTAAGTACATCATAACATCGTTGATCATCAGCGGATGGTGCTACTAAATACAATTTATCCCATTTCAACCATCTCATTATCAGATTAAGTAATAACTGCGTCTTACCCGATCCAGACGGTCCTATGATAATCATTCTGATGGAATTTGGTAACGCAGGGTGGTGTTTAACTGGCTCTCGTTTTCTTGTTGCTGAGAAATCAATTATATCCATATATATTATGTCATGAATTTATATTGCTTACGCTGTAGAGTTAAAACTCCAACTACTGATTTAGCTACGGTTACAACAAAAAATAAAAAAATAGCGTATGGTGGAAAATGTTCTGTATGCGGTAGAAAGAAATTTTCGTTTTTACCTAATAAGCACGGTGGTGATATTGCTAATTTGATGTCAAAGTTTCCAGGTGCTCCATGGGCTAAATACAGCGGAGAAAAACATCTACCAGGATATAATTATTGCGGTCCTGGTACCAGACTTGATATCAGTCTCGATAATCAAGATCAACCAAAACCAGGCGAGGAACCAATAAACGCTATTGATCGAGCTTGTCACGCTCATGATGTAGCTTATAAAAGTAAAAATCTACAAGATAGACATATTGCAGATGTGAAATTAATTCATGCATTAAATTCCATAAAAAATAAAAATATTAGAGAATCATTAGCTAATTGGTTAGTAAGATCCGCGATGAAAGGTAAATTAGCGCTTGGAGCTGGTAATTAATAATGGAATCGATTTATTATTCACCAAGAGAATACTGGAGAGGCAAAGCAGCAATTGGTAAACTTGCTGATGCAGCAGCGGTTAAACATTCTACTGCTAAAACGTGGTTATCCAAACAAACAATATGGCAAATTTATCTACCACCACCGAAACGAATTCAGTACGCGTATTTCGATGTCAGTGTTCCTAATGAAGTTCATCAAGCTGATATTCTGTTTTTACCGCATGATACTGTGTGTAGAAAAACATACAAATACGCGTTAACTGTAGTTGATGTTGCAAGTATATATAAAGAAGCAGAGCCGCTATCAGCGAAAACATCATCTGAAGTAGCCGATGCGTTTGAACGAATTTATCAACGAGGACTCGGACCACAAGGTGGTCTGCGATGGCCACAGCTACTACAGGTTGATCCTGGTAAGGAATTTCTTGGTCCAGTATCATATTTGATGAAACAACATAATACCAAAATACGACGAGGTCATACTGCCATTCATCGTGATCAAGCAATTGTTGAGCGATTTAATCGAACACTTGCTGAGCGGTTATTTGGATATCAATACGCGAGGCAATTTATTCAGGATAAAAGATCTCGCGAGTGGGTTGCAAGATTACCAAGCGTGATAGCTGCATTAAATAATGAGATTACACGAACAACCAACATGAAACCCATTAATGCAATTACAAAAAAAAATATACCAACACAACGAAAAGATGTTGAAAAACAGAAAATATTGGGTGATGTTACAGTTAGATATTTATATGAGCCTGGTGAACTTGAAGGTGGTAAAGCGAGAGCGACTGATCCTATTTGGAGTGTTACCACACACAAAATGTCCACCGTGACAAGATCCTCAGGTAGACCTACAATCTACAGATTAGATTCGGCTGCTCCTCAACGTGGAGTTGTACGTGAACAACTACAAATAATCCCCGCGGATACACAACTACCACCGCGATCACTTAACTAGCACCCAAGGCGCTGGCGCCTCGGCTTCGATTACACTCAAGACAGGTCAACATGGTATTTTCTTGTGTATGACCGCGACTATTATCCTTTCTATCTACGGTAAATTGTCTTGAATCATTACTCGAATACCTCCACAGCATTATACAATTGCAACTGGCGCAATGATTATTCTGTTGCTGTTTTAACTTAATAATAAATTCAACATCAAGATCAAAGTCGCGTTTATTTTTTTTATCAGATTGTTTGCATCCGATTAATTTTTTTCTTATTATATCATCATCGATGATGTTAAATTTATCAACGATTTCAGGAATTATAATTCTACGTAATTGAGATATTTTTCTGACCCTCGATACCGCTAAATAAACTAAATTTGACCACTCGATACGATCGTCTACAATCCAGACTCGTGTATCAGAAATAGTTAATCCCTGAGACGAGTGGATCGTCATAGCGTATCCCAACACCCATGGAGATTTGTCAGCGCGTAATGCATCTTCGACCACACTGATATCAACGGCGACAATATCATTTAATACGAGATTCTGTTTTTCAGTCTGTCCTGGAATATCAACATTAATATTCTGTTTTCGTGTATCTGATGGTCTATAACACAACGGTACGGGTAATTCTGAGTATTTTTCTTTATGTAGTTGAAATAACTGTTGTTGTAAAGCGTCTCTGATTATTTTTCTACTTGCTACGATCAAATCGGTGGGTCTCCATAAATTTAAAAAATCACTCATTGAGGTCTCTGAGATCGCTCCACGTATTATTTCACACTGAATTTTGTTTGATTGTAATCTGATTAATTTTTTAAACTCCTTTAAATTTGCATCGAGAGCTCTATGATCATCATCTATTTCTTCGTAATAATCAACGAAATTTTTTAACCAATCATGTGGAGATTGTCCAACAAAAAGCGGCGGTTGACCATGATCGCCACACATTATTATAGCGGTATTTTTCGTCAACAACCAATCAAGAAACGTTTTTAATGTATCCAATGACACCGTACATATCTCGTCCCAAATAATTATTTTAGGTATATATTTTTTTCCCATTCGTTCAGGAGTCCATGTATCCCCGCGCCACCGAAAGAAACTATGATACGTACATGATTGTACTTGCCGCTGTTTCATCTCACGTGCAAGTCTATGTGTGGGTGTCAGCACGATCATATCTGAATTTCTAAAAACATTAATTGCTTGAGTCGTTTTGCCGCATCCACCAGGTCCATTGAGATATACTGTCTTATATCTAGTTATTGGATCACTCAGTGATGGTGCTTTCGACATTTCTGATATTTTATTACCCTTACGATAAAAATCTCTCATTGGAACATCTGCTGATTCTGTATAATTGTGTAATAGTTCCTTTTTTTTCTCCACGAACCCCATCGTTCATCATTACTTGTAAATTTCATAACAGACTCTAAATATTTACTTGAAATATAAAACGAATATGTTGCGACTCTGACTGCGGTCTCAGGAAATCTATTAATCATCGATAATAAATTTATGGAAACATAAGCCAACATGGAAGATCTTAGATGAGTATACTGTGGGGAAACGTCATTTATCTAACTAACGATCGTACCCAATTTTGTTCCGTCGGATAAATAAACACTTTCTCGATTTACAAATATATTTCTCGCTGTTGTATCAGCAATTATAAAATCGTACTCGGCATCATCTAAAATTAATCGTGCGTGATGTCTTTTATAATCATATGCACCACCTTGAGTAAATTTACCTATAATTTTTCTACCGAGATCTTTTGCGATTTTGAGTTTATTAGGAATATCATCTTCGGAAACATCCTTAAACTCGCTAATAACTTCAGAATCTGACATGGGCAACCAAACTTTGGTCTGTGCATGATATGATATAATTGCCTCACTGACCACCAACGATGTCAGTATCATACAATCTAGCATATATCGTAACAAAACTATAGGTGCCCAACGTTTTTCACAAAAATGTCTACCAAACCAAACATAACAAATCTTGTGAAGATTTTCGTTAAACTCGAATGATTCAATACAGGCGAATCCAGTCAGATCAAAATCAGGTAATGGTCCATTAATTGCCACTCGCGTCATCTCGTTTGTAGGGTGACCAAGTCTTTTAAAGTATACAGAACAATCTCCGTATCCCAGAAAACTTCCTGGATAACATGCAACCATATCAACCGAAATAACATCATTGTAATTATATTTAGTATTCCATAATCCGCCATGTCCGTATTCGACGCAACTTGCGCGTACGTCCTCGAGTAAATCAAATCGTGTTGGTTTCCATGAATTGTTTTCTCTCGCGAAATGAGCCGCAACAGATGGAACGATAAAACAATTAGTTAGTAATTTGTCAGTATTTTCCGCGTGCTTGCATTCTAAAAACTTCTCCGCAAGATTTTTCATCTCGTCATGGAGGGATTCTGTTCGATATATTTCACCGTTTGGTCTGACAAACTGATCAAATTCACCTTCCTCATTACTTTTAAATAACCATACCGATACAGGATCGGTTTTACTTATTTCGTTAATAAAATCAAACATACCTCCCCCAGAATTATCTGGGGGGTAAAATCTAACAGTTCGATCACGTGGAAATATTGTTACTGCGCTAGTCCATGCATGCGCGTTATGATCAATAATATTTATTGGAGCTCCTTTCGATTTATATTTCGATTCGTACAGTACCTCTCCCGTTATTGTCGCTACGGTTATTGGAAATTTTAATAGTTTTCCTAGTTCAGCAACATCTTTTATTGTAGCACCGGTATCCTTAACTGAATCAGCCCACGAGTTTATTTTTTCACGCCTTAAATCAGTTAATCCGTTTCCAAGCATCGCGTTTGTAAAGTGTTCTATTACTCGTTCGGCTACACAATTTAACCTTGAAAATTTCATGGGTGCCAGTTTATCAACGTTGGGTTTTTTATTTATCTCATAGATTCCATAAATAACCGCTGTTACAGGATACGCTCGCTCATAATACGGTTTGTCAATACCTGTCAGTAGACCCGGTCTGGAATTTTTACTTAATATGACAGTTTTATTATTGCCAAGGACAGGATCATATTTGTCACGGATAATCCAACTACCTGTTTCTGTTAATACAATAAATTTTACTCTGAAGAAATATTTTTGATTGCCCTCGTATTCAGCGATGTAGTTAATGATAGTTGCCGCTCGCTTGTCATTCATTGTGGCGTCTGTGACAGAGTCGACACTGACTTTGTCAGTATTACGTATAATCTTGAACGTTGACCATGTATGAGATGCACCATCCGTGTAAAATTCTTTCTTGGCGTCGTGAATTTTCGAGATCAAACTTTTATTTTTCGGATCAAACAAATCTCGCACTGGCAAGTGAGATAGTCTATCGAGGGTGAATTTATATTTAACAGGCCTAGTTTGGGATAATCTCTCAAACTCATTCATATAATTAAAACAAATATTTAAAATAAAATATATTATATATACAAAGGTCTCAATGCAAATGGTTGATGATCGGCTCAGTAAATCGATGCAACAAATCCTGCAGAAAGGAATTTTGTTGGATGCACTCACAAAGCATACGACGAGGAAGCTTAGGACCAATACCATGTCTGCGGTGTGGTATTGGAGTGAGAGGAAAAACAGGATTATGTGGAAAGTGCGGTGGAAAACGGTTCAGAGAACTTAAAAGATATTATGACAAAAAAAATAACAACGGTGAAAACGCTATAAAATCCGTGGAGGATTATATATCAAGATTTCAGACAAACAATGATTTAAACAAATAATATTATTATAATGGAGCAAAATAAATTTGTCCCACATCCTGTCATAACAAACTATGAATCAAATATTAATGGTATCATCAGACACTGTAGGTTAAAAAAACCAGTTGGTGTTGTTAATAATCATGGTTATCTAATGTTTACTGTTGGGGGGAGAAAACATTATTTGTGTCATCGTTTCATCTACGAATGTTTCTTCGGAGTGATCAATGACGGTCTTGTTATTGATCATGTTGACGGGGATCCTCAAAATAACTCCCTATCCAATTTATAAGCTATCACACAAAGCGAGAACTCTGCACGTGGTAATACAGGAAGATGTAAGACAATCGGAAAGAGGGCGGTAAATTCTACAAACACAGAAACTGGCGAGGAAATTATATTTCAGTCTATGCGTGCTGCTGCAAAATATTTTGATATTGACCCGCGTGTGGTAAAATACGTCGCAGAAAATATATATAAAACCGCTTTCTCGAAAAAATATAAACAGAAAATTACCTTCCAGTATTGTTAACGAGACAAAACCATTGGGACCCAGTACTGTCTGATCGTATACTACTGAATTTTTGATTATATAAAAGGGAGATTACTTTTTAATATATAGTTTTCTTCGTAGATTTTTTATTTTTTATGATCGTAATTAGTCAGTTTAACTAATTATGACGTAATTAATTACTCGTAGAAGTATTATTTATGGTTTTTAAATATTTCCCATCATACAACATTACGAGAAATCAGGATAATGTTATTGATCCGCAAGGAAGCTGTAATATAGGTACAGAACAGAAACCGTTGTTATGGTATAAATCGATCTGCAGGTGTGTTCATGCCGCTTAGGACCGCTGTTATTATTGATTTGCAGTCTGCTTAGGAAAAACGCTGTTTTATATTCAGAAACTGTTGTTATAATACAGAAACCGTTATTATTCAGAAACCGCTGTTTTAGTGTAACTATTGGTTCCTTAGCTATATATTAACTTCCGAAACATATGTTCGTAACAAGATTCGATAGCTCAATCAGTATGGTATTGGACTGTGACGCTCGCGGTCCAGGATCAAATCCCCATGGCTGACAATTTGTCGGTGGTGCGCATAATTGCGATTTTTATAATAATGGGGGAACCGCAAAACCCCCCGCTCAGCAAAATTCAACCACAAATTAACTGGTGGTTGATACATATTTTCGTATCACCCACTGGATTAATTATTGTGGGTGGGATTTTGCTGAGCGTATATGTTTGTACTCTCCTTAATTAAGTTATATGTTTGTGCCGTCCAATGCATAATCTGAGCTCGCTAATACACTTGATAGGGGCTCTTCATTCATAATCTGAGCTCGCTAATACACTCGATAGGGTCTCTTCATTCGAAACATCCCGACGAACTCGCTAAAGACTCGATAGGGGTTCTGTAGGGATATTTTTTTCATTTTAAAGATTTATATATTACATAATGAAGCATGAAAATATCAATGATGTAATTGTTGCTATTAAAAAATTGAAAAAAAATGGAATTAATATATCCGATGAACTAAATCCTGAAAAAATAGTTTCTGACTTTGAGATTTTACAAGAACGTAAAAACCAGGGAACACACACACTATCGTCTGAATACAAGCTCATGAAACGGATTCAGGCGGCAATGTTTCAGTCGCTAGCTACCGTAGAAGATAATCAGGTGAAGGAATTCGTTCCTCTCTCTGCCGCCGTAGAAAGAATTAAATCGCTGTTATCCCACGAGTACGAGGCAAAGAAAACGATTAGTACTCGTATAAGACAATTAAGAAAAATTATGTCAGCGAGTAACTTCGTTACTGGTGAAACGATCCAAAGTAACCCCGTTACTGGTGAAACGATCCAAAGTAATAATGAAAATGAAAGTTTTGGTAACTGGGGTCCCTGTCAACGCTAACCACGTGTGGTGTATAAAATGATCAAATTTTCAGAAAAAAAAATAAAAACATATTTTTTTTGCAAGGCTGATTAATTTGTATCAAACACACAATCTGATTAATTTGCATCAGTAATAGAAATATTTTTTTTTAAGTTGATCGAATTTGAGTCTGAAATCCTCGTGTATAAAAACACTCCATTACATAATATTTAAGATTTCACATACAGATTTATCACAAGTTCTTCTCCACGTATGTCAATTAAGCGATTAAGGTGGTCTGTGAGTTTAAAATGTATTCGTGTTAACATATTATTGTGACACCGTAGATACACAGGATTAGTTGGTTCTTGCACGATTAAACTTCCAGGGGAAACTTGTGGTATAAATGTGTATAGGATGTATCCTTGTTGAGCCTGATTTGATTTTCCGAGGTCTATTTGATAGCTGCCATCGATTACGTCACAAACCAGATTGACCACGATTGTCGATGTTATATTAACGATTTCCGGAGATACGTGTCTGCCGCCGTCATGTGGATCATTATCATATCTAAGAACAGTTGGAGGTGGTGCTAGTTTTTTCCACGCATCATGTATTTTAGGAAAATATTCATCAATGACATCATTGACAGATTTTCTTAATTTATCTGGATTATAATCAGGAAACTTAAATGTTACAATGTCAGCTTCGGCTATTTTGTACTTGGTTGCGAAAAATCTTCTATGATCGCCCGATGATTCAAAAACCAGGTTTATGATTCTATTATGAAAATATTCAATAGTATCAGCTATATTATTTAAAATTTCTACTCGTTTAATAATTTCTTCACGCGTAGATGTCAAATCGGACAAATATTCATGAAAAAGAATACATAAATTGTCTAATTGTTCTTCGTGATCTGAATTTATGATATGAATGACATTACTGATATTTATATCATAAAATGAATTAAAACCATCAACGTTGTGTAAGAGCCAGTAGTACTCACCAGTTCGCTCGACACGAAATTGATCCCGTTTATCCCATAAACGTTTTTCTATGTTCCACCAGAAACTTATATAATTCATTTTAATATTATGATGAAAACTTTTCGATGATATAAAATCATCCCGAGTTGGTTCTGGTGGTCCTTCATACACTGGGGGAATTTCAGGCCAACCTAGTACGGATCTTATCGTGGATTGATAAATATCAACGACGTAATCGGGAGAATGTATTTCAACCGTCGAGGACATGGTCGGTTCATGAACATTAATTGATAGTTTTGATTCTTTTCCGGTTATTGATTTTATTCTACGCGCAAATTCATCATTGATTTGTTCGATCTCATAACTGCCAGTTGGTATTCCAACAACAACCCAGTCAGGTGTTCCATCGGGTTTATTGTTACTAGCAAATACAAGCGAATTATTTGCTGGTGTACCATGAAATGATTTTGATCTGATATTTGGCCAGCTGTAATATACCCGTAATTGCGCTAGTGCTATTTCTTTTACTGGAATTGCAGTAGGAAAATTAACACTAAATTCAGGATTAGACGAACTTACCGAGATCATCGTTATCTTTGGCGGAGTTGTGTTGGTCACGATCTGCTGGAGTAATTCTGTCATTATTAATACTTGTATCTTTAATACCGATACCCTCTTCGTATATTTTAGTCATCATTGAAAATTCGAAAGCAGATATAATTCCATCACTGAGACTTGCTGATAATAACGAGGATAATTTCGAGTATGCTACCGTCGCTGTGTGTAATTTTATTTTGTAATCGGATAATTTTTAGTTCGTGCAAGTACATATTTTTTTTGCGATGATATTAAACACACCTGCAATAGTTGTTGCTGCTGAAATACAAATAGTTACAGCTGCTGGTGCCATCATTGTCACCACTGATAATATGACACCGGTTTCAGCAACAACAGCGGATACTGAATAAACAATCACATCAACGATAACTAATCGTCGTCGATATTTTTTTACTTTTACTGTATATTGATCGACTTGATCTTTTAGCGCCGCCTGCCATTCACGCGCTTGATTGTACCTGTATTGTGCACCGTCCATATATATTTTTATGCAGTAACCAATTGAGGTGTTTCAGCTACAAATTCCAAACACCACCAGTAAGATGTTGCGGTTAATTTCTCATCAGCTGCTCCCAGGATAAAAATTTCTTCGGTTCCGCTATTTAATATAACAGATACAACCCAGGAAAACCTGTCGGTGGAATGACGCCATGGAAATGTTGTAAATATTTCAAATTTTGCAGCACTGAACACAGACAGCCTGTACACGCCAGTGACTGTTGCGGTATATTTGATAGTTTTATTTTGCTGCGACCATGTTGCAAAACCCGATGATACCGTGCATACGATGTTTGTGATGTGCCCGGGAGTTATTCCAGCTGGAATTTTAATCAAATTGGTTTTGTTGACGATCTCAGGAATTCCCGCTACGATGTTTTGCTGTGTTTGTTTGATCGTGTCTAGGTTACTTTTGATATCAACGAGTTTTATATCAATGGTGTGCGGAGTGCCAAAGAATTTATTTATGGATTCGTCGGTTTTTTGAAAATTTCTGCGAGATCTTGCAAAAGCGCCCACGTGAACATCATACTCGGCTCGCAGCGTGGATAGTTTTCCATCCACGTTGTCGACGTATTTTTTTTTGTTGCTGCGTCTTCGTCAGATGTTGGATCTCTTAAAACTACTATTTTATTTCCGTTCATGCTGAGTTCACCCGTCATTGTGTCGCCGGTGTTTTTCATATAATTAGCAACGCTTTTTACAATTTCATTTCTAATTGTTGCTAATGATACACTTGAATCTTTGATTCTACCACCGTCAGTAAACACGGGAATATTATCCGTAACTGCACCGAGTACTCGTCGAACTATATCATTCCATTTGATATTGCTGGTTTTTAGTTTACCATATCGATCTTGAAAAATAACAACTTCATCTGGGTCAACTCCAGCCAGGTTCATGATATCAGCGAGGTCATCTTTAGTCGCATACTTCGACAGATCAACGTCGGATTTTTTTTTTTACTGGTAGAAGATCTTCCGTAAATGTCAACCATTATAATAAGACCTGTTGTTTAAAACGCTTTACGCGCAACGAATCGGTTACTTGTATAATCATGCACAACTTTATGTGGTGGTTTGGATGATTTTGATATAGCGTCGAGTACATTAATTACTTCACGGCCGCATATTGGCGGATCTGTCATTGTTTGTGTGGGTAGCGTTGAATACCAAACATTTTTATGAAGTGGTGCAACATACTTGATAAATTCAACGGGTGGAGCTAACCCGTACGAATCAAAATAAACGATTCCACGTGGTTCAACCGCGTATGATACCCAATGAGTACCGGGTCCTGAATTCGAGTCAAGATTAATAATACCTGTTTCGAGTTTGTTTGGTTGTTTCGGTAATTGATCTCGCATAAAAACACCTCTAAAAGCTTTTATTTTTAATTTTTTAGCAGCATCAAGTAAATCAAAATTTGATGCTGGAACGTCTATCGTGGAAGCCTTAGACCTCTCCCCCAACGAGATCCCGGTAATCTTAGACCGCGTCCCTTTTTTTGTATCCATTTCCTGCTGCTTTCTTTAGAGCCATTCCAGCAGCTGTTCCAACAGCACCTAACGCGGCCGCTTTTGCTACGGCTTTAGCAGCAGCAGCTATTAACGCTGGAATAGCCGCAAGAAGTGGAAATATACCACCTATTTTAACCATGTCTTTGATGGCGCTCAGAGAAAGATGAAATTGAACTCCAGTTTTTGATTCCAGGGCTTTATTGAAATGTTTAATCTGATTATTTGTCAACGATAATTTGTTTGGACCACCACTAATCTGATCTCGTTTTAGTGATATTTTAGTTCCGCATTTGTTGGCGGTTTTTGATTGAAGCTTTTTGATCTGACCGGGAGTCAGAGTAACATTAACATGACCATACGACATTTTATATATAAATAATATTTTTCTGAATAATTAAACATTTTCCACTGGTGCATCAACGACTCTCATTCGACCACTACCAACTTCAAGTAGCATGGCTTTATCGCTAAGTATGACTGCGATTGCTCTATAATCAACACCACCTGTATTTAATGTTGCTTTGAGATGTATATCAACGACAGATTGTTTTGATAGATCAAGATGTTCTAATGAAAAATAATAAATCGGATATAAAGTTCTGAAATCATGTTGCGATATTTGCAACCCAGTATCAACATTTTGATCACGTCCCATAAATGACATTAAACGATGATATGCACGTCCTATATGATTTTGTTCATAATTTAGTTGTATGTTCTCTGTTGGTTCTTGTTGCCCGTTTATCCGTAAGGAAATATCTGTGATACCTAGTTTGTCAAATATCATGTGAGTACGTTCTTGATTACCTAATCGATCATAGTTCTGAAAAGCAATAAAAATATGTCGTGGTGCAGAAACACCCTGCTGTGATGCTATATGCCATGTAAACTGACCGTTAACGTTAGTTTGCATGCTATCCGTGCTTGTTGTTAACCATGACAACAAGAACTTACCACCAGTGTCCATGAAAGAAATCAACTTTTGTTCTTCTGCGATCGTTGGAGTCATTACCGGCATCCACAGTGAAAGTTTCGATAATACTACTTTACCAGCATCACCAGCGGATCTCCACAGAGCATCATTATCATCACCTTTTCTCACAAGAACAACCGTGTGTCTAGCTCCAAAAATAACCTTTCTAACATTTCTACAAAATCCAAAAATATGCGATAGTGGAATTGTACATGAAAATCTTCTATCGGCTCCTAGCAACATATTTTTACGCGCTGCAAATCCCAAGTTGAAATTTTGGACAACATTTTTAACCACTGGCGCCACATCAGCATCAGCGTTATTGGCATTGTTTCTTGGTCGTCCTATATCATACTGATCGCTTTCAGGGTGACCAGTATTATCTTTCACAAACATCATTGTAGGACCTGCTGATCTTGTATAATCATCAGAATATCTTGCTAATCCTATTATTGTTGTAGCAACGTCTACATCTTTCTGAATTGATTCAATATTTTTTCCATCGATCATGTAAGTGGCGCTATTAAACAGTGCCATGATCCCGTTGTTGACAAAACCAACTTTTATCGCATCTGCGTAATTAGCATCAGTTATTCTTACAATTCTACCTTCTACCTCAAGAAAAGCATCAGCGGATAAAAAGTATCTACTTGTGTCATGAACTTGTAGTTCAATTCTTCCACGTTGATCTGGTGATCGTGCGTCATAAGAATAAAACTGATAATCACGTACCGATTCATCCTTAAGGACAGGTGCTTCCATGTCAAATGCTGTGTCGGATACGCGCTTGAACATTTTATTATAATTATTTTCGTCTAACACGTTGATTACCGCGTTCGGGAAATTCCACTTCCGGATATCAAACTTGAGATATTATTTCCAGATTCACCGAGTCCTTGATCTGCTAACGCTGCTAGTTTTTGATTTGCAGCTTGATTTATTATTTTACTGACATCTGCAGGCATCACCTCAGTACTTGGTAATTTTACTGATGGTTGTTGTTTTCGTGGCAGTAATCGTGCTAATCTTTCTTTGATCGCCAAGAACGCCTTACCAGCAACATTGACAATTGCACCAGGAGCTTTATCACGAACAATATCAATGGCCTTCATCGATAATTGTTTTGCAATCGGTATTGCTTTTGGAGCTATCCTTGTAAATAATCCCTGAATAACATCAGCAAGTCCATCTCCGTAAGTAGCTCTATAGATTGGTAATCGTGAGTTTACCGCTCTGACCTGTACAGGTTTGCGATGATTATTATGTATGATCATCTTATTTTTATTTACCATTTATCTAACAACTAGTCATCAACAAGTTCATCGATAAGTTCTCGGTAAACGCCGATATCCATGATGCCGCCGCGAAATAATCGCTGCCAAATATCAGCTGCTTCATTAATTATTTCTGGTGAATTATTTCCGGCACGTTTTCCTCCTATGAGAACTTCTAACCGTGACACGTCATTGATGATATTATCAGGACAAACAAAATCATCTCCCAGACCACTGCCAGTAGCTCCTTCTTCTTCTGATTTCTTAAATAGTCTTAAGGGTGATCTTTTTTCTGTTGTTTTCTTAAATAGTCTTGAGGGTGATACTTCTTCTTCTTCCTCACTTATTGTTCTGAGAGATTGTGATAATTTTGGTTCTTTTTGTGCAAGATACATGTTTATTTTTCTGCGATAATCATTATATACCTCATCATTGGAGTAAACGCTATCTTTATTGTAATATATACGATATATCCATTTATACCAGATTTCAGGATTACTAATACGAGCGGGACTATATTCAGGTCTTAAAAGTTTTTCTTTTTTATCAAAACTTTCTGCTGCAAGTTTTGATAACGTATCAATATCCCCCATTTCTTTTATGAATCTGATACCCGCACTAGTAAATTTATTATTCAGCGTAATTCTTTTCCTTTCATCATCTTTCTCCTCTTCTGATTTTATTAATTCACGATCTTTCATATCACCTATCTCAGCACGAAGTTTTCCAATTTCTTCAAGTATTTCCTCACCAACAGGTGGAGGCTGAGCCGCAGCTATTTCCATAGCTATGCCAGGTGGAAGATCTCGTAAAATCTTCTTTGTCTGTTTAGTTCTTCTTGCTATTTTTTCAGCTTGTTCTGCTGTTTGTTTTGATACCGGAAGAAGATCTTCTTTGATGACAGTTGTAACCTTTTCAGTAGCTGCAGTGAAGGGTTTAAACAATTTTTTAGTGTCCTCTTCATACTCAACTTGTGCTTCTTGCTGCGCTTGTAGATTTTTTCTGAATGAGTCTCTGACAGGAAGAAATTTTTTAATTGCTTCTAATCGTTCTCGAGCTATTCTTGCAGTATGAGATTCCGAATGTACCATTATTTTTTTTAATATAACAATCTTTTAATTGATATCAGCAGAAGAGGTGTAAATTTAATTAAAAAGATATCATTCATATAATGAACAACTGTGCGTGGCTGCGTCAAGGAACCACTAACAAATGTGATAAAAAAATGCCGTGGAGAATATTGCAAGAAACATAATTATCTTATAAAGAAAAATCCTCATGCTGGTCCACGAAGTTGTGTTGGATGTAACAACGGCGTTAGAGGATTATATCAGATTTGCAAAAATTGCGGTGGAGATCGATATAGAAATTTGATGATATATTATAAACACAGAAAGAACATAAATCCAAAAATAGAAAAACCACCATTAGAACTTGAATATTACCTGAAACATAGAACAAATTCCCATGATTCAGATGAAAAGAAAAATATTCATCAAACTTAAAATTTCTTTTACAACATGAATAGCAGCAGAGAGGGGGCGTCTACAATTCTGTTTGGGACAAACAATAATCGTAGACGTGGTATTGACCTCTATGAAGGGTCACCATTTTTTTTTTGGTCCAAACACAAGGGTGACCACTCCCTTAAGTGGTCTGATCACCCTCTCTGCTGCTCAAGTGCTACATCCATAATTATAGTCATTAATTATCTATTTTTCATTGATGCAAGCTGTAAAAGTCTGCTTGCAATTGCTTAGATTTATTTTCCTTCTGCGTCAATGTATCTTGCAGTTTGCCAACAAATGAATTGATTATGTTGTTTGTCGTATGGCAAACGCTATATCTGTTATTACAAATTGTGTGTACGATGTTAATAAACTTGTCATATTACAATTACATAATTTTAACTGCTATTTTCATACAGATTTGGCCTTGCAGTAATGTAAATACTAAGTTTTATCAGTATCGTAATTTGTTGTCCAACCCGTCTCGCCATCTGTTGTCATAATGACATTCGAGATATTAGCATGGCATTATGACAACAGACGGCGCCCTACATTTCTAAAGTTTTTCTTTACCAGAAATAATTAATGCTCTCCACGGACCTTTACAGCATTCATTTTGTGTCGATAAACATTGTAACTCTTTCAGTCCCTGTTGTTAAGGTGCACGTTAGCAACAAAGTTTTAATCGTTCTCTAAAGCCATGTGCTTTCTCGAAGATCTAATTGATGTATAGCACCTTACGAAAACATAATCGCATACACTGCAGCAAGGTGTTCCATCTTTGTCAACCCCAGTTTTGACGCACTTAAGTATTTACTTTCACCGTTTAAGAAATATATTTCCTATTGATATCTCTCATTACTTTGGAAACATTAGTTATTTTAGCAAAGTAAGGATCAGAAATTACCAAGGTATGTTCTCTCGTACTATTTTTAACGAGCTTTCACCATACGACCCCTGGTTGTATGGACTGTATTGTACGTCACCAATGTTGACGCACCTCACAGGCGTGAATCTTTTCCGGTGATATTATTGTACATACGCTGCGGTGTAAATAATATATTTCAGAGCAACATCAATAGCACAATAAAAAAAGTTTATAGGTAAATTTACATTTTGGAACATATTTTGTCGCAAAAGCCGAAATAATCATATTGATCGTATCATGATAAAAAAACTTTTTTACTTGCGATTAGAAATATTAGCTTTAGTGTATGATTGTTTTCAAATACTTAATTTTCATTGTAAATTTACAGAACATCAACCATTGAATGTATTTTAAAACAAACAAACAAACAGCTTTAAACCTGGTTTGCATCATTTACAACCTTTGTCTCTGAAAGTGGAAATAATCAGAGACAAAAGACATAATGTTAAATGAGATTTTAGTTTTATTTATTGTAATTCTTACCATTATCAAATCAATTAAAATAGTAAGTTAGTTCAAGAATTTAAAAATATATAAATATGGCACTCTTATATTACAATTATTCAACTGATCTTTGCCTCATTAAAGATTTTTAAAAACAACCTTAAAAGAATTTTTTCAAATATGAATATAGTGACGCTTGATTCCGACTTATTAAGTGTGCTGCTCTTTGCGATATAAAGGTAATTTGTGAATTATCTATGATCAAAGAGAGAGAGGGAGAGAATGCACCGAAACAGCACATTTCATTAAGTTATTGTAACTGTATACATGTTTCCTGGGTCGAAACTGCACATTTCATTAAGTTACTGTAATTGTACACATGTATCCTGGGTCGATGAGCGTGTTTTGGTGTAATCTTAGGGTCTATCCTTCAGCAAGTATCAACAAGAGATAAAACTCTACTTACTCGACAATAATACAGGGTAGAATTTTACTGATCGCTGTCTTTTTATTTGGTTTGATTGTATTTAATTGCCTACATGTATCCTAGGTATCTGAGGGTGTTTTGGGACAGTCTTTTGCTGTTTTAGGGTAGTTAAGGTGTCTTTCATTTGGTGATAATTACCAACATTGGGGAAAAAGCCTCCTTATCTTACTCGATACTTATACAATGTAGGATTTTGCTGATCACTGTTTCTTTTAAGGTTTGATTCAATATAACTGTATACATGTATCCTGGGAAGGTGTGTTTTCGGACAGTCTTGTGCTAGTCCCATGATTTTCAGGGAGATAGGCAGAAAAATTAAAGTGTTAGAATGTCTAATTCATGCATAAGTTGTTGGAAATTATAAAACAAATTTTTTGGACAAATTTGGAGAGGCAAACAAGTGTTAAAAAAAACATTGCCTAAACTTTTACAACAGTTTTTGCTTTAATATTCATAAAAATAATAGCCTATGGAAATCCTTAGTCCGCACACGTTACGTTATGCTCAGCAAATATGGGTTGAGTGACTAGGTATTAAGTAAGGAACCGACAGTCTATCATTCGTCTACTAAATGGCTGGTCAAATGGTCAAATGTAGGAATCGGTTGTAGATGTGCCTTAGATATCATCTGATTGGGATTTTCTACCATTTGACAAGTGTGACAAGATCTATGGTACTTATAAACATCACTTTTAATTTTCGGCCAATAAAAATGATTCAGGATCTTGTTATAAGTCTTACTGACACCAACATGACCAGCTTAATGAGGTTTATGGACTAGACTATGCATTTCCTGTCTATACGACTTAGGAACAACAGTTTGATTGCTCACTGAGCACTTATCACCAGCAGGTATATCAGGTGGCCTCCATTTTCTCATAATGACCTCATTTTTCACAAAGTAAACTGGTACTTGTGTGGCTTCAATTTCTGAAACCCAGTCTTGTGTATTCTCTGATGAATAATACTTGGGGGCCTATAACTCACATTAAATGGTATTGCATGCTTATAAAGTAGTTATTACTTTCTGCTCACGCATCTTACTAATGCAGGCAGAAATTGGCTTGTGGTTTCTATTATTGTGTGAAGAAACTAACTTATTTATAAATCTCTCTCTCTCTCTCTCTCTCTCTCTCTCTCTGCTAGGTGATTAAATCATAGAATTTACCTTATACATTGTTCCAAGGCACATAATTGAGGGATAACAGGCCAAATTTAAATCCAGTAATAGGAATGTTTGGGGATTAATTCTTGAAACAAAAACTAGGGAATATAACCCAACTGTTCTTAGGACATAATTTACAAATGTTTGTGGTACACAAAAGGAAATGTGTCTCGGCCAATCCAGAATTTACAGTTTTAATTCCTCAGAATTTGCAATTATGAGTATGTCCAATCCATAAGCCAAGTTGTGTGAAAAGCTTGTCTTCCTTCATGTTTTATTCTTCATTTATGTTTTAGTCATGTGAAAGTGAAAAACAAAAGGGATTCGCAAATAAATCTATAAGGACAATGTAAAAAGACAATCCGGGTGTTTGTTCCTTATAATTGCCTACATGTATTATAATTTTTTATTTAGACTAATTCATCTAACAATATTGTTTTTATGAATGCTGGTTTACATTAAATATTTATTTTTATCTAGTATTTCCTATGAATAGTGAAACACAGGAATGTATAGAATGTTAATTTTTTATTCTGCTTTATTGCATATTTGTATTGTGCTGATATTTTTTTATGACAATATTAACTTATATTTTAAGCAGGATAAAATAATGATAAAATCACAGACAAATGAAGCTGTTTATGTGGGGAGGGAGAATGTATGCTACAACAGCCTAAACTGTAAGTAGACTTAAAAACTTTAGAAGTTGTTTACAAAATTATATGGGGAGGGGTCTTACTTTTCTAACAGAAAACAATCACATCTGTAGATGATACATACAAAAAAGTTTAATTTTCGTAAAACTACTACATTAATTTCACATCCAAATGTATTAAACAAGTTTAGTACTGTATTGTAGCAGTAATAATAAAAACAAATTGAGCTGGTTATTGGTAGCGATAGCAACGTTATATATATTCAATATATTATATTTTTATAATTGCTAGAAAAATAGTCTGATGTTTTATCAGTGACGTACCTTACAATCAATCATCTGCACTATAAATATTGCTTCATATATATATATATATATATATATATATATATATATATATATATATATATATATATATATATATATATATATATATATTAATATCATTTTTAATAATAATACAAATGTAATTTCCAGTTTGATATCTGTGGAAATAAAGCATCTCATAATTATATGGAAATTATCTTTATGTTTAGATATAGAAAATATATTTCATACTGTTAGAATTTATTCTCTTATATAATGAAATAAGTCCATATTTTTGTAGCACATAATAGCTACAGTATATGCATTGCATGTGATGCCCTTGTTTCATCTCATTTGCTAGTTGATTAAGTCATAGAATTTACCTTATCCATTGTTCCAAGGCACATACATTAGGGATAAGAGGCCAAATTTAAAATTTCATCTCAGGTTCATAAATATAATTGATTTGTGCAGGTCAAAGCATCGGAAAAAACAAATTAGCAAATAAAACTAACCTTTTCATGGTTTTTGTTGCTCACAGCAAATGCAAACGGCTTATTTTGTTGCCCTCAAAAAGCTGTTCAAAAGGGAGAGCATTTATAAACAGTGTATATGTTGAATACAAATCCAGTAAAAGGAACATCTGGGGATTAATTCTTGAAACAGAAACTAGCGAATATGACCTGACTGTTCTTACGACATAATATACAAATGTATGTGGTACACAAAAGGAAATGTGTCTCGGCCAATACAGAATTTACAGTTTTAAATTCCCAGAATTTGCAATAATGAGTATGTCCAATCCATAAGCCAAATTGTGAGAAAAGCTTGTCTTCCTTCATGTTTTATTCTTCATTCATGTTTTAGTCATGTAAAAGTGAAAAACAAAAGGGATTGGCAAACATCTCTATGAGAACAATGTAAAAAGACGATCCGGATGTTTGTTCCTTATAATAGCCTACCTGCATGATAATTTTTGATATAGACTAATTCATATAACAATATTGTTTTTATGAATGCTGCTTTACATTAAATAATTATTTTTATCTAATATTTCCTATGAAAAGTTAAACACAAGACTGTATAGAGTTTTAATTTTTTTATTTTGCTTTTATGCATATTTGTATTGTGCTGATATTTTTTGTCATGACAATATTAACTTATATTTTAAACAGGATAAAATAATGATACAATCACAGACAAATGAAGATCTGTATGTGGGGGGAGGATGTATGCTACAACAGCTTAAACTGTGAGTAGACTTAAAAACTTTAGAAGTTGTTTACAAAATTATATGGGGAGGGGTCTTACTTTTCTAACAGAAAACAATCACATCTGTAGATGATACATAAAAAAACTTTAATTTTCGTACACCTACTACATTAATTTCATACAAAGCTTGAAGCTTGAAAACTATCTCTCAATTTGCTTGATTTGTTTACTGTGTAAAACCGGCTTCGTGTATAATTTTAAAAGTTCTACTGAGTGCGGCCACCACCATCACCGATTAAAATAGAATAAAGGAACAGGAAAACAAGAGCAAAGAAATAATACCAAGAAGAGGATTGATTTTGCTTGACTTGTTTACTGTTTAAAACAGACGTTATTCCTGCTTTCAAAACATTGCGCTGAGAAAACACACAGACTAATTGAAGATGGCGGACTGTTCAGATGGACGTTGCAGTGCTTATGTGCAAATCATGGATAATTCTGTTTATGAGACTCGCTCCAGGAAGAAATATACTGAACTGGAAACAGAAAATGAAGGTGATTGTACTGTACATGGGAATTGTGGTTTAAATGCTTTTTATGACGCAGATTTGGTGAGTGATGAGCCTGACAATGCAAACAAGGCATATCTATGCTCGCAACCTCAGTACACGAGTACACAGAATGTTGATAATACATGTTTTGACAGAGATGCCCAAGATTCGAGTCACCGTTGTAACAGCCCAACATATCAAGATGTCATATCTCAGGTTCCCAATCAGGACTATATTAGAAGACTTGATCAGGAACTAGATAATCTACCCAGAGACATGTATATTGAGAAATTGCTAGAGGTTTCACACGACAGTGAAGATATTGTAACCTGGTACAGGTCAGTTTTATTTAGTAGAGCACGAGGTTTTCCTGGCTGTCCATCTGGATATTTGGTTGTTAGAAAAAACAGAAATGGTGTAAGTAGTTTAATAAAATATGCAAGGGATTGTTATTCTTTAGCTATATTTATAAAAGGGGATCCTTGCGAGATCGATTCTATTTTTAGCAAGAAGAAATCAAACCCTAATGTACAAGCTGAACATTGTGAACATGACGATGAACATAGCTCAGGGCAAGCAGAACAAGTGATTAATTCAGCAAGACTCTCGCTAGCGGAAATCAAGAGTGATTGCGGTCATCTACAACAAACTGTCGTTTCGCTCAGAGAAGAGATTATATCTCTGAAGGCAACCCAAATCACATTGGTGAATATGAATGACCTTAATGCATTCCGTGCTGATGTAAACAATAAGGTACAGGCACAATCTCAAACAATAGAACTGCTCCGTAATGAGATTACGTCACTGAAAACTACTCAAAGCGTGTTGATGAAAGAAAATGAAACTCTCCACACCATCACCGAGCAACTTAGAGTTAAGCTGATGAAATCTTTGAGTAAACCCATGTCTTATGCGGATGTCGTTCGCACGAATAGTCCAGCTGTAAGTAACCTATCATGTAGTCCCAATGGATGTGGTGATAGCTCTCCATCAGTTGCTGCTCAGAACAAGATTCATGTGTCTAACTGTTCATCTTCCGTCTTGATCGACTCTAACAAAACTGGTTGCGATACACACTGCCGCCTATCAAGTGAATCTCAGAACAGAACTGCAGTGTCCAACTGTTTGTCTCCCGTGTTGGTTGAGGCTGACGACTCTACACCAGGTACAACGGCAGTGGAGTCACGAACCGGTGTAACGGCCCAAACAACTATGGAAAAGAGTGGGGTCAGTGCTCTGCAAACTCTGGTTTCAAAAAGTTCGGATATAATTTCACAGACTTTCGTTAGAAGACATATCGCCCCCTTCGATGGAAATATCCCACAGATTTATAAAGCCAGTGTTCATCCTGATGTGACAAATGTTGTACGCACACCCATTCAGAATCAAAATAAACTGTTAACTTCGACTTCGACCAGGGTAGAGAACGCTAGGCATCCGATTACTAGCAACAGTAATGTGAAAGGTATAGACTTGAAAACCCCTCCTAGCAAGATACCTACCGTTATTGGGGGTCAGGTAGAAAGACCTAGATCATTTGGTAAATCAGGTTTAGAAATAGGTTCAGAGAGTATTGTTGGACATGAGGATGTTGATGACAAAAATGAGAATGTTGTATTTGAAGGTATAGCTAGACGTAGAACAAGGCGCTTTTATGTGGGTGGCATTGGCGTCAAATCTACTGCTGAAGGCCTCGGTAAATTCTTGAAAGAATACGATATAGATCCGTTATCCATAAAGTTTATCCACAGTAGACGTAATTGTCTATCGGCCAAGCTGACTGTATATAATTCAGACTGCGACACTGTTGAAAATGATGTAACATGGCCAAAAGGTGTTTATGTAAGAAGGTGGTATGGGAATCAATCTTGGCGAGACAGGTTTAGCAATCGCGATCAGGAGGCAAATGAAGGTGCAGGATGCGATATTCTGTGACTAGGGTGACAGTTAATTGTTCATAAATTTGCCATTATGTTCTGTCGTAAGTTAATGTGTTTTGTCATCTTTGTCATTTTAGTCCTGCTTTCACGATGCATAAGTATTAATATGCCTATATTGCAAGTTAATATGAATCTTAATATACTGACCTGGAATGTTAGAGGAATTATGTCCTCTGCTCTTAGCTTTAGTGCAATGCTGGATAAATATAATGTTGACGTAGCTTGCGTAACTGAACATAAACTATTACAGCACATACTTCCATTTTGCGATACTATTCGTTCTGATTATAAATGCACTGCTAAGGCAGAGGATATTTCCTCTAATTGTATGTTAATAAAATGTGGTAAAGGAGGAGTTGCAATCTTCTGCAAAACTTCTCTCATGAGATATGCTAACTTTATAGATGAAGTTAATAGTGACAGAGTTGTTGGCATAGAATTCAAATTTCCTGATATGCAAAATGTATATATTTTTTGTGTATATATGCCGACCCTATTATATGGCATAGATTATTACAAAGCGCAAATTGAGTTGATTCAAAATCTCTATGATCAGTACTCACAGCTGGGGGACGTGTATTTTACTGGTGATTTCAATGCAGTAGCTGAACCAGCCACTTTCAGAGATTACAAAGATAGAGTATTTCATGAGTTCTTACGATATAATAATCTAGTGAGTGCTGGACATTTAATAATATGCACTGGTTCCCGCTATACGTTCACCCCAGCAAGAACGATGATTGATCATTTTGTACTGTCGGATCAATGCATAGGTAGATTACGAAGTGTGCACATTGTTTCAGATCACGAAGAGCACGCGATATCTGACCACCTCCCTATCCTTACTTCCCTTCGTACAGTGACCTGTGGGAGAGACTTCAGACAGTCTATGAAGAGAAACAACATAGCCTGGAATAAATTAAACGCTGATATCTTGAAAAACTATCAATCTGAGCTGGACCTTCGCCTGAAAACTTTAGATATAGATACTATTTCGGACAATGTTGATAGCTTTTACCAGCACATTGTTAATGCAATACAGCAGTCAAGCGACATCGCGCTTCCAAAGTCTAAATTCAATTATCATGCCAAACCATATTGGTCAAATGAACTCAAAGAAGCACATAAACTTCAAAGACATGCTAGGTATACTTGGATAAATGAGGGAAGACCGAGGGGTAGTCAATTTAATTCTTACAGAGAATATAAAGATAAGAAGAGAGACTTTAGAAACGTTCAAAAACTGGCTGTGGAAAAATATATGGGGGAGGTGTATGAAGAAATTGAAAAAGCACATGAATGCGATGTAAGACACTTTTGGAAAATGATCAACATTAAGAGAGGGAACAATACAAATTTTTGTCAGGAACTATCAACTGATGGAGTTTGTGTCCGTGATGATGATTCCATCGCAAATGGCTTTGCTAGATACTATGAGGACATTCACACGCCGAATTTAAACCATAGTTTTGACGGAAACTTTTATGAATTTATAGAGAGAGAATTAAATCGGGGTCTACAGGACGAAGTAAGCCATATCGAGGCCTTACAGACCAGTATCAGTTTAAATGAAGTAAGAGAAATCATTAAAGGTCTAAAGAAATCAAAAGCATCGGGCCATGATCAAATTTGCAATGAACATTTGATCTATGGCAGCGACTACCTCATCGAGTGTATGACAATTTTATTTACTCGGATGATTGATCAATCTTACATACCTGTAGATTGCAAAAAAGGGTTAGTAATACCACTGTACAAAGGTAACAGAAAATCAAAGAACTCCCTCGAAAGTTACAGGCCTGTTACTTTACTGCCTGTTATCTACAAAACCTTTGAGAAAATTATTCATGAACGTTTGGTAACTTGGCTCAAAGATACTAATTCTAGTATACCCAGTTCACAACAACATGGTTACCAAAAAGGTTTAGGCTGCACAACAGCGAGTTTTGTGCTGTTGCAATCAGTACAATATAATGTAAACATGGGTTCACGGGTTTTTGCTGCTTTTCTTGATACAAAAAAGGCATTTGATACCGTGTGGCACGAAGGACTGCTTTTTAAATTATTCACGTTGGGAATTACGGGTAAATCCCTTTTGATATTTTTTAACATGTATACAAATTTACAGAGTAAAGTTCTTGTAAATGGGCAATTTTCAGATTGGTTCTCAATTGGCCAAGGAGTGAGACAAGGGGGTGTTTTGTCAACCTTGATGTACACAATATTTATAAATGACTTGCTGCTACAGTTAGAAAATAGTGGATTTGGAGCAAAGATTGGATCCTTAGCTGTGGGAAATCCAACCCTAGCTGATGATATTTCACTTTTGGCTATATATCCTAGCAATCTACAAAAGCTGTTAGATATAGCATACGACTACAGTAATAAGTGGCGATTCGAGCTTAGTGTTACAAAGTCATACATTATCATTTTCGGACCCCAATACAAGAATTTTATCAATATGAAATGGTATCTTGGCCCGTCATGTTTGCCGGTCACCGATTCGGCAACACACCTGGGTCACCGGATTAACTCAAAGCTGACGTCGCATGACGCAATACTCGATGCATGCAAGAAAGGGAAAAAATCTTTTCACGGTCTGTTTGGTATTGGCATTAAACCGAATGGTTTAAATCCTTTGGTTGCTGCAAATTTAATTAAAAAGGTAATTTTCCCTTCAATGTTTTATGGAAGTGAATTATGGTGTAACATTTCAAAAAGTGACCTCGCTTTATTGGATAAAACTCTGAGGTATTTTGCCAAACATTTACAAGGTTTTCCAATACATACAAGATCAGACATTGCCCTGGGAATGCTAGGATGGACATCAGCGCAGTCCGAAATTGATAGAAGAAAATTGATGTTTTTACACAGATTGTGTTTGATGCCTAACAATGTACATACTAAACGTGTGTTTAACGTTGCGTTATTTCACTTCATTCTGAGCGGATGCATGTCAAGCTGCGGGTTAATTTCAAATTTATATTATACCTCAAAGAAGTTTGACTTGCTCGGGTATCTAACTGATTATTTACATTATTCTGAAATTCCAGATAAACATAATTGGAAAGAAATTGTAAGGTCAAAAATTGTTGGTCTTGAAAATAGCCTCTGGAGAGTTCGTATGTCTAATCAAGCAGATTTTGATAGATTCTCTTCGATACACGAATACTTACGACCTGCCTCAGTGTGGCAGTGGGCTAAAACTAGACAACACACTAAGGTATTTACATATGTAGCTAAACTATGGGCTGCTGTTCCACAAACACAGCTTGATATGTGTATTAGATGTGGGAATGTTTATACAGACTTGATACTTCATTGTTGTGTTAGTTGTCCTTATATGTCGAACTTTCGAAATTCTTTCTGGGATTTCCTTACTGATAAATTTCCCCTGAGCCTGCACATTACGTTATTTAATGCAGAAGATGAGCTGCAACTACAATATCTTTTAGGTAAAAGGTTACCATCAGGAGTAATCGACAAAGAAAACTCCAAGCTATTCGTCCTGTATGCAGCATACTTTGTCATGCAGTGTGCAGCTATCTTCTGTAAATAAGGTACTGAAACTTGCAACTTATGAGTTGACGAACACTTTGTTGATTGATATTGTGTAAGAATTTGTATTCCAATATAGAATATTTTTTTTTTTTTTTTTTTTTTTTTTTTTTTTTTTTAATATATTTATTGATTGTATTCAGATGATTTATTCTTATATCATGTAATCTTCCATGGAAGGAAATAAAGATGATGATGATATCCAAATATATCAAGCAAGTTTGGTACTGTATTGTAGCAGTAATAATAAAAACAAATTGAGATGGTTACTGGTAGTGGTAGCAATGTTATTTATATTCAATATATTATATTTTCATAATTGCTACAAAAGGAGTCTGATGTTTTATCAGTGAAGTACCTCACAATCATATATGGATAAATATGATTTTCAATAATAATACAAATGTAGTTTCCAGTTTGATATCTGTGGAAATAAAGCATCTAATAATTATATGGAAATGTTCTTTATGTTTAGATATAGAAAATATATTACATACTGTTAGAATTTATGTTATTTTCTTATATAATGAAATAATGTATAGCTATGCTATAGTATATGCTTTGTATGTGATGTCCTTGTTTCATGTCATTTGCCTCTTGCTATTGTATTGGAGATTTAAAATGAAATTGGAGATATGAGATGCTTCTTACAGACAACTAGTGGCAATACTTGCTGGCTATTGCATAATCATCCATGCCATACAAATAATACAAATATAAGAATTCTGTATAATTTAAATATTTACCTTATATATATACCTTTTATATATATATATATATATATATATATACAGAATCCTCATCTCTGAAATGTTCTCTCTCCCTCTCTCTCTCTCTCTCTCGCTCTCTCGTGAATAACCGAGAAAGAGAAAATATGGCCTCGAGGTGCAATTATCTGCAATGACGCAGAAGGAAAGTAGATCTAAGCACTTGCAAGCAGTTATTCACAGCTCGCATCAAAGAAGAGTAGAAAATTCAGGACTACAATTATAAATGTAGCACTTGCAAGCAGCCATTGACAGTTGACACTTGCAAACTGCCACGTATAATTGGCGTCATTGAAGAATAAAATATGCATGGCTAGAATTATGAAAGTAGCACTTGCAAGCAGCCATTTACAAAAATGCATCATGGAAGATTACAAAACAAACGCATAGAACTATGGCGGTAATCCCCCTCCATATGTTTATGTTTGTAGTATTACTTACATGCCTAGCAAGCTAACAAATTTCTAGCCAGTATTAAAGCAGAAAAGCTGTTAGATCCATTCCTAGCGCTCGTACGTTTACACAGTATGCTTACAGAGAGAATATCAATGTCCTTTCCTGCGAATACAAGTATGCACACACATACTGAGATGAAACCAACACACACATACTGAGATGAAACCAACACGGCTATGCACAACAAGTATGAAGGATGAAAGTATAAGGTCCACCTTCCTTGTAAACCATGTGGATTCTACCAATCGGATCCCTCTCGGACCTATCCGTCAGTATTAGGATTTGGGCATGTCTACCTCGAGATATAATATTAAACAAATTGAGGTATAATATTAAACAAATTCCAATACAAGCACAGAATAAAGCACCGGATTCTCATTGGCTCGTTCGCAGGAAATTGAATGGCATAGTCGCTTACTTAAAGGCGCTGAGACAAATTTTTTTTAGAAAAGTGTAGGAGAGAAAATGACGATCTTATGGTATTTTTTAAACCAAAGTCTTGTCAGTCCAGATTATTGACGGATCTGCATCTTAACTTTCATCAAGAAACTTCCGGATGAAACTTATCTATCGATGTCGACTGTTACAACTGCGTCCGAAATAGGCCAGAAAAAAGAGCATGTCATATTTAATCATCACAATATAGGGTTTTATCACATGCACAGCTTTCACTGTGACATTACAGCATACGACATTCAATCCGGATGGTACTGTATCACAATTTTAGGTTGATATCGTTCCAAAAATATACTTTAACATAGAGTTTGCATGTGTACTTCTTGGCGCATGTAAACAATGACCTTTGAAAGAATATAGATGTGTTTAGGATCCAATGAAGTGTATAACTTTCATTTAAATGTATGTAGAACCATATTCTAAAAAATGACGTACATTAGCGAAATAATCGGTGTTGAACGCATACATGCCCAGTATAAATTTTGCTATAAAAAAAGTTTTACAAATGTGATGCTCATCCACATAAAATACAATGCATACACAGCTTCTCAGAAATCAATCTGCTCTATTTCATCATAATTGATATACAACAATCTAACACAGAAAACCGTTCAGATTGTACAATGTTGAAGGCCTTTCAGATTGTACAATGTTCTCTATGTGCCCTTATACAGGCCATTTTTTAAAAGATAGAGTTATATAAACAGATGAAAAAATTGAATTTTTGAGAGCATCCAATTATTTCAGATTTCTTTGCTAACTTCACTTGCATTTTGTGTTAAAATTTATATTAGGTGGGCAAACTCAACTGCAGTGACAAAATTAAGTTGAAGAGGACAACTTTTATGAGAATATTTGATTTTTTTTGCCTTGTCAGATTACTGAAAATGTCTACTAGTGGAGACAAGTGTTCCAAGGTAAGTTTGTTTTAATAATTCATGTTCATTTTTCATGCATTTTAATTAGTATATAGGCCATGTCTGTCTAGGGTATCTTTATAAATTCATGCGATTAAAATTCTTCCTTTGAGAAAAAGTAATGATTTTTACTGCATTTTTACAACACTGATCATTTTGTCATTTCCTTGAACATTCTATTTATAACACCTTGTAACATATTTTATTGTTCAAAAATTGTTGCATGGGATTTATTTTAAAAATAGGCTATTATATGTCTGGGTATCATGTTCTTAACAAAATCATTTTCAGACCTTTATCTTAGGAGACATATCTAAATTTATATGTAACACTTTACAAAATCACTTTCAGATCTTTACCTTTGGAGACATATCCATTGCACCAGATGGTGAAGATGAAGGATGGCTTTACAAGCACACATTAAAACATGAACATGCCTATCAAGAATTGGATGACAGAATGAAAGGTTTTGCAGTGGCTTGATGGGATAATAGTAAGGAGACTCTAAAAGTAAGTTTTACCCCTAGAATATCGGTTGCATTTCATTGTTCTAGACAATAATTATTATGTAATACTATTATTAGTGCTGTCTCTTTTAATAAATTAGAAAGACCTTCTTATAGTGTACCCAGCTGTACTGATAATGAAATTTCTTATGTACAAGACGAAATAAAAAAATGTTTTCAATTAAATCTGTCTTAAGTAATCAATTTAAGGACTGTAAAAAATTATGGCAACTTGTGATAGGTAGGTATATAAGGGTGGTTGATTGCAACAGAAATTTTGGTGTAAATGACTGTGATTGACATATAGCAGTGACCTTCTTATTTTTAAAGAAATATTCAAGATGTATGTTATATACACTGATTTATTCTCATAGTATGCCATATTCAACTCTCCCGAAATACATGGATTTGTGTCAAAGAAGATAAGCAATAATGCAGTGGGTTTCATTGTTTTACCTAACCACACTTGAAGGTACATTGTAATATTTGGCAGAAAAGTTACTTAGGTTATTTTTACCCTATTTACTGTTTACAAAACGAGTTATCAAGGTTTATTGTATGATGTCGATTCTTCGTTGTTGTTGGATAAAGCTTCTTTATTTATTATTTTTAAAACTTTGAAATATTTTTATTTGATTTGAACTAATTTTTTTGAATGATTAAAATTTAGTCAGATTTGGTACTGCATTTGCGATGGGGACTCAGGTGTCCAAGTGTTCTAAAGTGCTCACCTTTACAGATCACTATTTTCTCATCTCTATCTGCATGGTTTTGAGTATTGTGCTCAATCTGTCTGATTTTGTGGGAAAGATGACACTAGTTTCTCTGGGCTGGTGGTTCTTACTGGGGTTTTCCTGGATTCTTCCTCCATCAGTTGTACTGGCAGACAGGTGTGTCCTATCTAGCACACAGAAATGGTGTTAAACACACAACAGCAACACAAAGTGACACCAGGCAACAAGGATGGGTTAAATGACTCACTAGTTTATGATGCAAAGAAACAAATACAAATCTGGTATATGTCACTCCCATGACAGTTTTCTCCAGACCTTGTGTAGATTAAAAGTTCAATACACATATAAATAAAGGCCATAAAAGTATGCACTTTTCTCGGAAAGAGTAATTATGCAATTATTAGCTTCCATGATTACTATTAAATCTCTACCCATAGAGGTGTCTGTCAGTATTGATCAACATATGTCAAGACACATGTAATGAAGAAGTTCTGTTAACCTGCAGCTGTGACTTGGGACGGGTTACGTTTTTGCAACCTTTTACATCCTGGTCATTCAGGACAATGTACAAACTTCCCTCATATCTCAGAATATTCTTATAAGTATATTTTTATCCAGTACTGATAAAATGAGTTTTACTAGTCAAGTAAACAAATATGTAGAATTGAATATTACAATAAGCCTGATTTGAAACACTACAATATAATAAATATAAGATATAAGATACTTGTAAACATATGTAATTATTGTTTTATTTTATGAACATAATGTAATACATTTAATTTGTTGTACCTACATAGAAACTATCAATAGTAAAATAAATTCAGTTTCTTACAATTTTATTCAGGAACATGCCATAAATTGATTAGTTAATAAAACTAATACTTCTTAGTTAATACTGAGTCCTTAAGGATTTTCTCATATCACTCAAGGAAAGCCACTGAGGATAAACCCGTGCCTCATGTGCATATTATTGTGAAGTACAGCAAAAGATTATAATTTTGACAGTGTCTTGCGCTGAGGACTGTGGTTAGCGATTGTTATTCCAGGCGTTTCATATGTGTGAAGTGTTTTGCGATTGTGAAGTGTGGTGTGTTCAAAGGTTTTATTGCCCTTGCTCTGATAATTGTGAAATATGGTCAAATAGTGTTATCCCATCAGTGTTTTATTAGTTTGAAGTGCTCTCAAAAATCATTATTCCTAGAGAGCTTATATTTGTGAAGTGTTGTTAAAGCTTGTTATTTCAGTAGCGTAGATTAATGCGAAATAGATTAAGCCAGTATTGCTCTAGTAGTTCTTTATGATTTAGTGTGGTGAAGGAGACTTCTTCTAAATGAACAAATGCTTGTGAATTTTTCCAGAGCGTGTACGATGCGGATATGCAGTCAAAATTGTTATTCAGACAGCGCGTATGTTGTGAAGTGTAATCAAATTCGTGAAGTATGACCAACGAAGTTTCATCCTACATCTCTCTATGAACGAAACTTGTGGACAAAGAATGATATTCAAAATGCGCATATGGATGTGAAGCGTGGCCAACGTAGAGTGTGATCAGAAGTTCATTGAACGGCGCTTTAGTGTTAATGTTGTTTCATGTGATTTAGTGATTTTCAATCGATGAATATTCTTGGATACGTGCATCTCGACTTTCATATCTCATTCAAGGATGGTCGTTAAGGATAAACCCGTGCTGTATGTGCAGATCATTCTGAATTGTAACGAAAGAATATAGTTCTAAATATGCCCTGCTCTTTGGAGTGTGGTCAGCGATTGTTATTCCTTGTGTTTCATATGTGCGAAGTGTTTTCAGATTATGAAGTGTGGTTGAAAAGTTGTATTCCCATTGCCCTTATAATTGTGAAATATGATCAGATAGCGTTATCCCATCTGTGCTTTCTTAGTTTGAAGTGCTATAAAATATCATCATTCCAACAACGCATATATTTCTGAAGTGTTCTTAAAAATTGCATTTCATTTGCTTAGACTGACGAGAAGCGGAGCCAGCGATTACTGTTCGAGCAGTTCGTTATAATTCAGTGTGGAGAAGGAATGTTATTCCAACTGAGCTAATGTTTGTCCAATTTGTGAAGAGTGAAAGATTATAGTTCCAAATATGCTCTGCACTTTGGAATGTGGTCAGTTTTTATATTTCGAGCGTTTCATATATGAAGTGTTTTAAAAGTGTAAAGTGTATTTGAAAAGTTTTATTCCCGTTGCCCTTATAATTGTGAAATATGGTCGATTAGTGTTATCCCATCAGTGCTTTATTATGTAAGTGCTCTGAAATATCATTATTCCAAAAGCGCTTATATTTCCGATGTCTTCTTAAAAAGTGCTATTTCAATTACTTAGATTGTTGAGAAGAGGAGCCAGCGGTTGATGTTGTAGCAGTTCTTTCTGAGTTAATGCTTGTGAAATTTGTGAAGAGCCTGTTTGACGCGGATATGCGGATATGGATGTAAGTACGTCCAACAATCCTTATGTGAACAATGCTTTATAATTCAGAAGTGTCGCCACGGACTGTTATTCCAACTACGACAAAGAATGCCAACTCGGTGCAGTGCACGTATGATGAGGAAGTGTGGCGAAATCTTGTTATTCCAATAGAGCTTAAATTTGTGTAGTGTGGTCAAGGAGTTCGTGAATATATTTAATAGGTTGTTTTCAATTCCTCGCATTAATCAATATTATTATTATTATTATTATTATTATTATTATTATTATTTGCAGCTGTGGTATAAATAGTTTTAGTACGAACTTATTTATATCTTATTCATCTTAGTAATTAATAATTCCACATATGTTAATTGGCAAATTTGGTTCAAAAGAGAAAATTTAATAATGCTGGATGTCGAAATATTGAGAATCATTTGTAAGGCGTATACGTTGGGGAAGAATCAGAAATCACTAATCATTGTAATGCACTCACTTTCCATTGGTCAGTTCGGTGCAGATGGAGAAATGTCTTACCACGTAGAGTCAAATCAGATGTGCTTTGAACGGCGCTTCAGTGTTAATTCTGTTCCATGTTATTGATTGTCATTCCAGGAACATTTTTGGATTTGTGCAGCTGGACGTTCAAATCTCATTCAAGGATCGTCACTGCGAACAATCCCGTGATTTATGTGCATATTATAGTCAAGTGTGGTGAGGAAGTGTTATCCCAACTGAGCGAATGCTTGTGAAATTTTGAACAGCGTGTATGATGCGAATATGCAGATATGGAAGTGAAGTATGACCAACGATCCTAATATGAACAGTGCTTTGTGATTCACAAATGTGCCAAATGAGTGTTATTCCATCTGCGCCAAAGTGTGCAAAATCTGTGCAGTGCGCGCATGATAAAGAAGTGTGGCGGAATCTTGTTATTCTAACAAAGCTTATAGTTGTGTAATGTGGCCAAAGACCTTTTATTCCTGATACGAGTATGTTTAGTAAGTGTGTTTTCAACTCTTAACACAGTAGTAGTAGTAGTAGTAGTAGTAGTAGTGTTGTTCTTGTTGTTGATGATGTTAATTATAGCGGTGATACGAGTAGATGTAGTACGAATTCATTTACATCTGAGTCATCTTACTAATTTATACTTGCACACGTGTTAATTGTCAAATTTGTCTTATGAGAGGAAATATAATAATGCCGGATGTCGAAATATTTAGAATCATTTGTCCGGCGTATAAGTTTGACAATAGTGAGAAATTACTGATCAGTGTAAAGCGCTTGCTTCCCATTGGTCAGTTTGTTGCAAATGGAGAATTGTCTTACCACGTAGAATGTGATCAGAAGTTCTTCTAACGGCGCTTTATCGTTATTTCTGTTCCATATGATTTAGTGATTGTCATTCGAGGAATATTTCTGGATTCGTGCAGCTGGACTTTCACATCACATTCAAGGATCGTCATTGATGATATGACGATAACCCCGTGCTTTATGTGCATAGTCTTTTCAAACGAAAGATTATAGTTCCAAATGTGCCTTGCACTTTTGGAGTGTGGTCAGCAATTGTTATTCCAGGTGTTTCAAATGTATGAAGTGTTTTAGGATTGTGAAATGTGGTTCAACAGTTGTATTCCTGATGTGCTGATAATTGTTAAATATGGTCAAATAGTGTTATCCCATCAGTACTTTATTAGTTTGAAGTGCTCTCACATATCATTATTTCAAGAGCTCTTACATTTGTGAAGTGTTCTTAAAAATTGTTATTTCAATTCCTTAGATTGATTAGAAAGGCAGTCAGCGATTATCATTATTATTATTATTATTATTATCATTATTAATTGTAGCAGTGGTATAAATAGTTTTACTACGAATTCATTAATATTTTATTCATCTTAGTAAGATATAATTTTACATATGTTAATTGTAAAATTTGGTTTCTGCGAGGAAATATAATAGTGCCGGATGTCGAAATATTCAGAATCATTTGTCCGACGTATAAGTTGCGCAACATTGAGAAATCACTCATCCTTGTAATGCTCTCACTTCCCTTTGGTCAGTTTGGTGTAAATGCAAAAATATCTTAACAAGTAGAGTGCGATCAGAAGTTCTTTGAACTGAGCGAATGCTTGTGAAAGTTGTAAAGAACGTGGGTGATGCGGATGATGTGGATATGCGAATATGGATGTGAAGTATAACAAACGATCCGTATGTGAACAGTACTTTATGATTCAAAAGTGTGGCCAAGGAGTGCTAATCCATCTGCGCCAAAGGGTGCCAACATCTGTGCAGTGCGCATATAATCAGGAAGTGAAATCTTGTTACTCCAACAGCGCTTATATTCTTGTAGTGTGTCCCGAGTTTTTATTCCTTGTGCGAATATGTTACATGGCATGTTATCAATTCTTCACATTTATTATCATTATTTAGAGTCATTTGTGAGACGTATATGTTGGGCAACATGGAGAAATCACTCATCATTGTAATGCTCCCGCTTCCCATTCGTCAGTTTTGTAGAAATGATATACCACGTGATCAGAAGTTCTTAAAAAGAGCTTCAGTATTAGTTCTGTTCCGTGTGATTTAGTGATTGTCATCCGAGGAATATTCTTGGATCTGTGCAGCTTGAGTTTCACATCTAATTCAAGGATATTCATTGAGGATAATCCCGTGCTCTTTGTGTATATCATTGAGAAGAGTAGCGAAAGATTATAGTTCAAAATGTGCCCTGCTGACTGGAGTGTGGTCATCTCGATTGTATTTTGGGGACGTTTCATATGTAAAGTGTTTTAAGATTGTGAGGTGTGGTTAAAAGGTTTTATTACCGTTGCCCTCATGATTGTGAAATATGGTCAAATAGTGCTATCCCATCAGTGCTTTATTAGTGTGAAGTGATCTCAAATATCATTGTTCCAGCAGAGCTTCTATTTGTGTTGTTAAAACATTGCTATTTCAATTCCTTTGATTGATGAGAAGCGGAACCAGCGATTGTTGTTCTAGCAGTTCTTTATAATTCAATGTGGTGAAGAAGTGTTATTGCAACTGATCCAATGCTTGTGATATTTTGTAAAGAGCGTATATGATGCGGATATCCGGAAATGGAAGTGAAGTATGACCAACGATCCTAATATGAACAATGCTTTACGATTCAGAAGTGTGTTTGACTAGTGTTATTCTATCTGCGCTAAAGAATACCAAACTGTGCAGTGCGCATATGATCTGCAAGTGTGGCAAAATCTTGTTATTCCAATAGTGCTTTTATTTTTGTAGTGTGGCCAAAGAGTTTTCATTGCTGATGCAAATATATTTAATAAGATGTTTTCAATTCTTGACATTTATTATTATTATTATTATTATTATTATTATTATTATTATTATTATTTGTAGCAGTGGTATATATCGTTTTAGTACGAATTTATTTATATCTTATTCATCTTATTAATTTATAATTTCAAATATGTTAATTGTCAAATTTGGTTTATCAGTGGAAATTTAATAATGCTGGATGTCGCAATTTTTAGCATCATTGGATATAAACAACAAAACTAGCTGTGCTTGTTGCATTATGCAGCATGAAAAGGTTGAGTCGCTTTGTTCTGTGTGAGATTATGTTAATTTTTATAGAGATGACTCTTTGCATCTTTTATCATTTTTGTTAATAAAAACCTTCAGCGAAAATTTAAATAGTGACAGAAGAACTCTTGCCCTTTCCTTCAGAAGATGAATTGTCCTCATCAAGTGGAAAGACGATGTTGTTTATGATAAGCATGCTTTAGTAGGGCAGAAGTTTATTTCACCATATGCATGTCTTACGGTCTATGGAAAATCAATTGGACATAGAACACAATTAATTATACTATATGTTCTCTACATTTGTTTCTCAGCACTGACCTTTCCACTGTGTGACAATCAATACAAATAATATGTCAATCTAAATACCTTCAAAGATGACTTCACGGTGAAGTTCTCGTTAAAGGTTCACCTGCATTTTTTTTTTTTTGAGAGGCTGGACTGTAAACAGAGCAGCATGCAGTGGAACACAGATTTCACTTCCGGATCATCGCCAAAGTCTTATTACTCACTGTGCACTGTTGCCAAAATACACATGGACAACCACACTCATATTCTCAAGAAAAAACAATTACCTTTAAATCCCTACCAAAAATGTATAAATATAAATCTTCTATCACCACCAAATTGAGAGAGGAAAAAATGTTCTAAAAATAGACTAGAACTACATTCGTGGGTACTGAACTGGAAGTACTGATTGTGACCCGATCCTTGACAGGGTTAAACAATTTCCCCTCAATGGACAAAACTTTCATCCGTGATCAAATCAATATGTCTCTTAAATACTGCTGCAAAGTTTTAAGGAATTTCATCCAAGAATAGGACAGTTATAGGCGTTAGCTGACACCACTGTAGCACAAGCACAAGCCAGTTCCAAATGGCCGAATTTAAAAAATGCACGAAACTTAAAGTTTAATTGTGATTTTGCTGATCAAGATAAACACTTCAAAAAGACTCTAATTAGTTTTTAGTCCTAACACCAATCTGGAAAGTACTAGAAATTAAACTTGACTATTCAACTTTCCTAGAAATTTCAATTTTAAAAAATGATACATATTTTTATATGGGAATTTAAATTTAACTTAAATTTTAATGAAAATTGAAAACCTGAAGTTGACAAATTTTGTTCTATGGCAAAATCTCTCCATTGCTTTAGCATGAACATGAATGGCTTTTCTTATCAGGTGTGAAACAATTAAACCAGAGCCTGTCAATCAAAGGTAACACCTGAAATCTGGTAGCATCTAAATACGCTAGCTTGGGGTACTACCCAAGTACATGACATCATTTCCATTCATGAAGTGGAGGAGTCCTTAGATGTTAGGCTTCCAGTAGTATTGAAGAGATGGTGTAATTCTCTGAAACCATGCTAGCATGCCTTTTCCTAGTTATATAAGTGAGAGATAGAGGATAATTCTTGTATTTTACATGCAGTTATTGTAACTGAAACCATGAAAGGGTACAAGAAGAGGAAGATAACTTTTTTTAAACCTGGATATATTCCACATAACAAAGAAGTCACATATCTGACTGTTGATACTCTAACAAGTTCCAGTGCTGCGTCTGTTCCAGTGACCAGAAGAATGGATGCAGACAAGTTCTCTCTCATAGCAGTGACAAAGCCGACAAATGGGGGTCTTCAGTCAGTTCAGGCGCCAGACTGTAATGGCATACCTGGGTCAGAAAAAAATCCTAGGACCATCATGAAAAGCAAAATTGGACCTGAAAGAGACAGAATTGAATGAATACGATGGAACACGTATGATCTGTATGAAGAAAGAAATGTTGAAAAGTGGAATTATATCATTCATCGCCATGGTAATCAAGTCAACATATGTAGCAGACCACAGTTCCTAATTGCTAATGAAAGAAAATGGGTACTTGCTTGGAAGCATACTATGATGTGTAAAAACTGCCACTTTAAGTCACAAGAGTATAAGTTATATGAAGAGATAAAAACAAATAAACCTGGGCCAAATCCTGCTGCTGTAAATATGATGTTTCAAGCTAGACTACAAGATACACCAATGGACAACACCAGGGCTAGATACTTGCTTGCTGCCACTGACATTAAGTCACCCAGCAGAACATCCATGCAAAGGGCCTCCAACATTCTAGGCTAAGCAACTGTGGAGCTCAATGAAATAAATATGACAGACAAGCTGAAACTAGTCAGACAGGTTAATGTCGTGCGTGGTGTTCAGCATCCTGAGCAAATAAATGTTGCTTTTGATACAAGATACAATGCCATTAGCTTTGGACATGAAAAGAAACCTGATCAAAATTCATCGCAAGCTGTTGGAATAGTCTGTGAAACTGTTACAGAACAGCAATGCATTGTGATTACTACAGTAGAAAACAAGCTGTGTTGGACTGGAGCATGGCTGAAGGGGAAAGGTTTTGATGTGCAATGTCCAGGAGGCCATGTTGACTGTACAGCAAATCTGTCACCAGTTGCACCACATTCAGAGTATGAAATGGCAAGAGAAATGGGAAACAAGTTTGTGCTGCAAGAGATTCTCATTAGACATGCAACAACAGATGGAGATGCACAGGCTGCTGCTGGCTTCCACGATGCTTACAACATTCTGCATCCAATGTTGGAAGCAGAAAGACTGTCGGACCCCGTCCATTTGGGTCATTTACAGTTTAAACAGCGTAATTCTGCAATATTTAGTGAAAACATGTTTCCAGGAACAAGAACAAGAGAAGGAAACAAGCTCAAATAGAAAATTGTCAGCCAAGACATTAAAGTACGCTGAGGTTGATCTTCAGGCAACTGATGGAGGACAACAGTGGTGATGTTACAAATATTAAATGTCAACTTCCCCACGTACTGGATGCCACTCTGCGCTATTATTCAGGGGACTACTGAAAATGCCGACATTATTCAAAGGACTGTGGGGGAAGGAAGTACTAATAGCTGGTGGATGCGATCAACATAAATGGGCCCTCATCAAGTGACTCATCTTAACATGACAGAAAATGATAAGAATATTCTGCTAGAAGTTCTGAAAATGAAACTCTCCTGTGATGTTGTAGAAATACTGCAACTGAACACAAACACACAGAAATGTGAGGCTGTGAACAGATCAATCAGTATTTCATTACCTAAAAATATGAACTATTCCAGAAACTTTGAAGCAAGAGTGTATTCAACAATACACAGACTCAATAACAGCCTGGGATCATCACTGAAAACAAAAGTGATACACTTGGGAGGTAAACTGTCAACAAGGACTCTGAGATCACTGGAGAGAACGGATAAAGACTGCACTTACCATCAGTTGCATCAAAAGCATCCACAAACCAGGCATCGTATTAAGTCTGACTACTGGAAAGGACTGCAAGACACCAAGGGCAATCACTCCTACGTACAGGTTTAGCAGGAGCTAATGGACACTGCAGATAGAAAAGATTATCTTAATTCCATGTGCAAAATGACAGTGCTTAAAGACACCATAAATAACACATGGTACAGAAGGGAAAACTGTCGTGTGGAAATCCGTAGGTAACACAACGCATGTTATATGCAGTTGTGTTACTACCACCTGATGAGACATATGGAGAGGTCGAAATAGTTTTCTCTGAATATGAAGACACAAATAAAGAAATTAAAAAGCAAAATAAATAAAGATTTAAAAAATTCTAAAATAAAATAACATGACATAGCATGACTTATTAGCTGAATGAATGAATGAATGAATGAATGAATGAATGAATGAATGAATGAATGAAAGGAAGGAAGGGAGGAATGTATTTAAGAAAGCACTGTCATACCAGCATGGTCTACTAAAATAAAGACCACTCTTTCTTTTCTCCGTCTTACTCAACACATTCATCCATCCATCCATGCATCCATCCTTCCATGCCAGACATAATTCGATACAGATGTGGGTGGGTGTATAGGATATATCATGATACCTGTCTTATTCCATGTTACAATTTCAACTTTATCATGCAGTCTGGAAAGTCACCATGGCCATTGTAATGCCCATAACCTTTGCAACACTGCCTATTATTGTTAATGGAATGAGCTTCTAGAATCATGTGATTCACATTCACACACAAACTTGTGGCATAAACGGGATGCATCGAGCTCCTCTGGAATAGTCAGACTTCTCAACTTCGCCATTAATGCCAGTCTGTGGACATGCTTTTTCTTCCATGTGTTTCTCTCAGGATCCCTATATGACAATAGGTCATATAATCTGTTGGATGTTACGTTTCCTGTCCATATTCTACGATCACTATTATGTGCCACCACAGAATTTAAAGAGATTTTCGCTGAAAGGCTTTGAAAAAATCCTCCACTGCAACTTGTATATGGTGTAGGAATATATTGCTGCTAATAATAATAAGTGTCATGTCCAACAGATACCATTTCTGTGAATTTATGGGGGGAAGTATATTTTTAAATTATATTTAAAAAAAAATTAATTAAATTTTTTAGATTTCAATTATATTTTCAAATTGCTACAGTCAATATACACAAGGTGTGAAAATGTCATGTGTCTAACATTAATAATAAAAAATTTATAGCAATTTAAAGTTTGATCAATACTGCCCTGACAGAACATAGAACACAATTAATTTTACTTTACGTTCTCTATATTTGTTTCTCAGTACTGACCTTTCCACTGTGTGACAATCAATACAAATCATCTATTAATCTAAAATACATTCAAAGATGACTTCACAGTGAAGTTCTTGTCAAAGGTTCCCCTGCGATTTTTTTTGAGAGGCTGGACTGTAAACAAAGCAGGATGCAGTGAAACACAGATTTTATTTCCAGATCATCACCAAGGCCTTATTACTCACTATGCTTTCGCCGAAATACACACGGACAACCACACTCTGACCTCATATTCTCAAGAATAAACAATTACCTTTACATCCCTACCAAAAATGCATAAATATAACTCTTCTATCACCACTAAAATGAGAGAGGAACAAATGTTCTAAAAATAGACTAGAACTACATTAATGGGTACTGAACTGGAAGTACTAATTGTGACCCGATTCCAATTGGACATAGAACACAGTTAATTTTACTACATGTTCTCTACATTTGTTTCTCAGTACTGACCTTTCCACTGTGTGACAATCAATGCAAATCATCTATTAATCTAAAATACATTCAAAGATGACTTCACGGTGAAGTTCTTGTCAAAGGTTGACCTGCTCTTTTTTGAGATGCTGAACTGTCAATAGAGCAGCATGTAAACAGAACACAGATTTCACTTTCGGATCATCACCAAGGCCTTATTACTCATGCGCACTGTCGCCGAAATACACAGAGAAAACAACACTATGATCTCATATTATCAAGAATAAACAATTACCTTTGAATCCTTACCAAAATTGCATAAATAAAACTTTTATATCACAACCAAAATGAGAGAGGAATTTTTTTCTAAAAATAGACTAGAACTACATTCGTGGGTACTAAACTGGAAGTACTAATTGTGACCCGATTCCAATTAGTTCAGTGACACCTAATAAAACATGAGCTAGGTAGGGGAGAAAACCCTTGGCGCTTAGGAAATCTACCTGACTTTATTTGTAATTACCCCTTTATAAATAACTCGGCCTATTTGTAATTACCCCTTTATAAATAACTCGGCCGAATTTGTGCTTCTCAGGTACATACACTGAACAGAACTGGACTGTAACGGGAAGTATAATGAGCACAACTATAGCGAAATACTTATAATGAGACTTTTTATTTAGCAGTGTAAATAGCGGCTTGCGCAACAATGTGTTTTTATCATATCACACAAATTTATAGTTATTACTGTATTAAAGAAGTAGCTTGGTCTCGGCAAAATAATGTTCTCCAGCTGAGGCAGAGGTAGATTTCTGCACTGCAAAAAAAACAATCACTTAAAATAATGAGCGAAGCAGAGCGGAGAGAGGTGCGAAGTATGGTAGAGATAATCAGGAAGACCGCTTATTCCGGCGAAGAATAGAAGAGTAACAGTCCTTTCAAGTGCTCTGGATCCAGCAAGGGATCGCGTGAGTCAAGGAAAGATTAAGATAAATGCAACAAACTGAAAACAAACAGTACAAAACTAGTTTCTCACTAGCCTATAGTACAACTCACATAGGTCATGTACGCGCCACAGGTGCTCGACACAAGCTTGATGTTGTGAAAAAAAAAACAATAACCTACAGGAAAAAATCATACAGTGTGACAAAAATACCTTAGATTACCCCCATGACCCGTTCTGACATAGGACCCTCTCTATCTATATAAGAGAGAAGGTAAGGAACTTCCAAATACTTCATTACACCCATGACCCTCGATTTCCTTCCGCTATTTCAGTTTTTTAAGGCACACGACCATACTATATGGCTTGTTTTTATTCTGAGATATTTTTCTATCCATCAAGCCATTTTTTACTTTTCGCGATGTAACAAACTGAAGTTACGGGCTCCGAAACGTGCAATTTTTTAATCTGAGACAAGTCCGAGCTCATGTGATAATAAGCATAACCTTTTGAGCCAATCATATTTCGGCGTTAACGTGTGTGCCGCATAGTTTACCTATTTTAAAAATGGAGTCGCATTAATGTGCAGTGAAGAAGACAATGTCTAATTCTTGCATAGAACAAGATTCCTAAAGTTAAATCGAGTTAATGGTAAGCAAAAACTTACTTTTGCATCTACCACTGTTCTGTAATTTAAGAAGGGATTACCCATAGAGTTGAGAACATGGTACATGTAGCGGTTTTCACATGCGCACGCACTTGTCCAAAACGATAAAATTAGCGGAAATCGCACGTTTCGGAGCCCGTAACTTCAGTTTGATACAACGCAGAAACGTCAATGATGGCTTGATCCATAGAATATGGGCGCGTACCCCAACAGGGGATACAACAACTGTTACAACAAGCAGTAACAGAACATCACTTACAGGTAAATGTTTGCAGTGTGGCACAGTGAAATTTAAATTTATTTCCAGTGGTAAGCCAAAGTCAGCGCCAAAGCCAAAGTCAGCGCCGAGTAAAAACAAAAAAAAGCAGCACGGAGGTGATATTGCCTCCAAATTAGTAAAACTTCCAGGTGCACCGTGGACAAAATACCCAGGAGAAAATCATCTTCCAGGATACAATTACTGTGGTCCTGGAACCAGACTTGATATCAGACTTGATAACCAAGATCAACCAGAACCTGGAGAAGAACCAATAAACGCTATTGATAAAGCATGTCATGCTCATGATGTCACCTACAAAAGTAAAGATTTACAACAACGAAATATCGCAGATGTGAAATTAATTCACGCGCTAAATTCTGTCACTGATAAATCTCTAAAAGAAAGATTAGCTAGTTGGATAATAAATTCCGCGATGAAAGGTAAGCTTGTATTAGGTGCTGGTAATTAATTATAATGGAATCGATTTATTATTCCCCAAGCGGATACTGGAGGGGTAACGCAGCAATTAGTAAACTTGCCATTACAGCAAAAGTTGCACGCGTTACTGCTAAAAACTGGTCATCAAAACGGGCAATACGGCAAATTTACCTACCACCTACTAAACAAATTAATTTTGCACATTTTGATGTCAGTGTGCCAAATGAAGTTCATCAGGCTGATATATTATTTTTGCCACATGATACTATTAAAATCGGAAGACGTCGTCCAATATACAAGTACGCGTTAACTGTCGTTGATGTTGCAAGTAGATACAAAGAAGCAGAACCGTTAACAACAAAGACAGCAACTGAAGTAGCCGATGAGTTTAAACGAATTTATCAACGAGGTGGTCTACGATGGCCACAGTTGTTACAAGTTGATCCTGGCAAAGCATTTCAGGGTGTAGTATCATCAACGATGAAGCAACATAATGTCAAAATACGACGAGGACATACTGCAATTCATCGTGATCAGGCAATTGTTGAGCGATTTAATCGAACAATTGCTGAGCGGTTATTTGGATATCAATACGCGAATAACTTTATTCAAGACAAACGATCACGCGAATGGGTTGCAAGATTACCAGGTGTGATAGCTGCATTAAATAATGAAATTACTCGAACAATCAGTATGAAACATGTTAACGCAATAACAAAAAAATATATAAATGTACCCCAGCGTGATTTTTCAACACAACCGATATTAGGTAACGTCACCGTGAGATATTTATATGAACCTGGTGAACTTGAAAAAGGTAAAAAAACGGAGCGACTGATCCTATCTGGAGCATCACGACACAAAAAATTTCTAACGTGGTCGCATCTACAGGTAGACCCGAAATTTACAGACTGGATTCAACTGCCCCTCAGCGTGGGTTTACACGTGAACAGCTACAAGTAATTCCCGGTGATACTCAACTACCACCAAGGGATCTTAACTAGCACCAAGGGTGCCAGCACCCCTACGTCGATTACATTCAAGACAGGTCAGCATCACATTTTCTCGTGTATGACGGTGACTGTTATCTTTTCTATCTACGGTAAATTGTCGTGGGTATTTATCCGTGTATGACCACAGCAATATACAATTACAGCTCGCACTGTGATTATTCTGTTGTTACTTCAGTGTCATGATAAATTCAACATCAAGATCAAATTCTCGACTATTTTTTGTCACTCTGTTTGTAACCAGTTAATTTTTTTCTTATTATGTCATTGTTGTTTTCATTATTAATTTCATCAGCGGTTGATTCATCCAAGACAATTCTTCGAAGCTGAGAAAATCTTCTGACTCTGGACACAGCCAAGTAAACTAAGTTTGACCACTCGATTCGATCATCAACGATCCAAACAACTGTATCAGAGATCAGTTAGTCCTTGAGATGAATGAATTGTCATTGCGTATCCTAGCGTCCACGGGGATTTGTTTATCAACGCATCCTCAACAGTGTTAATATCAATTAACATAATATCATTTAATACAAGATTCTGTTGCTCTGTTTTTCTAGGAATATCAACGTTGATGTTTTGTCGTCGCGTATCAGCCGGTCGATAACACAACGGTACTGGCAACGTCGGAAACTTTTCCTGTTGTAATTGAAATAACTGCTGTTGAAGTGTGTCTCTGACTATCTTTCTACTTGCTACTATCAAGTCGTCTGGTTTCCATGTTTGCAGAAATTTGCTCATTGAGGTTTCTGAAACTACCACTTTACACTGAATTTCATTCGGTTGTAGTCTGATCAATTTCTTGAGTTTTCGCAATTTTGCTTCAAGAGATCTACGATCGATGTCCATTTCTTCGTAATAATCTATAAAATTCTTTAGCCAGCAATGTGGAGATGGTCCAGCAAATGGTGGTGTTTGACCGTGATCGCAGCACATTATCACAGCTGTGTTTTTGTTAACAGCCATTCCAAAAATATTTTTAATATATTCAGCGACACTGTACATATTTCATCCCAAATGATAATCCGCGAAAGTATTTTTTCTCATTCTCTCAGCGGTCCATGCGTCTCCCTTCCACCGAAAGAAGCTGTGATAAGTACAAGCGTTAACTTCTCGTTGTATCATCTCTCGCGCCAGTCTGTGTGTGGGTGTTAGCACAATCATGTTATCGTGGTTATGTCGAAATAATTCGATTGCTCGAGTTGTTTTACCGCATCGACCTGGCCCGTTCAGATAAACAGTCTTGCATCTGGTGATTGGATCATGTACAGACGGCGCTAACGACAATTCCGATATTGATCCATTACGGTAACTGTCCTCGATGGTAACATCCGCTGAGTCACAATATCCATATAGCGTCTCTTGTTTTATTCTCCACGAACCCCATTCGTTTGTGGTAAACTCATTCACTGCCTTTTTATATTCCCGACTGAAGTAAAATGAATCCGTGGCAACTCTGACTGCGATACACGAAAATCGATTTATCATTGACAATAAATTTATTGAAACATAAGCTAACATTGAAGATCTTAAATGAGTATATTGTGGCGATTCACCATCAAAATACTCGACAATTGTACCTATTTTTTCCCGGAAAACAAGCAAGCGTTTTGCCGTGACATAAATATTTCTCTCATATTTGTGTCCGCGATTATAAAGTCATATTCGGTGTCATCTAAAATCGATCGCGTACAGCGTTGTTTGTGGTCGCATGAACCACCTTGAGTAAATTTACCAATTATTTTTCTACCAAGATCCTTTGTAAGACTTTCTTCGTTAAGATTTGCTAGTCTTATACCGCTATCATCCCCAGGAATTATCTTAGGTGTTGGTAGCCAAACTGAAGTCTGTGCCCGATATGATATAATCGCTTCGCTGACAACGAACGACGTTAACATTTTACTGTCAAGCATATATCGCAATAATGTTATCGGTGTCCAACGCTTCTCTGAGAAGTGTTTGCCGAACCAAACATAGCAAATCGGATGAAGTTTTTCAGCAAACGAAAACGATGTCACACGAGCAAATCCCGTTAAGTCAAAATCAGGTAAAGGTCCATTTATGGCAACTCTGGTCATTTCATGACAGGGATGACCAAATCTCTTAAAATATTCTTTACACGATCCATATCCAAGAAAACTTCCCAGATAACACGCGATCATATCCACGGAAATAACATCGTCGAGGTTACACTTGGTGTTCCATAATCCACCATGTCCGATGCAACTATCCTGGACATCATTGAGAAATTCAAGTCGTGTTGGCGCCCATAAATTTTTCTTCTGAGCAATGTAAGCAGCAACAGACGGAACTGTAAAACACCTGCACATTAACTGGTTATCTGTGTTTGAATATCTCGTGCCAAGTTCTTTCATTTCCGTGTGTAGCTTTTCCGTCTGATATAATTCTCCGCTAGGTCTTACAAATTGATCATACTCGCCATCTTCGGAACTTTTAAAGAACCATACTGATACCGGATCGGTTTTACTTATTTGATAAATGTAATCAAACATGTTTTCCCCAGAGAACTCTGGGTAATATTTCACGACGCGATCTTGAGGAAATATCCCTGCGGAATTGGTCCACGAGTGGGAATTATTATCGATAATATTTACTGGGATTCTACTCTTTTTATAATGTTTTGAATCGTACAATACTTCTCCGGTGATAGTTTTCACGATTATCGGAAACATTAATCTTTTTCTAACACGGAAACATCGTTTATTGAAGCTCCTCCCTTGACTGATTCAGCCCACTTTGATATATTGGAACGTCTTAGATCAGTTAAACCATTTCCACGCTTTGCATTTTTGAAATGTTCAATAACTCGTTCAGCTACTCAAATCAAACGCGTTGACACTCTCATCCTGGAAAGTTTGTTGATGTCGGGGTTCTTTATCAGGTAAACTCCATAAACAACTACAACTAAAATCCCGGTCAACATTCCAGGCCTGGTGTTATTATCGATGATTGCGTATTCACGATTTGTCGTGATTACACGTTCACGTTTATCATACACTTTCCACACTCGCGCTGAAAATCTAGCATATTTTACCTGAATAAAATATTTTTTCGAACGATCCATCATCGAAAGTATTTCAGCGGCGCGGCTATCGTTCATAGACATATCATCGCGTGTGGTTTTATACGTCGACCATGTATATGCGGCTCCATCGAGAAAAAACTCATATTTTGCTTCCCTGATGCTATTTTTTATCTTTGATTTCTATTTCCGTGGTCGTATTTGTAGATGAAGGTCAAATAAAGTCCGCGGGATACTTGGTATTATGTCGGTAATCTTAGAAATTCTTTCCATGTATTATTTAACCAAATTATATATTCAATTAGATAATAAATCATTGTTAATATAGCAATACCACAAAATTACTGTAAGTGGAAAATAATGAAATCGACCGAGCAATCTTCAAAAAGATGTGAAGGAGAATACTGTGCAGGTCATAATCAGAGTCTCAAACGAGGTTCTCGAGGATTTGTTAATGGCATTAAATGTGTATATGGCGTACGAGGTAAAACATAATTATGTAGCGATTGTGGAGGTAAAAGATACAGAGAGCTAGCTAGATACTACGCGAACAAATACAAGATTGTACTTGACGAACAAGACTATATTATGCAATGTCACCGTGAAAATCGACAATGAAATATGTCTGAGTAATATATAATGAATGAATTTCGTTCTCATCTTATTTACGGCAAATACGAATCGTCTCGTGATGGAATCATCAGACATCGCAAACTAAAGAAAAAAATTGGTTGGATCAGTAACACCGGTTATGAGTATTACAATCGGTAAAAAAATTGTTTTGCTCATCGATTTATTCATGAATGTTTTAACACGCTCGATAAAGATCTTGTTGTTGACCACATCAATAGAAATCCTCTGGACAACCACATAGATAACTTGCGAGCTGTTACTGCTAGCGAAAATGCTCCTAACTCGGCGCGAAAATATTATCTACGACAACCACAACCAGTTACCGCGTTCATCAACGATTCAATTATTGAATTTCCGTCAGTTTACTCTGCAGCTAAATACTTTGATGTAAATTAGCATATGTGATGCGAGTCCTTGATAATGTAATTACATCCACGTATTCAAAAAGATTTCACGCGTAAGTGTCATTTATAACTGCGTACTCTTTTTTGTCTGACTTTAACAATTATTTAGACAAATCCCCTACTATATATGAACGGCGAAATTATAGCATCGAGTACACAACAACTTAAAAAACTTCGATGTAGCGAGTTGATGTCGCTGAAAGAACTAGATAAATTATACAATCGGGTAAAACGTGAACGCAGCGCCGCAGATAGTTTAGACAAACGAAGACAAATGCAATCCGATATCATCTCGATAATCGAATATGAACACCCACAAAAATATTACGAAGAAACATTTATCGGTGATGAAATCTACAATGCGTTGCGAGATAGTATTGAGTCCGAGTTAATCACCAAGTGGGAAATTTTTACAAAACTTAAAACACACTGTGAGTTTTTAATAGTTGCTAGGAATGGTTCTCACTTGCCATTATACAATATACTCATCGAGCTCGAACCTAAATTGACTGTAAATTATAAAATAAAAGATTTTCTAACGGGCCCAGAAGATGAATCATTTGATGATGTTTCTGAAAGAGTAAGCACGGAAAGGAATCAAACTCTTTAAAACCTTTTTTAAATTCTCAAGCAATTTCAATATCATATTTAGCTCCTTCTATTTCAGCTCGTAATTTTTTATTTTCAGCTACAAGTTTACTATGATGATTTGATAACACCGTGTAACCATTTTGTGATTTCACGAATGCTTGTCCGTATCTTTGATTTACTGCATCTAATTCTGTCAATTTCTCCAGAGTAGTTTTTAACTTGGTGGCTTGTTGATCGCATTCTTGTAGTAATTGATCGTGCTGATTTTTCAATTCTTCGATTTTTTTTAAGCTTGGCGATATCATCTCGTAGTTTTCGCTTACTAGCTTTATATTCTCGTTGAGCTTCGCGAAATTGTTCAGCGTTGCCTTGCGTAACCGCACTGAATGGTTCACGTGCCCATATACTCGGCTGAAACTTCGCTAGGTTTTTTAACTCCGTGGCACGCAATGATTTTTTTTCGTCGTCGGGTGACAAATAAGATGGAGTTCTCATATATAAAGGCCCAAAAAATTATGGCGGTAATTACAGGATAAAAATTACAGCGGTAATCATAGAATTAAAAAAATTATGGCGGTAATTATGATAAAATCGTAGATTTGGAAAGAAAATCTTTACTTAATCGTTAAGGGATTGACAAAAGTCTTAAGACTTAAAGATCTCATCGAGGCGATTGAGCGAAATACACGAGTGGGCGTAATTTAAAATTTGATCGTGGTACACTTGATTACGATGGCGTGATTTTGCTGAAGTTGTTCCTGCTGCGATTGTGTCAGCAAGAAATCTTCGTTGCCGAATTCGTCGATAATTAAATCGTAGATTTTTGGAGTAAATTTCTGATCGCGTCTTCAAGTTTTTGTTTATCGTGTATAAAAACTTTCACGTGTTGGTACATATGTATATGGTTTTTTTTTCAAATCGTAGATTTGGAAATCTTAAAGATTTCACGATGAAAGTCCTCAGGACGATTTCACTAGCAGATTTATACTCAGTGTTTCACCTCGTAAATCCAGCAAGTTCCTGGACTGGTCTGTCAGTTTGAAATTTATTCTGGTCAACGACGGATTGATCGGCTCTTGTACAATCAGAAATCCAGGTGGTTCTTTCGGGGGTAATTGAATAAAGAACAAACCCCTGCTGGGCTTGATTTGATAATGTTGTGTCGGTGCTGTAGCTGTTTTCGATTACATCACACACGAGATTGACCGCGACCACTTCGGTTATATTTACGATTCCAACGGACACATGTCGGCCTTGCCCTTGTGGGCTATTGTTATATTTGAGGACAGTTGGCTCCAGTAGCGTTTTTCTGTACTGTGCGAGTATGTCATCGAAGAATTCATTGATGATGTCGTTGACTGATTTTTTGAGTTCGTCTACGTTGTCCCGAAAAATTTATATTTCCGTATATCATCTTCTTCTATCTCATATTGAGCTGAAAACCGTTGCCGATCAGTCGGAGTATTATATATTGCCAGAGTTGCACGATCGTTTAAATACTTCATATTGCTCTCGAGTTGATTTAATATTTTTATTTGTTTGATAATTTCGTCGAGTGAACTTGTCACATCATATAGATGTTCTTGGAAGCGCTGCCGTAGATTTTCCCGGTGATCTTTATGATTGTGAATAATTTCATCAAGACACTCCGTAAGTTTAACATGTGACATTTGTAAGTCCGGCAGAAACCGGTGATGAAAAATCCAATTCATATTACTGCGGCTGATAAACGAAAGAGTATCAGAATAAGATGAATTTATTTTATCTATATTATCTTTACACTGAAAATTAAGTCCTTCGTATGAGTACAAGTTCGTGGTATAATCAGTCTTTTTCGGTTCAACAGGTATTGGTTGTGCCGGTGGAGCAACTTTAGGCCATCCTAAAACTGTTCTATTATATACATCCACGGCGTAGTCTGGAGAGTTTATTTCGATTGCAGAAGACAACGTTGGTTCATGAGCTGTTATTGTTATCTTGGATTCCTTTGTTGTGATATTTTTTATTCGATGTTGTAATTCCTCATTTATTTCTTCGATTTGATAAGATCCGGTTGGTATTCCAATGACGTTCCAGTCGGGAGTACCATCGAGTCGGTTTTTCCACGCGAACACAAACGAATTATTCGCTGGCAATTCACCAGATGATTTTGATCTGATATTAGGCCAACTGTGATGTACTCGTAATTGTACTAACGCGATCTCGCTTGCTGAAATCGCAGTTGGAAAATTAATACTGAATTCTAGCTTAGTCGAGCTTACTGTTATCATCGAAGTTCTTGCCGGGGCTGTATTTGCGGCTATGTCGAGCAGAGTTTGTTGAATTAATTCTGTCATTATTGTTTTTCGTTGTTTTTCAAATGGCTCGTGTAGTCTTCATATATCTTGACCATGTTTGCGAATTCGGAATCTGATATTGTTGTGCCGTCGATGCTTGATGATATCAGCGATGATAATTTTGAGTATGCGATTGTTGCTGTGTTTAGTTGTATGATATAATCGTGCAATTTTGTGCTCGTGCATGAGGATATTTTTTCGCAATTATATTAAAAACATCTGCGATTGCCGCTGATGATGAAACGCACATTGTTGCTGCAACAGTTACTTGCGTTAGCGCTGATAATACTACTCCTGTGGATGCAACTAACGTGGATACTGATTATACTATACCATCCAACACGATTACACGCCGCTTGTGTTTTTTTTTTACTTTCAGCGTATACGTGTCAATGGTGGCTTTTAACTCTGATTGCCATTCGCGTACTTGATCGTATCTATATTGTTGCGCATCTAATGTTGTCGTTGATGCTGTCATCGTCGTCGTTGACTTCGTCAGTGCCATTTATTCTATTACGCGGTAACCAATTGAGGTGTTTCAGCTACAAATTCCAAACATCACCAGTAAGATGTTGTAGTTGTTTTATCGTCGGCTTCCAGTATAAACGTTTCTTCGATCCCGCTATTTAATATGATAGTCACAACCCTGGAAAACCTGTCAGTGGAATGTCGCCAGGGATACGTTGTAAATATCTCAAATTTAGCAGAAGAAAACACAGACAACCTGTACATACCAGTGACTGTTGCTGTATATTTGATAGTATTGTTTTGTTTGGACCATGTTGCAAATCCAGAAGATACCGTGTATACGATATTGGTAATGTGCGTTGGAGTAATCGCAGATGGAAATTTAATCAAATTGGTTTTGTTGATGATATCAGAAAGTTTTATGTCAACGACGAGCGGAACACGGAAGAATTTATCTATGGTTTCATCTGTCTGTTGATAATTTCTGCGAAGTCTGTTAAAACCAATTACATGAACGTCATACTCGGCCCGCAACGTGGATAATTTACCGTCAACGACGTCAACGTATTGTTTGTTTGCGGCGTCGCTGTTGGATGTTGAATCCGCCAGCGATGTTATTTTATTTCCACTGAGATCAAGTTCCCCTTTCATTGTGTCGCCGGTATTTCTTAACCTGGTAGCGAATATGTCCCCGACCTTTGCAAATAACGCGTCAACGTATTATTTATTTGCGGCATCTTCCGGGGATGTTGGATCTCTTAAAACCGTTATTTTGTTTCCATTGAGACTAAGTTCACCTGTCATTATGCCGCCGTATTTTTTTAGTCGAGTAGCGAGCATCGTGTCAACGTACTTTTTTGTCGCGGCATCTTTTGGAGATGTTCGATCCGCTAACGTCGTTATTTTGTTTTCGTGAGATTAAGTTCACCTATCATTGTATCGCCGGGTTTTTTTTCACTTCGCATTTCGCAGCGCCGCAATTGATATCAGCGAATCTCTGATTTTTCCGCTGTCGGTAAACACAAGAATGTTATTCGAGGTTGCTCCAAGAACTCTGAAAATTATTTCATGGAATTTGATATCGCTTGTTCTTAATTTACCGTGCTGGTCTGAAAAATAAAAACCTCATCTGGTTCTACTCCCGACAACAATAAAAGATTGCTGACATCATCTTTATTTGCGTATTTTGATAAATCTATGTCAACGCGCTTTGCCTTTGTGTTGAGAAGAGATCTCCCGTAAATATCAACCATTATTCTTTAACCCATACGAATCGAAATAGATAATTCCACGTGGATCGATGGCGTAAGCAACCCAGTGAGTTCCAGGGCCTTCGCTGTTATCAAGATTAATAATACCAGTTTCTGGATTATTCGGTTGTTGAAGTAGTTGGTCTCGCATAAAGACGCCTCTGAAATTTTTTATATTTTTAGCGGCATCGAGCAAATCAAAATTTGACATTGGAATAAGACCGCTGGTTTTTAAAACCGCTTTGGGTACCATGAGGGGGGAGTTCCTCGAAGTCTCAGGCCGCGTCCTTTTATTTTGTATCCAGATCGGTGGGATCCACCTGTAGCTTTCTTTAATGTCATTCCAGCAGCTGTTCCAACAGCTCCTAACGCGGCTGCTTTAGAGACTGCGGGAGCGTCAGCAGCAATCAACGCTGGAATCGCGGCAAGAAGAGGAAATATACCGCCTGATTTAATCATATCTTTGATCGCTGTTGAAGTAAAATCAAGTTGGACACCAGACTTTACTTGTTTTGCTTTATTGAAATGATTAAGTTGTGTTTTAGTCAGCGATAGCTTGTTTGGACCACCAGTAATTTGATCTTGTTTCAAAGTTATTTTAGTTCCGGCTGCACTTGCATGTTTTGATTGTAATTTTTTAGCTTGACCAGGAGTCAGAGTGACATTAACATAATTGTATGACATTTATTTAGATGAGAATGATCTAATTGTCTACATGTTTTACACTGGTGTGTCAATGACTCTCATTCGACCACCAACACCTGCAAGTAACATTGCCTTATCGCTGAGTATAACAGCAATTGCTCTAGCGCCTCCAGGAATTTCCGGTGGACCAACTACTCTTGCTAGTACTCGAGCTAAGCGAGCCCGAACGGTTATATCAACGACAGATTTTCTGAATAAATCCAAATGTTCCAACGAAAAGTAATAGATCGGATACAACGTTGTAAAATCACGCTGAGATATTTGCAACCCAGTGTCAACGTTTGGATCACGCCCATCATAAGACATCAATCGATAATATGCACTTACTACATCATTATGTTCAAAATCCAGATGTATATCTTCAGCAGGTTCTTGATGTCCGTTTATTCTTAGCGAAACTTCAAAAACTCCAAAATGTGTCAAATATCATTGGATTTGCTTCTTAATTATTTATTATAGAATTTGCCTGAAACGCGATAAATATATTTCGTGGCGCTGACACTCCCTGTTGTGATCCTATTTGCCACGTAAACAACCCAGGAGCTGTAACAGAAGTGCTATCTGTTGACATTGCGCTCCATGATAACATCGATTTCCCACCTTGATTCATAAAAGAAAGTAGCCGTTGTTCTTCAGTGACCGATGGAGTCATTGTTGGCATCCACAGGGATAGTTTTGATAACATTACCTTACCAGGATCAACCCCATTAGCTCGCCATATTGCATCATTGTCAGTGCCCTTTCTGACGAGTACTACTGTGTGTTTAGCACCAAATATAACCTTTCAGACATCTCTACAAAATCCAAAAATATCAGATAATGGAATAGCACAGGGAAACTCTTCATTGCCGTTTAGCATTGTTCGACGCGCGGCAAAACCCAAGTTGAAATTTTCGTTCATTTATGCAACTGCATCCCCAGCCGCATTCATCCTTACATTTCTGTTTTCTGGATGATTAGTTGTGTCTTTTACAAACATCATTGTTGAACCAGCCGATCTTGTGTAGTCATCGGAATATCTTGCAAAACCAATAATCGTCGTGGCAACGTCGACGTTTTCCAAACACGATTCAATATCTTTTCCATCAACCGATCACCTATTCCATATCCAGTACCATCCTCTTTTACGATTATACCTACAATTTCAATATACGCTTCACAGGGTAGAAAAAATCTACTCGTATCATGAACTTGTAATTCAATTCTTCCCTGCGCGTTAGGTGTTTTTGCATCAATGGAATAATATTGATAATCACGCAAGGATTCATCCTTTCTAACTGGTTTATCCATATCAAATGCTACGTTGGATACACGTTGAAACATTTTATTGTAATTGTGTTGATTTAAATCATCGTCTAACATGTAGACCATTTCCTGCTATTAAACTTGAAGTTATATTTTTTTCTGTTTTTTTGGAAACCACACCAACCTGTTGATTTATCCCTTGATTAATCAAGGACGCTAGTTTTTGATTTGCGGCCTGATTTATTACTTTGCTAACATCTGCAGGCATAGCCTCCGTGCTTTGTAATTTTACCATTTTTCGCCGTCGTAATAATTGCATTATTCTCTTTTTGATTGACGAAAACGCCTTACCAGCAACATCACTGATCGCGCCAGGAGCTTTTACGCGAATAATATCAATAGCTTTTGCCGATAATTGTTTCGCAATTGGCCCCGCCTTTGGAGATATTCTTGTAAACAATCCCTGAATAACATTTCCGAGGCCATCTCCATAATATGCACTGTAAACAGGATATCGCGAATTTACTACTCTGACTCGTTGAGGCATTTGATGAGAGTCCTGTATGATCATCTTATCTAATTGTTATTTATCTAATCGCTGTAATCGTCAACAAGCTCATCAATAAATTCTCGGTAAATATCAGCCTCCATAATACCGCCTTGAAATAATCGTTGACAAATACCAGCCGCTTCATTAATGATTTCTGGAGAATTATTTCCATCTCGTTTACCTCCAATGAAAACTTCCAACCGTGATACATCTTCGAGAACACTGTTGTGGCAGGCAACAAGACCACTCCCCGTAGAAAAACCCTCTCCAGATTTTTCACGAGGGTCGGGCGATGCCTGTCGTTTTCGTAACCGAGGTTTTCTTGCTGGCGGTGTTTTAACTTCCTTTATTTTATTAACTTGATGAACAAAATTATCATATTCGGGTTTATGTTTTTTACTGATTTGCGGAATATCCTTGTACTCGCGAAATACATTAGCGGTCCACTCTTGTTCTGGAGTGTTGTACTGCTCTGGCTTTAGAATGTTATGCCGTAATTGATATCCAGTCGCAGCAACACCAACTGGATCTTTCATAATTTGTGTATAACCAGTTTGATTAAAATATCTAGCTTTTAATTCCGGTTTAGATAAATCCTCGATAATATTTTTAATATCCTCGATTTCAGCGCGTTTTATTGGCAGCCTCTACAGCTTCAGTAATTTGTTTTAGTAATGCCGTTGTGGCCTCAGCGGTTTGTTTTAATGTTGGAAAAATACCCTTCTTTTTTTCGTCATCTATTGTATCTCTCCATATAGTTGTTGTTATAGGCTTAAATAATTGTTCTGCGCCTGTTGCAAATTCAACTTGCGCTTCTTGTCTTGCTTGAAGTTTTTCTTTGACAGCATCTCTCAACGGTTATATTTTTTAAGTGCCTCTTCTCGCTCTCGAGCTAGTCTAACAGAATATGCTTCTCCAATGTTTGCCATTATTGATAACTTACATTTTTAATTAACGAGCGCGAATTGACCTTTTTTTAAAAGCGTAGTTGCGAAACCAAAGATTTATCAATGATAACAAATTTATACGAAATAAAGATAAAAAATTAAATCAACGCGCTAATTTTTGTTAGCATGATGATTTAATTTCTTTAGTTTTTTTCGTATAAATTTTTTTATATTTTGATAAAAGCCTTGGTTTTTCGAACAAGGAAGTTTAAAAAAAATGGGAAATCCCCTTCTGGGCTAACCCTCCCTGCTGCTACTCAGGAACTCATATATTTAGAAATAGACATATATAAACACCAAACAACCATGAATGGATATGACTGAACACAAGCCATTTCTTTCACTGAAACTCTTTGTAACTTTCTGGACACAAGACAGAAGCTACTGTAATGGTTTCAGATAAATCGGAAACTGCTGTCAACTTAATTTGTCAGATGCAGTGAAACTGTGCGGATATTAGTAAGATTCACCAATGTAGAAAGTAAGCTAAAATATCGATAGTAGTTTCCTGAAGTAACTAAAACCATAAGGAAACATTTAGAATCAGGCTATTAAATTTGAAGTTTCAGCTGGGTTTCTTAGCAGTTTACTTAAAACGACAGGTTTGCAGAGTTTCTGTGCAGTTTTCGACTTCACAGTGTTGCTTTACCCTCTGCAGACAAACACAATCTGAATGCAGACGTAAAAGAAAAATCATGTGGCATGAAATTATATCTCAAAAAAAATTAGCAAATGTGCGAAAATATTGTGATCTGATGTATTTCTTCTGTTTTACTAGTAATATTACATTATATCTGGATTTAACTTCATTTGGCAAATAAACCTGATTAATACTTCAATATACGACACGTCAAGGGTGAGAACAAGAAACTATAGCGAGGACTCTTGCATGTCTGATCAAATTGATCAGAGTTTTTGAACGATTTGCAGTCAATATATTCACTGGACATCTTGATAACATCTGTTACAACATCAAGAGAGTTCAATTTCCACTTCAGTTTCATTCACCAATATTCTAGCGAGCAGAATACTGAATTATGTAACGATAAGAATAATAGCAAATTACAAAAAGGATATTGCGAATACAAGACGGTACACTCTACAAATGTACAATCTCCAATGATGATTCTTATGATTTTAGATTGAAGTGGTCTGTTAACTTCGCGCTCGCACATATCTGTTACATTTCTTAGCATCATTTCTGGATGCGCCAATATGTCATCCGTGTAATTTGATATTATTTGAACATTAATAAATTTGTCATGATATCATTTTATACCCTATTTTCTCGGTTTAATAAATTATAATACGAGCTCTAACAACGTCATCTTAATATATGTCACTGCCATGAGAAGTGTGAACAGAGTTGCAATAAATGTTCCTATAGGTATAATAAAGTCGTTTCATTATATTATATGAACTATAACAACATCATCTTAATAGATGTCACTTCCACGTGAAGTGTGTGTAGAGTTGCAATAAATATATTAGAAAACGAATGTTCCTATAGGATATCAAATACAACATGTATGCTAATCGATGAATAATGTTGTATACAAGCAACTGCAAGCAGCCACTGACATTTTTAAAAATACAGCTGTTTTCAAATATTGAACATGGAACGCAGCCTCTGATAATCGAAGTTCAGGATGATAACAAAGGATCCACATTCGTGCACACCCACACACACACACACACACACACACACAAACACACACACACACACACATATACACACACACACGCACACACACACACGCACACACACACACACACACATGCCTCATTGCTCCAGCTCAATGTGTTTTCAAAAAATGTTTGAGAAAAAAAGTTTCATATACAAATAGCACTTGTTCGAAGATTAAAATATGAAACACATGACAAATCAGACAATATAGTTGCGAGGATATTTATAAGAAAAAACACAAAGTCGCTGCCCTCTGGAAATTGGCTCGGATTCTTTCTTTGCAAGTCTCTGTAAGATATAATGAATATAATGTAGTGCTAAACTAATGCAAGACCAATTTATTGAATCTGTATCAAACTTGTACACATAAAATGCGTTGCTCACTCTTTAGGAATGTATCTAATTTTGGTTCCATATATTATTTCATAAACATATTTAACGAAAACATTAAATACGGAATAAACCAAGCATATTGTTTCTTCCGCTTCTACGCAGTCTTTCCGGATCGGAGACCTTTATGTAAACTTCATCTTCGTTTCTTAAGAAAAATACAGACTCCATATGACTGGAGACTAAACATGGCGCGTGCACAGTGAATGGCAGGCACATAGAACTGCAGCTCTGCATAAGTATTGTGTCATATTTCGTTTCCGTCATAGGAATATGACGGTACAGAACTTGGCAAAAAGTTCTAAATTCATCGGTAGAGTTACTCCACTCTTGGCTGTAAACTAGATTACTATAGATATAATAATAAGCACTTTCCAAGACTCTTAAGCTTCCATTGACATATGTGAGTGCAGATCCCAGGAAGGATGCCGTTGAATTTATATTCCACAGGACTTTTGTCATGTATTGGTCAACGTTATTCGAGACTGGAAAAAATAAAAATAATTATCTCATGCTGATAATTGGTCCAATAATAAGCTAAGAATCAACATGATAAATAGATAGATATTTTAACTGATAAACGGACGAAAGGCATAATCAAGAGGTGGACTCACAAAAACAATGATTAACACATATAAAAGTTCATTCAGTACATCGCAACAAACTGAGAGTAATAAAGAGAGAATGTCGGGTAAAAAAAAACGATAACCTTTTCAAAAATCTACGTCGGTTTCTTTGAGTGGAGTGAAATTACTTAATATTTTAATTCATTTCTGTGTTTGCACAGATGAGTTGGTAGTGCATTTGATTTTCTTTTATATGTTGGCTTCACTTTTAGAATTATAAAAAAAATTAAAACATGAACAATAGTATTTGCTGTACTTCAAATAAGTGACATATTTCTAGGGTTTTATATTCCGAGACAAAACTCTTCTTAATAACTTTAAAAATTAAAGTACAGTTTCTCCAAACAGTGTATTTAGACATATTTGGATTCATTTTTGTATTAACCATACCAAATAATGTTGATTACAATAAGTCGCTTTTTATAAGACATTTATAGGTAAACTTGTACTAATTGTTTTCCTCATAATTCGAAGTACCTATTCAAATTAGAAGAATGAAGTAAAGATTTGGAGTGAACACTTAAGGGACTAGTAATTACCTAAAGGTAAAATGCCTACAAGCTTCGTGTTTCCTTTCTTTGGGTCACTTCTCCCACAGATTATTGGCAAGTCTTTCACGATACCTGTATGATTATAATAATTAGAATTTGTTAATTTCTCACTGAGTTTTATTACCTTTGTCTGTAAAACATAATTGATATATCTGCACTATTATATTATCAACAGTCTAGGATAGGCCCTAGCTTAAAATTTTAGTAAATGAGACTCAAATGACAGTCATCGAAAATACATGTCCTAAAATACCTGAGAGTGGAATTGTTGCGTAAAAAGTGAATGAAATGGGTTTATCAGCATGAATTTTCTAAATGCCAGTGATTGCAAATATTATTGACTACTAGATACTGAATTATGTCATATTCCATTAATTCACAATTTTCACCCCTCTGGTATGAAAAGGGATAACGTACAGCGAAGATTGGTGACAAAAGCAGTCAAAATTGAGACAACTATCGTGAGACACATTTGCATGTCTTTCTATTCTGCTTTTAAAAATACTTTGTAAAACTTCCCTTTTATTTAGCCATAGAACGTTAGTATTGTTCTCGAATCAAATATGCATGGGAGTTGGTCTAATGTTGCTGTAATAAACCGAAGACATGTGCAATTTGTACTTACGTCTATTGCTTTCTCAGATTTTAGTGGTAAGTTGTTTGATTATGTGAGGTCGGTGTTGGTGTAATTAGTCAATTTCAAGGAACAGACGTCATAATTTAGAGTATTTAAGAGACTTCATGATAGCATGGATTAGTTTTATAAATGGTATTCGTGTTTAATAGCTTGAGATGGGGTCAGAGCACAAACAATGTTTTCGGTTGGCAGGCATGGACCCAAGTGGTTCCGGTCTTAATTTAGATGTGTTGTTTGGCTGTGCCTTTCAGTATGAAATATTAATGACGGGGACAAATATTTTTTCCATGAAATAATTGAGAAGAAGTCGTTCCTTGATGTTGAGTTGCCTTTTATTCTGGTTGTGAAGGGCACGCGTAGGATGAATGTGAAAAGCTGTTCAAGGCTGTGCTTTGGTTGACTCCGTGAGAATATCGGCAGTACTAATGTTTGGCTACAATGGACTTACTGGTGAATCAGGCAAATGTGGAACAAGGAAAAGCCATTCAAATGTGAAATTATAGTTTCGTTATGTGTGGTCATTGGTTGATCAACACAAATTTGTTTGTAGTCTCTGCGCGTTATGGAATCTTCCAGCTGACAGCGACTGTTGTCTTGAGGTCCTTGAAAATAGGGGAAAACAATAGACTTCCAGCCAAACGCACGTAGGTATTTGATTTGCTCGGTTAAGAGAACCCGTGCGTGTAACATTACCGACCATCGTTTTCCTGTTAGGAGTTGTTGCTTACTAGAGCTAATGTGTATTTCACACGTATTTCACTTGTACGAGCTCAAAGACTGACTCCTTTTTGCTATTTGTACCTAAATACCTAAATGTTGAATTACATCCTACACGAACCATTACATCATTGAACAATGGAGCAATTAAAATTTAAACACAATTGCAACTGTATTCATGTATCGAGTCACATGAAACATGTTCCAAGTTATTCATTTAGTGATATCACAGATCATATATCCAATTAGCAATTTTAATGTAACAGTGATGCATGCTATCTATCTCGCCTACAGCTAAATACAAGGAACTAAATTTGACACTATCTCTTTTATGTAAAAATTTGCCATCTCACTCTAAAATTACAAAAGCAATATAACATTTACAGATGGTAAGAAAGTATCGATGAAAGTATATTGTGCTAACATTCATTCCATCATTATGTGATTATTACTGGTTTTATAATCTATATAAATATCAATATATTTTCCTTACTCCCCTTCCATCTTTTGTGCCAAATAACAATATTACAAGACAGTAGAATCCGCACAATATCATACACGTCAAAAGTACGCGCTTCCTCAAATGCAAGTGTGTTAAAACCAATATAATTCTATCCTACCTTGACTTATTATAATCCGTCTTTTCCTTTCTACCATCTGCAAAAGTAGGAAGAAATTACTGTTAACCTCCTGAAGAATAAAACATCCACAGCGAGTCATCATATTGGTTTGTGAGAACTGCATGTATAAGTCCTTGTACCGCCATGCCACACTTTCTCGAACGTCTTTATCTGAGTAAGGTATTTAACTCGAAATGTCTCATCAAGCTGCGACTTAAAATGATGATATGATTGACAAAACTGACTTTTATCAATGCTTATCTTTAACCAGGGACCTAAAGTGAAGGCTTTGTCATCTGTTACCGTTAAAGATCTTTGGGGTGCCGCGTTGCAAAGGTATATCTAGGACAAGCCTCGTGTTCTCAATATGATATTTTTAGGAATTAAATATAAAAACTAACAGAATCAGAGAGAATTTATATACTTTCAAATCCTTCCTAATTAGAGGATTAAATATGAAGACATATTTGTTGAAAATCCAGTCTATATTAAAATATAAAGTTTGTATCACTTGTACAAGAATAACGGTAATTATTACAATGGACCTGAATGAATAATACAATATGCATGTTAAATACACATCTCTTGACACCAGATATTGTGAGGGAAAAAAATGACAGAAATGCGCTAATAGAATGATTGAAATGAAGAAAAAGAGAACATATTATAGCAGTGTCTGCGCAAACTCGACACCGACATTGTCACCAGACTGCCATAACTAATAATGGCATTTCCATCACAATTAAAGACGTGTCTTATTATAATTTAATTCTCTATTACCCCAATTTTAGCCATTGCTGCCATCTTCTTTATCATTGTAAAATGAAAAGTCATCATGGTTACCGAACACAACAAATAACCCTTACCTGTGCCACTATTTCTGCGATGTCAGCAGGCTTGCGTGAGCAACATAGGTTTGATGATCCGTCCCTCCTGATTGAGAAGTTCGAGAATGCCTCAAACTCCTCAACCGGGTTCATTTCCAATTGCTGACAATTTATGCACAGCTGTGACTCCGTCACCAACACTTGCTCTGTAGGATGAAGCCAGAAAAAGGCGATAATCGATAATACCAGACTCAGTAGAAAGGTTAATAACACCAGTAGAAAAACCAGATACTTCAGGGAAGATGTATTTTCAACGTGGACCACGGAGCAAAACATAGTATATCCGTTTAATATTCCACTCGGCATAAGTTATGAACATGTCAGTACCAGGAAGATCAACATTTATTTGTTTAACCTAAACCCAGGCGTTCTATTGGGACATGTCACAACTAGGAAGAGAAGAATTTTTTTTTTATCCCAAGTGTGCTATTGAACTATTGGTATTGCATGTCTGAATAAAATATGGGTTCAATTTGCATTATTTAAAATGTGTGTTCTTGTACAGAAGGTGCAACTAATGTTAGTATGTTGTAGAATATTCAAATCCAGTTGTTTTACTCTCTCTCTCTCTCTCTCTCTCTCTCTCTCTCTCTCTCTCTCTCTCTTCTTCTTCTTCTTCTTCTTCTTCTTCTTTACCAATGAATAATAATAACAATATGTATTATGTTTCTACATAAGCATGATAGCAGGACAATAGGCCAAATAAATCAACTAAAATGTATGACTTCAGGTACTAGTAGTAGTTTTCAACTAAAATACGGTATCAATCTAGCATTTATCGATTCAGACATATTAGGTGCATCATTATCCCTATATACCTACAAATATATTTTCAAAAATTCTACTCCCCCGTCCTCTGCATGTCGTAACAGGTGACGGAAAGGAGGCAACCTGTTGACCTTTGGTTGAGACCCATGTCGAAGGTGGAAAGAATCCTGGTAATTGATTAAAGATGATGCCCATGAATGGCTCCTCGATGCAACATCCTACTTTGGCCTTTACTTCTTAATAGACGAGTGGTAGGGATAGTGCTCGTCTTGACAAATAAGAGGTATTTTAACTTTATTTTCTAACTCACCCTTTCTCTTGTAGCTTGCTTTATACAACTGCTGCTAGCAAACTTTCCTCCTTTGTCTTTTTCCTTCTCAAAATACTTCCCACCTCAATCGGGAGGTATTTATTTGCCTGTTGAGTATCACATTCGTGTAGCCGTGGCATATTAGACGTGTTCCCTTGTTGGGCTCCTTAGTGGGTGTATGGGTGGGTGAGCACGAGTGATGAATATGAAACAAAAGCATAAAAGAAAATCTACTAAAGAAAAATCAACCGAAAAGAACAAAGCCACTGTTGAATTCAAATTATGAACTATGTGGCATAGATTTCTTTCCACGCTTTGGTTAGTAGGCATACCAAAAAGTGAAAAAAATGAAAATCATGTAGCTTGTTTGTGGAGTGTGAGAGAGTGAGACAGGCTGAACATATCCAAAAGATCAACACTTTATATGATATACAAATAGCCTCTTTCGCCCACTCGTTACTAGATTCATCCACATACTTAATTCGCTGTCTGTCGTAACTTAGAGGGAATTAGCGTCATTGAAATCATCGAAGGCATGACGAACCAAGATACAACTGCCGTCCATCGAATCCGTATCAAACATAATGAAATTTGTAGGACACCAGTATACTTACTTTCAATATACCAACACTACCCAAGGTAGCAAAATATGATTTCTTGTAGATAGATGTATACAGCCCAAATCAGCTTCTAGGTTTCAAATGTCAAAAGTATGGTCACCACTAAGACATATGTACCAGTCGTGGGTTCGATCCCCGGCCGAGTCATATCAAAGACTTACAAAAATGGTACTAACAGCTGCCTCGCTTGGCGCTCAGCATTAAGAGGTTAGTGTTAGGACTGTACGGCCTAGTGTCAGGATAATGTGACTGGGTGGGACATCATGCTCATGTCTGCTGCATGATGCCCCAGTGTTAGACATCTATATAAACTGTAACACTGCAGACATCGTAGCGATATGACTGAAAAATTGTTAAAGCTACGTTAAAAATTCAAATCACACACACACACACAGATGTACTAAATGACCTGTGTGTTGCCGATGGTGAGACTTTTCACATCGAGAACCTGGCTGTAAAGCCACCCCAATGTATAAACTCGGGAAAAAATCATCACGGAATCTAGAAGGACTAATGAAAGCTGGAAGCAGAAAAAAAAAGTCATAGATTGCCAAAGTCCACAAAGTTGGTAGAATCTAGAACCTCACTACATGGCCCAACCTTCATGTCTATAGTAAAGACCAGTCTGAAGATAACATATGATGCACAGACCCAAACAAATCTATCTGATGTACCAACGCCTTCAAATGTCCCTCATTATAAACCTCTGCAATAAAACAAACTTCCCACAGACAAAATTCAATAATGCCTGAACACTAAAGTCACCAAAACAAAATAAAAATAAACTTAATCCTGGTAACCCTGGCGACAGGACAAGGAGTCTGATAACCCTATAAAGCTGCATAATAGATTGGTTCACTTGCGTCGATGTGTCCAGTGCGGATCCACACCTACAAACACAAATTGTAACCCAGTACTTCCTCCTGATAAATACGCACATAGACGTGCTCCCTGCCGAAAGGTCTAACCTAATCCCCGCACCATCTCTACTTTTAATTCATAATGAAGAACACTGTGTATAATATAGTATTGTCGAAACAGCAAAAACTCAGATAAATGTTAATGACACACGTTGGCATGCCACCAATGCCTACTCTTTAAATATAATTGGTACAATAGTCATCATTTACCCCGAAAGTGCTAGTAATATTCTTAAAATACTTGAACGGTTCTCGTGCCAACTAAGTTCTGGATCTACTCTTATCCTGGGTGGAGGACAAAATCCCCACGTCAAAACGAAAGATGGGACATAATTCCCACCACTTTTTAAATATGTTAAATCATCACAAATATATGTCTATGTGTGTCAACTTGGGCCATTTTGAAGTTTTGTGTCGGCTTTACTTTAGTCGACAAAAGACGTATAGTGTGCGGGTTAGATGCCAGATCTTAACAGACAAGGGGATTAAAATGCCTAACGATCGTTCTGATCTAAAGACTAATTGCACATACATGTGCTTTGTCACCTCACTTTCATACGTACTGAGTTTACTGTATTTGATCATTATTGCTGTATTCTGCGAAGTACTTAAAATCGAAGCCACAATTTTGTTTGATAAACATGAAGTTCCAGAATTAAATTAAATATGGGTTACATTGATGACATGTCACATTTCTTCTTTTTTTCCCCTTGGTTGTATATACTTAAAGGAAAGCTATAATTTTACAGGATAAACATGAACTTCCATAATTATATTAAATCTGATGTATATTGATGAAAAGCCAAATTTCTTCTTTTTCCCTCTCCCATTTCAGAACAGACATGTATATTTCTTGCGGTTTGAAAACTTAGACTGGGAAGGAGATTATGTTCTATCTCTCATTTTGCTTGTTGGGGGATTTTCTCCTATGGGGATTTTGTTCGTGGGAGGGTTTTGTCATGAGGGCAATTTTGGCTGTATCCCTCTTATCATTCCTGCTTTACTGTTTTAGGAAGTTTTAGACAGTTGCTATTTTTTGTATTTCATGGCATTCCTTTTGTATGAACTGATAAAAGTTCCAAGGCCATACTACACTATAGAAAAGAGAACCCTTGCCGTCATTCAATGATACAAAACAATTACTCTTGAAGATCGATTATCTGACCAAAGAATGGGGCAATTCAAATGTCAGCTATTGTATTTATATCTGTATAGCGAGGCATGTTCTGTTATAAAAGCTACTCTTGTATTATGTGACTAGTCATTACTATAGTACTGACAAATCTTATTACATCCTTGTTACACAGTTGTGACTAGTAGTTAAATAAAGTCAATAATTTTGAATGGTCTTTGTATGGCCAAAAAAGAACCAGGATGTAAATTTGAACTGAATTATGACAAACAGGAAGACAAAACCACTGAATAACAGAAGTGATATAACATACACATATGTAGAGGAAAGGATGTTGTACATGTAGTAGTTGCACACACATGTGGTTATGACTCACTGGTTTATCTACATAAACCAAATAAATGACACACATACACACACACGCACATTCACTGTAGTATTTCAATACGATAAAAATTGGCAGGAGAGCATTCACGTCGAGTTTACGATTATGTGTGTGTGTGTGTGTGTGTGTGTGTGTGTGTGTGTGTGTGTGATTTGCATTTTTTTAAAAATTCAGTCATATCGTTACGTTGTCTGCTGTGTGGCAGTTTATAATGATGCCTAGCACTGTGGCTTCTTGCCGTCGACACGTAGCATGATGTCTCACCTAGTTATATTATCCTGACACCAGGCCGACCAGTCCTAATACAATCTCTTAATACCGAGGCAGCTGTTAGTACCATTGTTATGTCTTTGGTATGACTGTGCCGGTCTTCGAACCAGCGACCTCCGCCATCCGAGGCGAACGCTCTAACCACTAGGCCACCGGAGCGGTCTGTACTAGTGTAAGTAAACCATCACCATTTTCTCCTACCTTGACCTGTCTATTGTCTCCTTTTCCTTTCTACCAAAGGCAGGAAATGTTTGTCAGTTACTCACCAAAAGAAAATAAATAAATAGAAAAAATCATTATAAGACTAAGCAGGATTACATATTTAAAGCCCATGTCCTATCACATCACACTTACCTTGAAAATATTCATTTGAGTAAGTTAATCAACTCGAATTATCATGTCTTAATAAAAGCAGCATTAATTAACTCGCATGATTATCGACTTCGGTGTTTGACGATTCGGATCTTCAACTATGAACCCAACGATGCAGCTCTGTCACTTTTAATTCTTCATGATATGTGGTTGTTATATATATATATATATATATATATATATATATATATATATATATATATATATATATATATATATATATATATATTATTTATGTTTATAGCTTCATCGCACTACCGTTTCATGCAATACAAATGAATTCATATTAACGGTATTCCTATTAAGTCAGATATGTACGAGTTTGCATTATCACACAGTAATTACATTGCCGTTTCTCGCAATACATGTGAATTCACAATGGCAGTGTTCATATTAAATGGGGTATGTAAGAGTTTGTATTATCAAACAGTAATAAAATGAGAGATTATCATAGCCGCTTTTGTGCGGTATTCTCACGTTTGCTCAACCACAGTTCGTATGTCGTGTATAAACTAAGGTATTATTATTACAAGCCATGTTTGATGTCTGAACATGCCGCAGGCTAGAGTTAATCTCTTACGCAAGGTTACCGTGACCAGAGAGACGAGCCGGCATCTTGAATCGGCATATGCGTTCGATTGAGCGACTTCCATCCTTTATGTTACGAAGATCAGAGGAACCCGCGAGGACCCCGGGGCGTATTCTAAATCCGTCCCCACGTAGACAGACAGCGAGAAGGACATTGTCCGCTAAGTTTGATTGGATGCAATCAAAGCGACATCCAATCGGAATTGAGACGGAGGATGTGGTAACGATTTCGATCCGAATTATAATTTCTAACTAGCAAGCGAAAATTTAGTTCACCTGGGAAGATTGCTGAGCAAATAAGATTACTCCGAGAAAGCCACTCGTAATTTGGCGGCAAAACATAGAAACGGATTCTAAGGAAAGACAAATCTTCGTTAAGGTCAGTAAGTTATTAGCTCGATTTTTGCAGAATATTACGGCATTATAATTGTAATAATTGTAATTATGTGAAGTATGTATATTTAATTACTAGGATCGTTTAGTAGTAGTATAGTGGGGCTGTATAGGGTCTATGGAAAACCCAGTCAAAAAGGTGTATAGGGTCTATGGGAAATATAACATGGGAATATTGGGCCTGTATACGGACAAGAGAAAGTGTAGTTTTTGTATTGAGACAATAGGAATGGAACAGGTGAGGTGACGTCACGGTACTGAACATTGGTAACAATGTAGCAAGTGGCTGACCTGAATACACGCTACTCTAGGGAGAGACAAATACATGAGAGATATAGACATAGACATAACCATATAGAAAACATAGACATAGATTGATGAACATCAAGGGACAAGGGACCTTGAACATGGATGGGCCTGTCTAGGGACAATGGGGAAATTTTATGAGGCATGTCTAGGGACAAGGATGGTAGAGGGCCAAACACAACAAGGACAGAGACAGACATATACTAGTACAAAATTTATATATAACGCATTACCTAGAACTGAAATTATGTTGGCGATGTTCATAAATTTCGTACTTGTTCATACTTGTAATGATACTATAAATAGCTATAATAAAGGAAAAGACCAACGCCAAAATGGATGTGACTAAAAGAAATGCTAAAATGACGAAACTATCTCAGAATTTAAATGAGACTAAACATATCCCCGAACATTACGTTTGATTTAGACTAAAATGGACAAACCTAGTAACCATTTATAGTCTCAACTTGTGTGACGATCGTGGATAAACACCCGTGCATCTATCTATAGCTATTACCTGTTGAAATTCCTATGAAATCCTACTATCTATTTATAGCTACAACTTGTGGGAAATTCCTTTGGAAAAAACCCACTATCAATTTATAGCCTCAACTAGTGTGACGTTCCTGTTTAAAAACCCTAGTATCTGATTATAGCAACAACATGTGGAAAACCCCAAGTCTATATTTATAGTCTCAAAATTTTCAGCTTCAGTGACGTCACTGTACTGGACACTAGGGGAATAATGGCAACATTGTTGCAAGTGGCTGACCTGAATACTCGCTACTGTAGGTACGTAGATAGGCAGGTAAGTAGGTGAAATGTATTTGATAGGAATAAAGGGAGTTTTATAGAGACAAACTAAGACCAATACATGCACACACAAACAAACGTACGCGCGCACACATACACACACACAAACAAACAAACACACACATACACACACACACACCACAGAGGGAAGAAGAAAATACAAACTCAAAATCCACTATCCACATAGAGGGAAGAGGAAAAAACTAACCCCAAATATACTACCCACACAAATGTACGCGAACGCATACAAACCCAAAATATACTATCCACACACGGGAAGAAGAAAAAAACAAACTCAAATATACTATCCACACAAAGTACGCGCACGCATACAAACTCCAAATATACTATTCACACACGGGAAGATGAAAAAGCAAACCCAAATATACTGTCAACAAAAACTTACGCGAACGCATACAAACACAATATCTCCTATCCACACAAACGTACGCGAGCGCATACAAACACACACACACACACAATACAGAGGGAAGAAGAAAAAACAAACCCAAAATAAACTATCCACACAGAGGGAAGAGGAAAATACAAACCCCAAATATGATATCAACACAGAAGGGATGGAAAACAAACCACATATATACGATCTACAAATGGAAGAGAAAGAAAAAAAATCCCACATCTACTATCCACACAAAGATGAGAATTAAAAAACCAAACCCCATATATACTATCCACACAGAGGGAAGAAGAAAAAATAACCCACTATACATTATCCACAAAGAGGGAAGAAAAAAAACATAATATACTAACCACACAGAGGGAAGAAGAAAACCATTATATTATTTCTGCACGGTACTGTCAATAGCAGGAGTCTCAAATTTATTTTTATAATCCAAATATAGCAAGTGTCATTCAGACTTTCCTTAATCAGACATACCAAGATCTGTATTATTTACAAAAAACAGTTCGGTAAGTTCTTTTCGTATCTGATTTAATCCGTTCGTTCTTTCAATTTCTTCGTACACGTCCTTGTACGTATTTTTAATGCTCAATCGCACGTACCTGTACCTTAAATACCGTTTCAATGCATGCGCGATGCAATTATCTTCTAGAGGCAATTCAACAGGAGACAAGTTAGAGCTTACTTTCATATGAGTACTTGATTTGTTACTGACAATGCCTTGATAAGGAATTATAAAATGTGTGCATTGTTGTATAGATGGTTCAGTGGGTACATGGATGGTTGGATTAGTGGACAATTTGTATTTCGGTTAATAAAATAAAACATTTAGGTCGCAAAAGGCCATTTAAATAAATTTACCACGATTTTAAGCCCCATACGATTTTCGGTACAAGTTATGATGTACTCCAGATGTTAGGAGAAGTTATAAAATATGTGATAATTAATCGGCAAATTTCTTAGCTGAAGAGTGAACCTGACTCTTAAGTGTTTAGAAGCTAATTGTCTCTGCAACAAGCAAGAGTTCTCCGGATCTTGTCCCTGTAAAACAAGTAAAGATTACCTTTCATCATCCTGTCTATAACTAAGAGAATGAGTAGCAAAAAGAGGATCATTATGATCAATACCTTTTGTATAATCTCTCTTTACTAGAACAGTAACAATGCAAGCAGGGTATAAACCAGGGATTTCAATTTAAATAGAGTCAACTTTTTTATCCAAACAAGGCTTGTTAGTTACAAGTGGATTAACCACAATATTATCTCAACCTAAGGCATTACCTAGTAATAAACGAATACCCTGAATGGGCAAAGAGGCTACAGCTCCAGTGGTCACAGGTCCTGAGGCTAAGTATGCTGACGAATTAACACAATGGAGATGAACATTGCCAAATCCGCACTCTTCTCCCTGAGCACGAACACTTTCAATAGAAGGAGATTTCACAGAGAAAGACATATTACTTGATCATAAAATACCTGAGAAGATGAGGAATCTGTTACCATTGCAATAAATCATCAATAAGTGATGCAGAACATTTTAATATGAATGCTTCATAATTATCCATAATAAACCCAGACAGGATTGTTATTATTAACAAATGTATTGCTTTCATTACTTGACTGTGACCATAACCTCTTAGAACAAAGAGCATTTAGAACAGCTCTGTTTTGATTTTGCTGCTTGTTTTCCAATTTGTAGCAATCACAAATAACATGGCCGATCTTCTTATATCAAGTACACATATGAAGAGCTAAGGAGTTCTGATCAGACTTTTAGAAGTTTCATTTTAAAACTTTGTGCCAGATGGAGATTTGGAAATGGGCGTGTGAGACTGGGATGGGGTTTATTTTCTTTTCTTTTTTTCTAATTGATGTTTAATTTTGATTTTGTTTTGTTTAAGAACTGCTGACAGGAAGCCTTTTTGACACAAGAAACTTTGTGTTTCAATGAACCTTTTAATGTTGAGAGACATGCGAGGCAGCCAGGCCCGGACATAGGTCAAGGCGAACGAGGCAACCGCCTTTGGCCCCGCGCTTTCAGGTAATCAATTCCGCACTGTAATTGTTTGCTTAGAGCCCCGCGCTCATCGCTTGCTGCCTTGCGCTCCGCCTGCTGCCTTGGGCACCGCACATCCTAGAGCCGGGCCTCGAGGCAGCTGCTAGTACCAAACGTATAAGTATTTGGTATCACTCGGCCGGTGTCTGAACCTGAGACCTCCCGCACCTGGAACGGACGATCTAACCCTTTAGGCCACCGAAACGGTCCAACATAATAGAAAATTTCCATTCTGAAGTTTCTATGGGTTAGAATTAAGACTGTATCTTTAACTCAAATCGAAATAATAATGTTTATCATTAATAATGATCTGAATATTTCATCCACATGGATAGATAAATTTTAGATATGTATTACGTTGCTTAAAAAATAAATGTCAGTGGTCAGGTACATCATTAACATGAGTTTGGACAAAGTTAAGTAAAAATACAGATGTACATAACATATAATCATGAAGAAAAGCCAAAAACGACACAAATTAAATATACATAGCAAATTATACATAGCGGTGCCTATGTATACCTCATCATGTCCCCGTCGTCTTTCATAATAGCACAGTCTTATCCCAGCTTTGCAACATCCTATCCATTCTTTGAACATCTCATCCTACTCCCCCATCATCGTATTCCATTTATCTCATCTCAGTCAAACATTATCCAGAAAGCAATTATTAAGCAACTAATCCTAGCCATACAACATTTTATTACAGTCATCTAACTTCTCGGCCGCATCACCAATCATTCAATCCAAGTTATCATATGCCCAACCCAAGATTATTTCCAAGTCATCCACCATAATATTTAAGTCATAAAACACCATCTTACAGTCACCAAGCAGCCTAGTGCAGTTATCTATCATCATAGCCCAGTCACCAAAGATTCCATCGCAGTCGAATAGCATTCTGAAGCAGTTATCAAACATCCTATCCCAGTCTCACAACATCATATCCTCGTCAACCATAATCATATCCCAGTCTCACAACATCATATCCTCGTCAACCATAATCTTATCCCAGTCTCACAGCATCATATCCTCGTCAACCATAATCATATCCCAGTCTCACAACATCATATATCCTCGTCAACTATAATCCCATCCCAGTCTCACAACATCATATCCTCGTCAACCATAATCTTATCCCAGTCTCACAGCATCATATCCTCGTCAACCATAATCATATCCCAGTCTCACAACATCATATCTTCGTCAACCATAATCTTATCCCAGTCTCACAACATCATATCCTCGTCAACCATAATCATATCCCAGTCTCACAACATCATATCCTCGTCAACGACAGTCCTACCCCAGTCTCACAACATCATATCCTCGTCAACTACAATCCTATCCCAGTCTCACAACATCATATCCTCGTCAACCATAATCATATCCCAGTGTCACAACATCATATCCTCGTCAACTATAATCCTATCCCAGTCTCACAACATCATATCCTCGTCAATTACAGTCCTATCCCAGTCTCACAGCATCATATCCTCGTCAACTATAATCCTATCCCAGTCTCACAACATCATATCCTCGTCAACCATAGTCCTACCCCTTTCATCCATCCTCTTATCACATTCACCCATAGGCCCATTCCAATAGGGTCATCATACATTCCATTCCAGTAACATCCTATCCTTTGTTCACCCCTGTTTCATTCAGAATCATCCAACATACTAATCCAGTCACCCATTGACTTATGTCATGTATCCAACATCTAATCCAACCATCTAACGCTCATCCATAATTAAATCTTATTAGCCAATATCCCATGCCAGTTACTGAATATTATATCCTAGTCATCAATATACTCATTAACTCATCTAACATCGCAAGTTTAGTCACCATCATCATATGCCAGTCAAAGATCAGCATGTCTGATATTCGGCATCCAAGACAATTATCTACCATCCCATTACACAGCATTCAGCTTCCTATCCAAATTATCTAACATCGTAGCACTATTTACTCTCTACCCTACTTCAGTTATCCAACATCATATCCCAGTCCTCTGATATAATCTTCCAATCACCCAAGATTATTTCCAAGGCACATATAATTAATTTATCTGAATATCCTATTCCAGACATAGTAGCTTACTATACTAATCGCCCATACTTCTACACGGTAATCCGTTATGTTACCGAAATCGTCAAGTATCACACGTTACTGAGCTTTATAGGTCATGGGCCAGAAAATACGCAAATCCAATGCAAATTATAGCATTTTACTTTTCGAATTCCCAATGTCACTAAAGAATATTCTGAATTAACATTTTGAGTAGATATGAATTATCGTCTTTTGACAAACATTGGCATTTCTGTAGATACTTAAAATTGTACTTTATGGAGGGTGGTCCTGTTTGTTTTCTCATAGAAAAAAATATTTTTATTTGTTTGGTCTTTAAATTTATGATTTATACCAATCACAAAAAACTATGAAAATTGGTACCTCGTGAGAAATAGGGAATCTAAGTAATAAAGAATCCTCTCAATTCAATAAAACTCTTGAACCTTTCTTTCTAAATTAACCAAATTCATACAAAAACTCTAACCGGGGGATCTACACCAAAACCCTTCTACAAACTATGACCCAGGAATCTTAACTCAAACGTTGCTACTTATGTTTCCTCCTTTGAAATATACATGCCCAAAGTTGGGTTTCTTTTTTAAAAAATATATTACTTGTTATTGTTACTTTAATTAATGTTTCACCTTTTGATGGAATGAACTCCCAAAGGAGAGACTCAAACATCGGACTCCTCGTATAGATGGACACTACACCACGACCACGTACGTAGTTTGCTTTATGCAGACTGACACATGGATGCACCGACAGTATCAAATTATCTCAGAGATTCAAAACAAAAATGCGCGGATAAAAGAGACAGCAAAAACCTGTTGTTGGAAAGTGGATGGTATATGGAAGGAAAATATTAAATCATATGTTATTGGTACATGTATCCAATATAACATCGATAGGTAACTTTTTTCTAATTAGTTTAATATTAAGAAACTTCTCTTTTGTTTAGATCCTTTTCTATTTAAATTACGTAAACAATAGACCCTTATCGACCAGACATAACCTATTTGAATTACGTAAACAATAGACCCTTATCGACCAGACATAACCTATTTAAATTACGTAAACAATAGACCCTTATCGACCAGACATAACTCACATGATAGACCCAGACCTAAACTGACGTTCTCTCTTTTATGTAAACGAGTGAGTAATGGATATACAAATAGCAGTGGGAGACAATTCCCTTATTGACCTACAAGATGGAGTATTTTAAACACATTAATGACTACAGAATGCAAGGGAAATGAGAGCCAAGTGTGTTACAGTGGTCACATTGTAGCAGTCGACCAGAATAGGCCTGGGTCAGTATCGAACCCTCGACTCTTGAATGGCAGAGACTAATGCTCTTTCAACTGAGCTACCTCCTTTCCCCTGTATGGTCTACTCCTCTCGAGGTTGACCAAAATCAGGAAAATAATCAGAGAAAATTGTACATAGGTCAGTGGTGTGCTTCACAGCTGACTTGCTTTTAAATGTTACAATCTATGTCGATGATAGTAATACAGATAGTTAAAATTAAGTGCTCTGCTATGAAGACGGTGTTATGTAAATCGTTGCCTAACTGAATGTGTCAAGCACATTTGTATTGCTTCCTTTGAGTCATTCTGTGTGATCTTATTAATGCACAAAACGAAGCCATTCAAAAGCCATGATGAAAATTTGAGAATATCGTGCAGTGAGGTGAGTTTGGATTTTGCTTCTTTTAAAGTAGCTTTGTTAAAAACAATGCAATCAGTCATATCGCTACGATGTCTGCAGTGTTGCACTTTATAGTGATGCCTAGCACTGGGGCATCATGTCGCAGACATGTAGCATCATGTCCCATCTAGTCACATTATTCTGACACCGGGCCGACCAGTCCTAACACTAACCTCTTAATGCTGAGCGCCTAGCGAAACAGCTGCTAGTACCATTTTTTATGTCTTTGGAATGGCTCGGCCGGGGTTCGAACCCGCGTCCGAGGTGTAAAGTGAGTTAGTATGTGCAGGAAATTACAAAGGTATTTCAGCTATAATAAAAAATGTACAATTATGAATGGTTACACATAACAAAAGTGAAAAATAAGTGTTGTCTTTCCAAAATGGGTAATAGTGGATATGTCTGTAAAGAGAAAAATATAATTTTCACAATTTCCCCAGCAACAACACTGATCAGTGTGTATGTTAAGACGATACACTCCCAATATGACGTGAGGATGTGATCCTGGTAAAGGGTAACTAAAATAATATGATAAAAGACATCTTTAAACCAAATATTAAGGACCAGATCCATCTGCCGATCTAAATATGCTCGCGCACCCCTCCCCTGCCCTCACCCACGTCACCACCATCGAGAAAGCAGCCTGGACGTTTCCTAGATTAAGTGTTGTTTACAGTTAGAGGGTTGAACTATGGTGAAGGGTACAGCGCACAAGTTTATGCTATGTCAAGCAGCAGCTGGCAGCTGTAAAGTTGGTCAGTCTACCTTGCACTCTAAGGCCCATTGTTTAAGCTTCTATGTGCGTGTGTAATATCCTGCTTAGCCGCTAAAGCCTCCAGAACTGATCATTTTGCTTTGTTTATTCTTTTGCTTTGTTTGGGGTTTTAGGGGGAGGGGGTATTACGACTCTCTGGTCTTAACATAAATAATAGAAAAGAGCTAAAATCTTCAAATTTTGCAAAATTCAACAAATAATGTATTTTTCTAGAGTAGAAAGTGAAAATGTAAAAGAACCGACGGTATTGCGAATTTTACCCGAAATATTCATGGAATTACTAACACAAGTCCTATTGAACAAAGGTCTGAATAAATTCAACGTTGAAGGTGTTAATGTACCTTTGATGGCCTGTAAAGTGGAGATCTGCCAACAGTCCTTTGTTGCATCACAATAAAAGTAATCCAAGGTTTTCTTGTTTGAATTCACTTTAATTCCCAGGTTATGTTTCTTTCCAAGAATAGTATATAGAGTTGTGTGTATTTCCAGATAATAATAAATAATTTCACCCAAATCAAAATCTTAATACAACAATAAAAATGATTACTGCCCAAATGTGATCGTAGGAATAAATATTTTCCCAGTAAACAAGATTTTATACTCCTCTACCTGTTCTTGATCACAATTAGCATTTTCTTCATTTTCTTAAAAAAAAACCAATAAACTTTTACCTAATGGAAACATTCATTCTAGCACGATTCGAAATGTTTACAAAATAAAATATGTTATTGTAGTTATACCGCTGGGTGGTGTTGATTGGCGGATTGTACCTTCTTACAATGTGTCCCCTTTATTCGGTTTTCATTATCTACAAGATGATCACCTTTGTTATTGCCCGGATCGAGCAAATATTAATATAAAGTGTGAAACTTATAATTGGAATGAATAGAGATCTGAGCAGTTATATAGAACAGAATGACACGAGCTCCCGTACATAAGAAAACAACAATTTAATCAATTACACAAACAACTGTGATAATACCTTACATTAGGAAGACGCACTTCTTTTTAAATAAATCTTTCACCACATTTCAAACACAAATATATTTATATAAATAGCCGATCTGTTTTTAAATGATATAATTGGTTTATCATAGAATCGAGTGAACAATCGAAGTCATTGCCTTGTACTTCTTCATAACCTGCTGATTTCCAGTTTACTCCAACTTCACTGTGATTGTTTCTCTAAGTCCTTTCGCTTTTACCCTTCTCTAACCTCCCTACTGTCTTGCCTCTTTTCGGCCCTCAAACGTCGTGTGGGTAGGTGGAAATGTAAGTACGTAGATACATAGATACGCGGATCAGTAGGTACGTGGATACGTGAGTGGATACGTCAGTAGATTTATTTCCCCGTTCAAAATAAACTGAGAAGCAACCTAAATCTTCTGTCATTTGTCCTGCTGGGAATAGATCGTTACTCCATCTCGTTATGCCAAATATCTTTCTATCATAAATCAGATACCAAAGGCTATATGATCAAGCTAAACATTGCAGACCATAATCAGACCTAGTTTCACAAGATTAATGTACTTCCTAATGTTTGGGGTTTTTTTCACCACTGATTCCTATTAACATTATACGAGACAGAGACATAACAGTTCCGTTCTCGTCTCAGTTACACAAATGAATGAATGAAATTCATTAGATGCCTTAACTACCTTATTTTCAATGAATACACACATACAAGTCTTTATCATACGTGAAATCATCTAAGATCGATGAATTCAAACATATTCTCGTAATTCATATCAACTAAGGTATTGCATGAAATTCTTAGATTCTTATAACAATCAAGACGACAAATTCAAACAATTCGTCAAATTTATGTAAAGGAGATCATTGTACGAATTCAGATAGATGAACTCAAACACAGTTACACTCATATCACGAAAATTGATCTACGGATTTAAAGAAATAAATTCATGCAAATATAAGCATATAAATTTAAGCAAATCATTATATTGGTTTCAAAGTTTTACATGAGATTGGCGCAAATGCCTTCTGTTTTCAAGCTCTGTTCGCTTCTACCGCCTAATTATGTCCGTTGACTTTCCAGACATCGGGTCCATTTTGACAAATGTTTTAAGAGATAATTTCTTCCAAATTCAATCTCGACGTTCCTGATATTTTCACAGACTGACTAGACTTGTTGATGAGGGCTATTTTAAAGCTAGGAACTTACGTGTTGGAAACACGCCCCATATTTAGCGTAATCAATCAGGACTATATATATATATATATATATATATATATATATATATATATATATATATATATATATATATATATATATATATAGCAACAATTATAAAATTTTCTAGAGAAGTGCACATTCTAAACAAGAGGAATATTCCTCCTCATTCTATAAAAGCCCCCAAAAAGTACAAATATATATCTGAACGTTTGTTTTCTTTTATATAAAGTGATAGAGGAGTGAGGGATGGAGAAAGAAAGAAAGAAAGAAAGAAAGAAAGAAAGAAAGAAAGAAACAAAGAAAGAAAGAAAGAAAGAAGGAAAGAAATATTTTTCTAAATTAGCTGTTATTGAGTTTGAAGTTGGTAGCGAACGTTGCTTTTTACTATAATCAATAATATAATTACAAGTAAATATAAGTTCTGCAAACAATTAAACTTTTCAATACATTATATTAAAGAATAGTAAGGAAATATTAAGATAATATAATGTTGAAACGTACTGATGTTAGATTAACATCTTAACACTAAAAATTCTTATAACACTAAAAATCCTTACACTATATGAAAAATTGTACATAGACGATAATCTTACCTGTAAACACAGAAGTCTGAGTTTCTGGCGAACAAACTGGCGTGCCCTTGGGCTGGGGCTTTTTATATCAGTTTCTTAGGACAAAGCCAAATATGGACATGTGCCTAGCTCTTGTGTCGCCAGAATCTCAAGGTGAGGCTTCGTAGTATCTTACAGATTATCGCCCTTGTTTATTACGTTATTACGTAGGTAATTCTGCAAGATCAGCTCATTTGCCCTCTAGAAAAATCTTTGGAATCTGTCTAATTCGTCTATTTACGCAACCTACCGAATGTACTTTTTGCTGACTTTAAGATACAGGGGAAATGTATGTATAAGACGGTTTTTATTTGTTCATAAGGGCGCAATCTGTATTAAATAGTATATAATTGTAATACCGAAATAAATGGTTTTAATCTCAATATATTTTAATAGAAAATTACTTTCAATATAATTTAATCAAAACTTACTTTTAATACAATTTAGAGAAAATTTCAATCTTATTACTTGTACCAAAAAATTCTGTCCTAACAATATCACACATAATTTATATATCTAGGTTTGAGCATCAAAAGAAAATATGCAGAAGCCTTGTATTTAATTGCACGAAACTAAAATGTTTTATTGTCTAAGCCAATGCTATCACTTAGTTATTTTCAGAGTGCGGTTACAGGCTTAAGAAAAGAATCGACGAGCATGAAATTCTCCCATTTCAATAATGCATGTTAACCACAACTATGTTATACTTTGTCACGCTACCCAAGAAGTCGAATGCATGTTTAGTCATTCGATGAAACAAGTCCATGTTAAAAATAGTAAATAACATACCACACATACCATGAATTTTTGGTGTGCTGCAAATTGTTACTCTTTGTCATTTATTTCATTGTGACATATTGAAATATATCAATGGGAGAAAAATAATATTGCCACCGTAATGATATCACTTTTTGGAATCTCTTTTCTCGTTTTTTAAAAATCAAAACTGCCCTTATGCATGTTGTTCAAACATGTATTTCCATATGTAGGCCTTTTACAGTTTCCTTCTTGTCCTGCTGATGCTCTCTCTCTCTCTCTCTCTCTCTCTCTCTCTCTCTCATTTTACTTAATTTCATGCTCTCTTTGTATTTGCTTTCCCTTTATTTGTTTCTTTTCTTTTCTTGTATATATTCCAGCACTGTTACCAAAGTGAATTACAGCTCCTATTAATACTTAAACTTTTGAAATTAGTCCGGACTCTATTATTTTGCCTATGTTAAGAGACAGGTTCAGAGACCTCGGGTGGCCGAGAGGGCTAAAGCGCTAGCTTTTACCGTCACTGCCATATCACCTCTTGTACGTCTGGGTATATGAGAAATCTTGCCAATAGTTTCCAGTGGGTCAGTCTTATAGCCTATCGTTTCCTGAAAAGAAATGGTGGTAAACCAACAACAACAACAACAAGTGACAAGTGATTTTGGAAGGTAACTCAGACACTTTATTATTCAGTATACTAACTGGAAATATTCACGTGTTTCCCTCTACCGAGTGCCAGTACACTCGAAATTGACAGCAACCTGTGTAATGCTAAGATGGATGAATCGTTAATCCTAAAATGACACATATTTCTTTGAATACATTATGTAATTTAGTCATTTTATACTTTTTTCACTCATTGATAAGAATTAAATTTATAGGAAAGTAAATTATTCATCCTCGCTTTGAAAGAGGTAAAAACAGATAATCGTCGCATGTCTCATCCATCATATGCGAAATAACCCGAACATATCGTCTTTGTCGTTGCCATAAAGCATCTCCGGATCGGATACCTTAATGTAGACTTCCTCTTCTTTCTGTAAGAAAAATACCGACTCCATATGGCTGGAGCCTATACACCGCCCACTGGCCTTGTAAGGCATACACAGAGAATTGCAGTTTTCCATCAGTATTATGTCATTTTCTTTTTCTGTCATAGGTGAATGACGGTATACGACGTAGCAAAACATTCTAAATTCATCCGTAGTGTTCCTCCATTCCTGACTGTAAACAAGGTTGCTGTAAACATAATAATAACCACTTTCCAACATTCTGAAACTTCCATTAACAAATGTAATTGCGGATCCAAGGAAGGATGCAGGTGAATTGATGTCCCACTGAATTTGTGTCATGTATCCGTCCGATTTATTGTGTTCTGCAATATTCAGAATAGACGTATTATTATAAGCAAAAGGATACCTGATGGCACTAATTGAACAATGTTGACATACATACATACATACATACATACATACATACATACATACATACATACGTACGTACGTACGAATGTGCGTGCGTGTATCATACATCATACATACAAATAGACACACATCACACACACAGACAGACAGAGAGATAGATAGATAGATAGACAGATAGATAGAATGTAATGACTACAAGCACAGATTGAAGAGGTAGTGAGTGTGGGACAAGCAAGGGAATTTTGGGATATGTGTTTTACAAGCACTGTCATGTTTAAATTATGTCTGTGGTTTTAATGAACTACTAAAACATTTGGTTGGATTATACTAGCTGGCAAACATCAAGTTTATTGGGATTTTGATTTTAGAGGATGTTGTGGTTGCTGCAAGATACAAATTTAAAGACACATTTCTCGTCTGTAAAGATCTTTTTTTCGTCTTCCTGTATTTTGTATCTTGACAGATCATCACAATATAATGCAGAAAAATGTGTCAATTTTGAAAACTCAAGAAATTTTACACTAACGAAAATATTAGTAGCGTGTTTTATTGAATTCAAGAAATGAATGTACATAATTCTAATTATGTTGGGAATCTGTAGCTTTTATTGATGTTATGTTAGTGAATTTCACACGTTGGAATAATGTTGTCATATGAAGCAAGCATTTACAACGGAACCTTACTCTGACACCGCCTAATTACAATGTTGCTAATATGCAAATGCCAAACACTATCTCGATGTTTATTGTTGCTTTTTGTAGCTTTTTTTTTCTTCTTGTTGTTTTGTTTCTTTTTTGGAGGGGTGGTGTTGTTGTTGTTTAGGCATTCAAGAAACCTAGCAATATAGCTGATACCTGGAATGAGAATAAAAATTAATTAATTAATTAGTATACGTACCTGATGATAATATACCAACGAGCTTGGCATTTCCTTTGTTTCTGTCCTCAACGCCACATGTTATGGGCAAGTCCTTAACACTACCTGTTAGTTATAATGGAATTGCAATGAACATGAAAGAGAAAACATGTTTGGGTTAAATGATAGAAAATGATTCACTTCACATATCAATTCACCCAATAAGGCAGTGTAGGTAATTAAATATTTTAAAAGCTAATTATTTCGTTAGTAATGAAAGAGTAAATGCATTGCTTAAAACAAGTTTTAATGTCTGTTACCGGGCGTCATACACTACAACAGCGAAATAGCCATAACATCTCGCAAACGGACATTAAAATTTTTCTGAAACTAGGAAGAAAAACTCAATGTGTACTTTACGACTTTGATAAGGTTTCTTAAGTCACTGTTATGTATGTATATGATCAGCTTATTAATATCGTTGAAAGTTAAGTGAATTTAAGAAAAAGGAGGTTGGAGGGGTCATAGCGGGATGTGGGGCTGAGGAGCAAGTATTATCTTCAAAGCTTCAATTCAGGAGCAAATTTGGTGTATAAAAAAAAAGAAATTCTTTTTCTGTGCAAACACCGGCTATATTTCATCCTGTTGTCCAAGCTTGATATATTTCTCCTCACGGCTTCGCCACTAGTTAAGATATCACCATTTCAACGGCACGATAAATTATATCCTTAATTAAGGGAAACAAATTAAATATCCTCAATATATCTACGAAGAAAAATAAAAAAGTACAATAATACAAGAAGAAAGAAATCCCCTATTTATTCATCTAACAAAGGGACAATTATACACCAGGTCATAGCTGAATTTATATTAGCGCCTCGTCTAACATCAAACTAAGTTTCAGTTTACTCCATTTTACCTGGAAAAACCAATATATTGATATTCTATATTGCGGCATGGTTACACTTGTTTAATACGATTCTTTTCAAGTGTCTACTGGCATGAATTGAAATAACAAATACATTATTCAAACCAGCAATTTATAAAGTCTCTTCTTCCATCTTTAAAAACAAATACACCTTTACGTCTGTCAGTACATCTTTATATATTAAAACTTATTAGTAATCTATCCATATATTTATATATATGTATATGTATGTACGTAGTAACGCACGAACGCACGCATGTACGTACGTACATACTTATGTATGTATGTATGTATGTATGTATGTATGTATGTATGTATATATGTATGTATGTATGTATGCATGTATGCATGTATCTATGTATGTATGTATGTGTGTCTCACATGTGTAAGAAAGGTTTTCAAATCGTCCATTACCTTTACTGATTTTGTGTCTCCTTTTTCTCTCTACCATCTGTAAAATATGAAGAAAATTATTGTGATTGTAGAACTCGATGACTGCTGATGGATATTGTTCCAGTAAAACGTACATGAAGAAGTTGATTTTGTTATCGATGCTGCTGCTGTTGTTCTTGATGAAAATAATGATGAAGATGGGGAGAGATTTGACATGAAGTGGTGATGATGTTGAGATACGAAATTATAAATTTCATACTGTACCAAAATAACTAAATTAAAGAATCAGTCTATGGATAGATCATCAATCAACCAGCACATTAATCAGTCAGTCATGGAATATGACACAAAAAACTGTTTAAGCTATGAAAACACGATAAGCTAAATACAAAATTCAATGCCATCATATGGAAGAAACACGGTGAAGATTTATTTAGTGTTCGAGTATAGGAAAATTAGAATTTGGAGAGAAATTATGTGGGGTTTTTTTTACAGAGATTAGCCATAGATAACAAATGTGATTAATGTTCTTAGGGAGACAAATGTTTTCTAAAGAAAGGAAGAAGAAAATAATTGCCCCAAAAGTCACACAATTTCTCACATAGTGTAAGGGCCTCGTTTTGCACCTTTAACTAATTTGTTCCCTTCTCACGAAAGAGTGCTTATCGTTATGTGGTACATTTGTAGTAGTAGTAATAGGTATTGTTATTAATGTAGCCATAGTAAAGCTTTCAATCATTACCACGAGAACCGCAACCATAGTGAACATTATAACAGTTATCCTTGCCACCACCTACTAGTAATCTTCGTCGTTGTCTTTATCGTCGTATAGCTATAAAACAAGAAACAAATAGTGATTATACTTACCCGTGCTACTATTTCTGAAATATCTACAAGTGTATGCAAGCAGCAAAGAACTAATGTCCCATTTCTTCGGATGGAAAACCTTGAAAATCCCTCTATATCCTCTTCAGGGAAGAGGGCTATTTCGCGGCATGCAATGCACAGTTGTTGTTCTGTCGTTAAAGTGTTCTCGTGCTGACGAAGCCAGAATAAAGCTATCACTGAGAGTACTAGAGTCAACAGTACAAATAGTATAACCAGAAAAATCACCAGATACCTTACACCAAGAGCCTTGTTCTCTGATTTTGCGAAGGATGACATTTAGGATAATAGTTTTACTTCTAAAATCCACCAGGAAGTGTATTTCAAATACTCTCAGGGGGTATCTTGTATGTATCGTAAACGTTATCAACTGTGTCAGGCCGAGCTTAGTTTCGGTTTCGCCTCTGTTGTATCTTTCTATATACATCACTTTTAGCAGCAGAGGGGCTGTACAGACCGAAACTTTTTGCACAATAAACCCCTCCAGGAAACTATTCCTCGATAGAGGGCTTATTTCGACGAAATAAACCCTTCTATTCAGAATACAGGACAAAAAAAAATGTCCCCCGAAAACTCGAAGAGTTTCCAGGGACAAACTCGTTGAGTTTGCACTGACAACTTGGGTTACTTCAATAAATCTGAAACAGTTTCCGTGGCGGGGTCGTTATTGAAAAATCCATGGGTCGGGTCCATCCCCTCTGCTGCTCTGGGAAATGAGTTTCCAAGGAAAAACATTTTTATGTTGCAAATAGTGTATCAAGTCCAATACGGTATCTTGTTCTGGGATCGTGTAAATTTATTGTCACAAATCCGTGAGGTTTTCTTTGAGCATGACTGAAGAAATTTTTAAATTTATTTAAATCCATATCGCCACCACACCAGGTTTGATGAATATTTCTCAGTGTATGTGTATCAACTCCATTGAATATCGCAAGAAGATTACAATTATCCCTGATTACTTTAGGAATTTGTGTATAACGCTGAGTAACATAAATCACATCAGTGTTTTTGTGACGTCCCCGGGAAAATATTCTTGCGGGATTTTTTTGCTTGTCCAACATAACATCATCATACACTACTAGGTTGTTAATTGATTCATCAAGATCCTCGACGCTGGGGGCTTCTTCGATATCAGTGATAAATTCAACAACATCCTCACCGTCTTTACTCAGCGCGCTTGCACTCTCATTAAAATCTTTTATAACGTTATAGCATCGTTGATCATCTACAGATGGAGCTATCAAATACAGTTTATCCCATTTCATCCACTTCATTATCAAGTTCAGCAACAGCTGTGTTTTACCTGAACCGGATGGCCCAATTATAATCGCGCGGATAGAGTTTGGTAGCACTGAATTATGCTTAACTGGCTCTTTCTTTTTTGTCGCTGAAAAATCTGTAATTTCCATTTGTATATAAAGAATAATAATTATGGATCTATATTGTGTGAAGTGTAAGGCACGAACCCCTACGAATGATCTAACAACCATTACAACAAAAAATAACAGACAAGCACTTTCTGGTAAGTGTACGCGATGTGGCACAAAAAAATTTAGATTTCAAAAAAAAAGCGAGAATTTAGCGGAGGTGACATTGCAGCCAAACTTGGAAAGCTCCCCGGAACTCCCTGGGCAAAGTATCCCGGAGAAAAACATCTCCCAGGATACAATTACTGCGGTCCAGGGACCCGACTAGATATCAGACTTGATGAACAATCTAAACCAAAACCGGGAGAGTATCCGATAAACGCTATCGACGCAGCGTGTCACATACATGATGTTGCTTATCGAAGTAAAGATCTACAAGACAGGCATATCGCGGATGTGAAATTAATTCATGCACTAAGCGCCATAAAAAATAAATCATTTAAGGAGTCACTCGCTAATTGGTTAGTAAGATCAGCGATGAAATCTAAATTAGTATTAGGCGCTGGATAATTAAATAAAAATGCAAGCGATTTATTATTCCCCAATCGGATACTGGAGAGGTAACTCAGCAATTAATAAACTCGCCAACGCGGCATCAGTAACACGCGAGGTTGCCAAAAATTGGCTATCAAAACAAGCAATATGGCAAATCTACTTACCACCACCTCGACAAATCAACTTTGCACATTTTGATGTTAGTGTGCCCAATGAAGTTCATCAGGCTGACATACTATTCCTGCCTCATGATACTGTCCGTAGAAAAATATACAAATACGCGCTAACAGTAGTTGATGTTGCCAGTAGATACAAAGAAGCAGAACCGTTAGCGACTAAAACAGCGTCCGAAGTCGCCTCTGCGTTTAAACGAATTTATCAACGAGGACCTCTAAACTGGCCACGATTATTACAAGTTGATCCTGGCAAGGAATTTCAGGGCGCGGTGTCATCACTGACAAAGCAGCATAACGTTACCATACGACGAGGACATACTGAAATTCATCGGGATCAGGCAATTGTTGAGCGATTTAATAGAACACTCGCTGAGAGATTATTCGGATACCAGTACGCGAGGGAATTCATTTACGATACGAGATCTCGTGAATGGGTTGCAAGACTGCCAAACGTGATAGCCGCACTGAATAATGAAATTACCAGAACAACAAACATGAGACCTGTAAATGCAATCACAAAAAAATATATACCCCGCGTCAGTGAACGCGGACAACAGCAACAAAATGTTTCAACGCAGCCAGGGACGCTAGCGTCCCCACTGCTGGGTAATGTCACCGTTAGGTATTTATACGAACCAGGCGAACTAGAAGGAGGAAAAAAAAGAGCAACCGATCCCACATGGAGTGTTACTACACATAAGATATCCAGCATAACCAGATCAACTGGGAGAAACGCAATCTACAGATTAGATTCGACTGCTCCTCAACGCGGATTTAAACGCGAGCAACTTCAGGTGATTCCCGAGGATACACAATTACCACCCCGATCACTAAAGTGATCCGCACTGAAGTGATTCAATCATTTAAATAACTGCAGCAACACCTCTGCGTCGGTTACACTCAAGACAGGTCAACATCACATTTTCACGTGTATGACCGCGACTGCTATCTATTCTATCTACGGTGAATTGCCTTGGGTCGTTTTTCGAATACTGCCACAGCAATAAACAATTACAACTCGCACAGTGATTATTCTGCTGTTGTTGTAATTGTATTACAAATTCAACATCCAAACTTTGTTTGGGATCAAACTCTCTACCATTTTTTTTGTCGCTCTGTTTGTAACCGGCTAATTTCTTTCTTATTGTGTCATCAGCGATTGAGCTGTCGTTGACAACATCATCTAATACAATTCTTCGTAACTGACCTATCCTTCTTACTCTTGACACGGCTAAATAAACTAAATTTGACCACTCGATGCGATCATCAACAATCCAAACTGTTGTATCTGAAATAGTTAGTCCCTGCGAACTGTGGATGGTCATAGCGTATCCTAGCGTCCACGGGGATTTGCTCATTTTCAGTGCCTGTTCAACAGCATCAACATCAACTGTGACAATATCATTTAATACTAAATTCTGTTTCTCCGGACCCGACGCAGTCAGGCGCCCTGGAATATCAACATCAATATTCTGCAATCGCGTATCAGCTGGTCTATAACACAACGGCACTGGCAACATGGGAAATTTCTTCTGATGTAACTGAAATAACCGCTGCTGAAGTGTGTCCCTGACTATCTTTCTACTTGCCACAATTAAATCACCTGGTTTCCACGTTTCCCAAAAGTCGCTCAGCGAAGTCTCTGGAATTATTTCACGCATTATCTCACACTGGACTTTATTGGTTTGTAGCCTGATCAGTGCCTTAAACTCTTTCAGCGTTTCATCGAGTGCTCTAACATCGTTAGTTATTTCCTCATAATAATCTACAAAAGTTTTCAGCCACTCGTGTGGAGATTCACCTGTAAATGGGGGTGGTTGACCATGATCGCCGCACATCACCACTGCGGTATTTTTCTTTAGCAGCCAATCCAGAAACTGTTTTAATGTATCCAACGGCACAGTGTCTATCTCATCCCAGATGATTTTCTCGGGAATATATTTCGTTCCCATTCGTTCAGGTGTCCACGTGCCGCCGCTGTATTTGAAAAAACTGTGATACGTGCACGCGTTAACATCCCGTTGTCTCATCTCCCTGGCAAGTCTGTGTGTGGGTGTTAGCACAATCATGTCAGAGTTTCTAAATAATTCAATCGCTCGAGTTGTTTTACCAGAACCACCAGGACCGTTCAGATAAACTGTTTTGTGTCTTGTAACAGGATCGTGCACCGGCGGCAACAACGAAGTTGCCCCCGACGAAACCATCGAAGATATTTCTGCGCTGCGATACTCATCCTCGATTTCAACATCAGCCGATTTACAATATCCGTGTAACATTTCATTCTTTATTCTCCACGAGCCCCACGATGGATCATCCGATATAACATTATCCAACAGCGCTGAGTGTTTTTTATCAATATAAAATGAATCCGTTGCAACTCTCACTGCGGCAACAGGGAATCTATTGATCATCGACAACAAATTTATGGATACATAAGCCAGCATCGAAGATCTCAAATGTATGTACTGAGATGATTCTCCGTCAATATAACTAAAAACAGTCCCTAGTTTTTCCCCGTTTGACAGAAACACATCTTTGCGGTTACAGAACATGTTGTTCGTGGCTGCATCAGCGACAATAAGATCCAATTCAGTCTTGTCCATGATTAATCGACTGTGATGTTGTTTATGATCATACGCTCCACCTTGAGTGAATTTCCCTATTATTCTTCGTCCTAGATCTTTTGCTGTGCTTTCATCATTTCTGAGTTTGCTTTTAAGTACTTCAGGAGCTTTCTTGATGATAGCGTCGATAGAAGTTTCTGGATATTCTCGTGACCAATCTTCGATGACTTCTTCTAACGTAACCGGCGTTGGAGTTGGCAACCAAACTTCGGTTTGACGACAATAACATATAATCGCTTCGCTGACCGTCAGCGACAACAGTATTCGACTGTCAAGCATGTATCGCAATAACACTATCGGTGCCCATCGCTTCTCAACGAAATGTCTGCCAAACCAAACATAACACACAGGATGTAAATCCTTAGCGAATTTAAACGACGACACACAAGCAAATCCGGTCAAGTCAAAATCGGGTAAAACACCGTTGACAGCTACTCTTGTCATGGTATTGCCAGCGTGGCCAAACCGTTTAAAATATTCGCTGCATTCTCCACGCCCAAGGAAACTTCCTGGATAACACGCCGTCATGTCCACGGATATCATACCGCGGTGATCATACTGAGTATTCCACAAACCGCCGTGTCCGTATTCGACACAGCTCTGCTGGATATCAGCAAGAAAACTTTTCGGAGTTGGTCTCCATGAATTTCGTTCCCGGGCTACATGCGCGACAACACCCGGGACAGTAAAACAGTGTGTCAGTAACGTATCAGTGTTGCCAGCATGATATTTTTCTGCGAGTTTTTTCATTTCCTGCTGTAACGCCATTGTTCTGTATATTTCCCCGTTGGGTCTCACAAACTGATCATATTCTCCATCTTCGCTACTTCTGAATAACCACACAGACACTGGATCGGTTTTACTTATCTGATAAATAAAATCAAACATGCTCCCAGAATTGCTTTGCAATTCCGGATAATACTTCACAACACGGTCTTGCGGAAATATCCTAACCGAGTCAGTCCAGGCGTGACTGTTATGATCGATAATAGTTATTGGTGTTCCACGGGAATTGTATTTACACTCATACAATACCTCACCGGTTAACGATGAAACCGTTATAGGAAATTTTAGTAATCGCTCTAGCTCAGCAACATCATTTATTGACGCTCCTTTATCCGCTACTCGTGTCGCCCACGCTGTTATTTTAGTTTGTCTTAGCGGTGTTAGGCCGTTTCCTCGCATTGCATTTTTAAAATGTTCCATTACTCGCTCAGCTACACAATTCAACACCGACACCTTCATCGGTTTGAGTTTATCAACGCGTGGTTTCTTCATCGGATAAATTCCATAAACAACTGCGGTCACAGGATACGCTCTGGCATAATATGGTATATCAATCCCAACAAGTACTCCCGGTTTTGAGTCTTTACTTAACAGAACGGTTTTTCCACGAACGCCTCTGGCATCAAGAACAGGGTCTAGTTTGTCTCTGATAATCCACGTTCCCTCGCCGACTCCAACAATAAATTTTATCTGTACGAAATATCTTCTATCGTCGAGATACCCAATTATGTTACGCGCGATTGTATCGTTCATGGTAGCATCAATGATACGGTCACGAGAAATGCTCGCGTTTCCGAGGATAATTTTATACGAAGACCACGTGTGTGCGGCACCATCACGACGAAACTCTTCTTTGGCATTCTTGATAACACCAATTACCTCTGCTAACTCTCTTCGTCGTGGATCAGCGGTTAACCGGTCAAGATCGAATCTAGAACCTGATATGGGTTTTATTCTGGATAGTCTTTCAAAACCCATTATTATAATTAAGACAAATATTTAAATAGACAAATATATTATATGATGAACCAATGCAAGTGGATCAAACTAAATTCATCAGCGCCGTGTAGCAAACCCTGCAGAGGCGAATACTGTGGACAACATGCTCAACAGGTCCGCGGTGGGAGTCTAGGACCGATACCGTGTATCAGATGCGGCATTGGAGTACGAGGAAAAACGCAATTATGTTCAGCGTGTGGTGGAAAACGCTATCGAGAACTAAAACGGTATTATGATAAAAAAAATCCAGACTGTGATAACGCTCTCAAATGCGAGCGTGATTACATAAATAAGTTTTCAGACAAATTATGAATTAGACAATGATTTGCTTATAGTATAATGAATCAAGAATTCGTCCGACATCCAACTATTCCAAATTATGAGGCAAACCGAGATGGCATAGTGAGAAACTACAGGCTGAGGAAACAAGTTGGTACAGTTGATAATGCTGGTTATTTAAGATTTACTGTTAGGAAAGGGAGGTATTTATGTCATCGTTTCGTCTATGAGGTTTTTAACGGAGAGATCCCTAAAGGCCTTGTCATTGATCATATTAACGGGAACAGACTTGATAACAGTATTGAAAATCTTCAAGCGATCACTCAGAGCAAGAATACCATACGAGGAAGAGTTAAATGTAAAACAGCTATAAGAAGAGCAGTGAAATCTGTGAATGTTGAGACTCGTGAAGAAATAATATTTCAATCAATGAGCGCAGCCGGTAGGTATTTCGGTATTTGTCCACCTTCTGTACAGCATGTCGCAGATGGGATCTACAAAACAGCATTTTCAAAGAAGCTCAAACAGAAGATTTCATTCTGTTATATAACTCTTATCGTTGACACAAACGACGATAACTCCTCCGAGAGTGTGTAACGCTTTGCAGAGTTGTCGTTGCTGGTCAGAGGATTTGCTCCCCCTAAGAAAGCCACCTTGATAAAATATTTTATCGAGTTCATAACATGTAATCATTTATTTACCGTAGAATATATATTTTTTTACAAACAATATCCTCGTTTTACTGAATATATCCGACTGTTTTGCTCTTCTGTGCTTGTTATATGACCGCGCTTAAGAAAACATACAATTAAAATATTTTAAACAAGTCCCGCCCACTGCTAGAGCGAATTTCCAACTCGCAAGTAACAGTTGGGTTATATACGAAATCGCTCCCTAAGACCTTTGGGTCGATCGAAAGTCAGCACGCGCAAGCAAAACCATAAATTTAATCCGCCAATGGCGGGTGTCTTTTGTGCACCATCCAATGGTCGATTCAATGGATGGTTTTGCTCTGCTGCTGACCGTAGAAAATGACCCACCTGTGTATGTTTGTGTCGTCATAGGATAAGGTCTTAGGATAAGTTAGGATAAGATTACATGTTCATTGTGCCTTTACTTGCTGTCATACTCGAATCAGAGGTTAAAGGTTGTCTGTTCTGTACCGTCTCTTAGGATAAGATTACATGTTCATTGTACCTTTGCTTGCTGTGATACTCGAATCAGAGGTAAAGGTTGTCTGTTCTGTACCGTCTCTTAGGATAAGATTACATGTTCATTGTACCTTTGCTTGCTGTGATACTCGAATCAGAGGTAAAGGTTGTTTGTGTTGTCAAATAAATGTTTGCCGGGCCTGCTAGAGAACTCGATCCTAGAAGCCAGGGCTGTCTCGTCTTGTAAATAAATGTGCCTCTGAGTCACTTGGCAGTCAGAGGGGTCCGTCCTTAGGATAAGTTACGTGTTATATGTTTGTCCTTGTCAATTCACTAAACACGTCCTCTTGAGCCTATAGAACGTTATTTGACGATCTAGAGGCTCTTGCAGGGGATAAAGTGTTTCGTGTTACATGTTGTATTGTCATGTCGGAAGCAGTCCTCGTGGGGTTCTAGAACGTTATTTGACGATCTAGGCCCTTGCAGGGGATAAATGTTTCCGACTGTCTCGTTTTGTTTTGGAAAGCTAGCGTTTCTCATGCAAAGTGTTTCTATTAAAAATATAAAAATATATAATAATATGAATCACGAAAATATAAATACCATACTTGTTGAAATTAAAGAATTACAACAGCGAGGTTTTAATATTTTACTAGACACTGAAACAATTATGTCAGATTTTGAATCCTTGAATGAGCTATCACGCTTGGGGAAGAACAATCTCCCTGCTCGTTATAGGTTCATTAAGGGTTTGCAAGATCGTGTTTACAGATCACTTGCCGGGATAACTGAAAATCAGGTATCTGAATTTATTCCACTGTGCCGTGCAGTTGAGAAGATTCGTCTTGGATTGTCACAAGAGTATGAGACTCGAAAATTAATTAGCACCAGGGTGAGACGGTTAAAAGGTTATATAAAGAATCTAGACACGGAAATGCCTTGCATTTCTGACAAAAATACTAGTGTTTCTGACTACGAGGCCGACAAGGAAGTATAAACCGCATAGCGTGTGACTCACAGCACAAAGTGAAAGTAGAACCTGAGAACGCTAGCGCCCCCCCCCCCCCGCTTGGAGTGTAAAGCACATTTCCACGGGTAAAAAAAAGTGTATTATTTTTTTTGCCCTTGGAAACTCAAAGAGTTTCTCAAGTGAAGGGCGCTTTCAGATTTTCAGGATTTGCTTAAGCGTTTCAACATCAATACAGGAATGAGAATAGTTCATAATCTGTTCTCGTTGACACCAAACTATGATCATATGATTTTGCTGTAGCTCTGTTAATTGTGACGGAGTTAACAAGAAGTCTTCGTCACCATACACGTCAATAACTATTTTAACGGGGAAATACTGTTCTGGGAATGTCTGTATTTGAAATGCGGTTTTTATTGCCTCGTAAAGAATTTGCTTATCATGAATATGAACTCGTGCATGAATGTACTCGGGTTGATACATTATACACAACCGTTTTTTTTTAAATGCGTGCTAGCACTTTCAACGATAACTTATGCTGGTTTTGATAGGGTATTTGCACGATAAAATGACGAAAATGGATCAGTGCAGAAAAAAAAACTATTATAAATATTATGGATCCCTTGACTTAGGACTTCACCAGTAAGTTTATACTAACAGTCTCGTCACGCAGGTCCAACAAATTCCCCCTCTGGTCGGTGAGTTTGAAATTTATCGTTGACAACCACGGGTTATGACACCGTAGATAGACCGGATTGATTGGTTCTTGCACAATCAGAAAACCAGGGGGGTCTCTTGGTGTGAACGTATACAGGATAAACCCCTGTTGTGCCGTCGTAGTATCTGATGCGCTGTAACTGCCATCGATGACGTCACATACAAGATTGACCGCAATAACATCTGTGATATTTACGATCCCGGGTGAGATGTGTCTGCCATCGGATGCTGTACTGTTGTCGTGCTTGAGAATAACAGGTTGTGGTTTTATTCGTTCGTACGCGGCAAGAATATCTTCGAAAGATTGATCGATGAGATCAGAGACTGATTTTCTCAGCTCGGGCACGTTATATCCAGGAAATTTAAAATCTGAAATATCATTCACTTGAATACCATATTTAATTGCAAAATCTGCTCTGGCTATCTGTCTATAATTATCATCGATATAGTCTTTAAGATCCAGTAAAGCCTGAATTATTCTTAGATTTATAGTTTCCATGGCCGATGCGAGTTTGTTTAGTTTTTCTATGGTTGTGATAATATTATCACGCGGACTTGTTAAATCAGAAATATAATCTTGGAAATATACTCGCAGGAGTTGTAGCTGTTGTTTATGTACTAGATTGATCGGAATAAATAATTCAGATTCTATATCATCTAGACGGTAAACACGGAGCTCCTGCCCCCCCTTAACACGTGGAGCTTCTATACTCCAAGTATCGGGCATTAAAGTACTTTTTCTTGCTAGTAATTGATCTGCAAGGAGTACATAATAATTGTACTCGAGGTCGTGTAGTGCTTCTTTATAGGTCATAAAATCCGATTTTTCAGGTTTTGGTGGACGAGGTTTAACCTCGGGGGCCTTTGGCCATCCTAATAATGTTCGGATTGAGCTGTTATAAATATCCACGGCGTATCCTGGCGTTGAGATTTCAATGACCGCAGACAGCGTTGGTTCATGAGCTGTTATAGATATTTTGGCTTCCTTGCCGGTGATTCGTTTTATTTGGCGTTGTATCTCATTATTGATTTCTTCGATCTGATAACTCCCAGTGGGAAGTGTAATTGTATTCCAGTCAAGTTCACCCTGTTCGCCGGAGTCGGCTTTGCTTTTCCCGAACACGAATGAATTATTTGGCTGCAGACCACCAAATGATGCCGACCTAACATTGGGCCAGCTGTGATACACACTGAGCTTTGCTAACGCGATTTCACTCACTGGAATTGGAGTTCGAAAATTAATACCGAATTCTGGTGTCGTCGAGGACACTGAGATCATTGTGGTCCTTACCGGTGTTGTGTTTGTGACTATTTGTTGAAGCAGTTCTATTGACATTATTTATTTGTTTAGTTTTCAAATAGTCATTGTACGCATCTGACATTAGTTTGAATTCAGAATCTGATATCGTAGCGTCGCTACTTTGCACGTCTAACGATGATGATATCAGCGATGATAATTTCTGATATGCGGTCGTGGCTGTATTTAATTTTGTCGTGTAATCGTGTAATTTTGTGTTAGCACATGATGATTTTTTTTTTGCTATGATGCCGAAAACTCCAGCTGTTGTTGTGGCCGCGGAAACACAGATCGTGGCGGCGACTGCTGCAGTTACCGGAGTGACCGCTGATAGTATTGCTCCGGCAGATGCAACAACGGCAGATACTGAATAAACCATAATATCCAGCACTGTTATGCGGCGCTTGTATTTTTTTACTTTTTGACTAGTTACTTCGATGACAGTTTTTAACTCAGATTGCCACTCACGGACTTGATTGTATCGATATTGTTGAGCATCTGGCGTCGTTGACATTATTCAATTACGCGGTAACCAATTGAGGCGTTGCAGCGACGAATTCCAAACAAAACCAGTAAGATGTTGCTGTTAAACTATCGTCCTCGGCTTCAAGCATAAATGTTTCCTCGGTTCCGCTGTTTAGTATTACAGTGCAAACCCCGGAATACTTATCGGTGGAATGTCTCCAAGGATATGTTGTGAAGATTTCAAATTTAGCGGCTGAAAACACAGACAACCTGTAAACACCGGTGGCTGTTGCTGTATATTTGATAGTGTTATTTTGTCGTGACCATGTTGCGAATCCCGATGATACCGTGAATACGATGTTGGTGATATGCCCCGGAGTAACTCCAGTGGGAACTTTAATCAAACTGGTTTTGTTAACGATATCAGGAATACCCGATACGATATCCTGCTGTGTTTGTTTGATCGTGTTAATGTCGGTCTTTACATCAGCGAGTTTTACATCGACGACTGGAGGAGTCCCAAAGAACTTATCCACGACCTCATCAGTTTTTACGAAGTTTCTTCGAAATCTTGTAAACGCGCCCACGTGAACATCATGCTCTGCACGCAGCGTATTTAGTTTACCGTTGACGATGTCCACGTATTGTTTGTTTGACGCATCCTGGTCGGATTCGGGATTCGCTAACGCGGTTATTTTGTTGCCGCTCATGCTGAGTTCGCCTGTCATCGTGTCACCGGCTTTTTTCACACATTTATCAACACCTTTATCAATACTGTCTTTGATGCTTGCGATTGATATATTCGAGTCCTTGATCCGGCCGCCATCACTAAATGCAACGAAGTTATCCTTGGTAGCTCCAAGAACTCTGCGAATTATATCATTCCACTTAATGTTGCTCGTTCTTAGTTTTCCTTGCCTGTCTTGGAAAATAGCAACTTCATCTGGGTCAACTCCAGCTATATTCAAAAGATTATCGACTTCATCTTTGGTCGCATATTTTGAGAGATCAGCATCTGTGCTTGGTTTACCTCCTCGTGTGAAAGGTCTTCCGTAAATATCCACCATTATTCTTATTGCTGTTTTTCAAATGCTAGCATTTCTCGATGCGGTATATTCATACACTACTTTATGAGGAGGAGTTGCTGGATTTCTTGAGATTGCATCAAGAACATTTAAAACCTCCCTCCCACAAATGGGCGGATCAATTAATGTTTGTGTTGGTAACGTCGACTGCCACACTGGAACATTAGAAAATCTGCTGACATACTTGAGAAACTCAACTGGCGGTGCTAAACCGTACGAATCAAAATAGATAATTCCACGTGGATCGATCGCGTAAGCAACCCAGTGAGTTCCCGGACCATCTTTGTTGTCGAGATTGATAATGCCAGTTTCTGGATTATTCGGTCGTTGCGGTAATTGATCTCGCATAAATACGCCTCTGAAATGTTTTACACGCAATTTTTTAACAGCATCGAGTAAATCAAAATTGCTCAACGGCGTTAGAATTTTTTTGGATACCATGATGGTGGAGTTCCTGGTAGTCTTAGACCGCGTCCCTTTTTTTTCTTGTATCCTTTTCCCGTTGCCTTTTTTAGTGCCATTCCAGCTGCAGTTCCAACTGCACCGAGTGCTGCGGCTTTTGCTACGGCTGGTGCTGCCGCGGCAATCAACGCCGGTATTGCTGCGAGAAGAGGAAATATTCCACCGGTTTTAGTCATGTCCTTGATAGCTGCAGCAGAGAAATCAAGTCGGACACCGGTTTTTGCTGTTAGTGCCTTATTAAAATGTTTAAGCTGAGTATTAGTCAACGACAATTTGTTTGGACCACCAGTAATCTGATCTCGTTTTAGTGTTATTGATGTCCCGCACGTGCTTGCGTTCTTTGATTGCAATTTCTTCGTTTGACCGGAAGTCAAGGTGACATTAACATGACTGTATGACATTATATCCTAAGTTTGATTTTAATTGCGTTACATATTCTCGATTGGAGCGTCGATGACCCTCATTCGTCCGCCAACACCTTCAAGCAGCATTGCTTTATCGGAGAGTATGACAGCAATCGCTCTGTAACCACCAGCAGGAACACCTACACGAGCTCGGAAATGTAGGTCGACAACAGATTGTTTAACCAGATCAAGATGTTCCAGCGAAAAGTAATAAATCGGATATAAACTCATAAAGTCTCGCTGTGATATTTGCAGGCCAGTGTCTACATTAAGGTCGCGCCCCATAAATGACATCAGACGATGATACGCGCGTGCGACACGATGATGTTCGAAATCTATTAATATATCCTCAGATGGCTCCTGATGCCCATTTATTCTCAACGAAACTTCAGAAACTCCAAGTGTATCAAATACCATTGGATTTCTTTCCTGGCTATCTGTTCTAGCACGGTATTGAAATGCAATGAAAATATGTCGTGGTGCTGATACTCCTTGTTGCGATGATATATGCCATGTAAACAACCCACCATTATCACCCTGAATAACGTCTGTGGTTGTTGTTTTCCAGGATAGCAGTGATTTACCGCCCGTGTCCATGAAAGACAACAGTCGTTGTTCTTCGGTGATTGACGGAGACAACACTGGCATCCACAACCACAGTTTAGTTAGTATTACCTGACCAGGGGCAACAGCAGCATCTCGCCAGATAGCGTCATTATCATCAGGTTTTCGCACAAGTACAACTGTGTGTTTGGCACCGAATATGACCTTGTGGACATCTCTGCAGAATCCAAAGATGTGAGACAATGGAATCACACCTGAGAACTCTTCATCTCCACTTAACATCGATCTACGTGTTGCAAAACCCAAATTAAAATTTTCGTTCATCGATGCAACTGCGTCACCGGCATTATTCATTGTTACATTCCTGTTCTCGGGGCTGTCGGTTATATCCTTTGCAAACATCATTGATGGTCCGGCTGATCTGGTGTAATCATCCGAGTATCTCGCCAACCCGAGAATTGTTGTGGCAACGTCGACGTTATCATGAATTGTTTCAATTTCTTTTCCATCTATCATGTAAATAGCGGATTTAAATAACGCCATGATGCCGTTGTTAACAAATCCAACTCGGTCGCCGATTCCGTAGTTAGTGTTATCATTCTTTAAAAGCCTACCTTCAACTTCGATGAAGGCCTCAGCGGGCAAGAAGTATCTACTTGTATCCTGGACCTGTAGTTCAATTCTTCCGCGTTGGTTAGGATCACGTGCTTCATAAGAATAATATTGAAAATCACGTACAGAATCATCTTTAAGTACTGGTTTGGACATATCAAACGCGTCATTGGATTTTCGTGCAAACATTATTATTATTTGTGATGATCTAATTAAAATGTTATCGTCACCGGAAACCACTACCAGCTATCAAATTAGCAGTTACACTATCTTGCAACGCTTTGGAGGTAATTCCTGCTGTTGCGATCTCAGCTAATTTCTGATTTACGGCCTTATTTACTACGCTACTAACATTTGCCGGCATAGCTTCAGTGGATGGTAGTTTTACTGGCACCAACCTCTCGACTGGGTTTTTTTTTCGTATCAGCTGTGCTAGTCGATCCTTGATTGATTGAAATGCTTTCCCGGCAAGACTACCAACAGTGCCAATGGCTTTATCCTTGACAACATCAGCGGCTTTCATCGCGAATTGTTTTGCTAACGGTCCAGCTTTCGGAGCGATTCTTGTGACTAAATCCCTAACAACATCACCGACTCCATCTCCGTAAACAACCTCGTATACTGGTAATCGTGAGTTTACTACTCTGACACTTCTTGGTCTGCGAAAAGAATCGTGTAGTATCATTTTATTTAATTATTGTTTATCTAACTGAATTTGCTAGCAAATTTAATTATTAGTCGCTGTGGTAACCGTCTGCGAGTTCATCAATGAGCCCCCGGTAGATGCTGATATCCATGATGCCACGCTGAAATAGTCTCTGACAGATATCTGCGGCTTCATTTATAATTTCCGGAGAATTGTTTCCGGCACGTCTTCCTCCGATGAGAACTTCCAACCGTGATACATCATCGATGATATTATTAGGGCAGGCAATAAAACCGGATCCTAAACCCTCCCCTGTTGATGGTACAATTCTTGGGGATAAAATGTCTTGAGGCAAACTTTCAGAAGATGTTGTTAAGCTAATTATCGGCGACCTAGTTTGTTTGAATTTTTGGCCCCGCGGACTTCCTTCAGATGCAGCCTCGTATTCACTTAACGGAGTTAGGTCAGGATCTATTGCTCTTCGCCGTGAAGGATATTGTTGTCGTTCTGTGTGTTGCAACGGTGATTTTTCTTCTTGAGGTTGCGATGGTGGAATTTCAAGTTTACGTATAGCATCTACAAGTCTATCGTATTTTGTATCGTCCCTGCTGATTTGTTTTTTATTTTCACGTATACGATACGAATATTTGATAAAATTATCATCTGTCATAGAACCGTGTTCTGGGTTTAAAGACACATCTCTTCTAATCAATCCTAACAGTATTGTCTCAGGTAATTTCTCTTCTGGTACATTTTTAAGAAGTTCAATATAATCCGGCGTAAATCTTTTGGCGGGGTCAGTAATTCTCCCTGTTACTCGCTTACCAGCAGGTACTGACACAACAACTTCATCGGGTGGAGGCGGGGGTTTAAGTCCAGCTGAAATATCCTGTAAAATTTTCCTTTGCTCTATTAAAGCCTCTTTGGTAACAGCTGCGGATTTTTCAGTAGCTTTGGTCACGGGTTTAAATAATTCCTCCGTAGTCTCTGCAAAGCCTTCCCGTGCTTGCTGTCTTAGTTGTAATTTTTGTCTGACACTATCACGGACAGGAAGAAATTTCTGAATTGCTTCGAGACGTTCTCGAGCTAATCTAGTCGTATGTGCTTCTCCAATATTTGCCATTATTTATTTGTCAATGATTTAATTCCGCTAACATAAAAATGTTTTTCCTTGGAAACTCATTTCCCAGAGCAGCAGAGGGGATGGACCCGACCCATGGATTTTTCAATAACGACCCCGCCACGGAAACTGTTTCAGATTTATTGAAGTAACCCAAGTTGTCAGTGCAAACTCAACGAGTTTGTCCCTGGAAACTCTTCGAGTTTTCGGGGGACATTTTTTTTTGTCCTGTATTCTGAATAGAAGGGTTTATTTCGTCGAAATAAGCCCTCTATCGAGGAATAGTTTCCTGGAGGGGTTTATTGTGCAAAAAGTTTCGGTCTGTACAGCCCCTCTGCTGCTCTTTTGAAGAATGGATTCGCAAGGACTTATCGATGTATTTCTAGTCACTTCAAAATTCCAACGATCTGCCTGTCCTTATTTCTTTGGAAAAGATCAATACCAATATAACTTTTTCTTCTCGAAATGAAAGCATGCTTGTATTCTATTTTAATGTTGACTGTGACGTTAAAATAGCTGCATGAATATTGATCCAATCATGAATACCTGACTTTCGCTTCTGCTGTGAGTTATGTTTGTTTTGAGAGCTAAATTTAAACTGTTTCAAAGAATACAAGAATTCTAGTCTGAACTCGATGTATATGTATGTTTTAGAATATATTTGCACGTAAAAAAAGTTCCTAGAACAAGTCAAAATATGTATGCGATACGTACATTTTTGTGACGGTTGTAACTTGTCCATGTCATGTGATGATAACTTCACTTGACACTCGGCTGTCTCAGCATATAAGAGTAAAAATACGAAACCACATCAAGATTTACCAGTTTCTCAAATGGATCGCAATTTAATCATTATCAGCCATTATTTCATCACGGCCATGCACACCAAAACGTGACGCTAACAAGTCGGTGGTATATGCACTCGGGCGTAGGAGAAACACTGACATGGTGACGTAGTTATTAATTCTGATCTATCTAAACAGTTATTCCGGATTCCTATGACAGTAATCAAGGTATATAGGATTAATTATAGAACTTTTCATTCGTACTCTACGGAGATTCGAAGTCCGCGGGTAAACGGCACCCTTGCTTGCACGCACCAGTCCATATTCCATCACGAATCGGAATTACTTTGTAGATAAATGAGAATTAATAACTTGGGCACCATGCGAACGTGTCCGATACGCATGAGTGCATATACCACCGACTTGGGATATCAGTTGTTGGTGATGTGTGCTTGGTCGTGATGGAATATGGACTGGTACGTGCAGGCAAGGCGATGGGAGCCAGTCACATTATCCTGACACCTGACCGACCAGTCCTAACATTAACCTCTCAATGCTGATCGCCTAGCGAGGCAGCTGCTAGTACCATTTTTATAAGTCTTCGGTATGACTCGGCCGGGGTTCGAACCAGCGACCTCCTGCATCCGAGGCGGAAATTTAACCACTTAGACCAGCGGAGCGCTGATTTCAGTTAAACATATCGATGTAATGACTAGAATGATTTTTTTTTTTATATCTGTGTATTTCAGTGGATATCGATTCTATCTAACAAACAAAGCATACTTCCCAGTAGTTAATGGGGATCTTATAGGGTCAATGGGACTTATCATTACAAATACCCTTGGGAACATATAGGGTCTATGTAAATTTAACATGGAGAAAAATTGTGGGAACATATAGGGTCTATGGGAATTAACATGGCCAAAAACCCTGGGACAATATAGGGTCTATGAAAATTTAACATGGTCAAAAAACCCTTGGGACTGTATAGGGTCTATGTAAAATTGAAACAGGGAGGGTCTCTATTTTTTTTTTTAAAAATAAAAAAAATAAAATAAAAAAAGGGGTAGGCAATTCAAAGACTATCTCTTTTCGAGAAATATGGCTGGCCCTGAAAAGGGCCTTTGGTTTATGTTAATATGCCCTTAACATAAAGGGCATTTGCGACATCTTCTTGTCCTCAAACTTCGTCTTACAGCAGGGCCATACATCAGAGTCCTCTTGAGGCAACCTTGTCTCTCTATATAGACTCTTCTTATCCACAGGCTGCTGCTGGTCCTGTGGACAACGGTCCACTTGGATCGGACATACATGAGCATGTCCGTCCTGAACATCATTGTTGACACAAGGGTTGAAGATTCAACGTCGGTCCACATGTTGAGGCTCCTACAATAGGTGAATCAATGCAGTGAACTGCGCTTATTTATAGGGACAGAAAGGATTGAAACGGATTGAGTTCATTCACCAATCCGAACACGCGTTACAGAATTCATTCAGCCCGCATCCAATCCGAAGAGAGCAGTCTGTGACGTCACGTAGTCTATATAGATTCGCTAGCGCTTGTGTGCAGTCAATCTATGCGACAGTGATTCAACATGACGGAAACTCAGAAAACGATCCAATGGGGTGCACCAGCAGGGGAGACCGCCCAAGGGAACCCGGACTTACTTTCAGAAGAGGTGAATTGGGATTTTGTGGATTTTCTCTCCTCGCAAGAATTTGTTCCGGAACCTTCGTTACCTTCTTCATTACCGCAAGTGGAGAATTTTAGACAGAGACAGAAAGAAGAATTGGAGAAATTTATACAACGACAAAAGGAAGCGGAACAGGCTTTTCTCTTACAGCAACAGCAACAAGAAGAAGAGGTCAGAAAAAAACAACAGCAAGAAGAAGTAGCAGCAAAGAAACAAGAGGGTGAAAATCAAACGGTCACGGTACTGTTGGACATTTTAGCGGAGTTAAGAAGTCTGAAACAAATGTATCAGACTTCTTTATCACGACCAAAGAGAATACGACCTTCCCGAGCTAAACACGTCAACCCTGTGACTAAGCCTACCGTACCACCCTTAGTGATTTCAACCCAATCATTATCATCATTACGCAGTCCAGAAGTAGGCCTTGGCCGTGGCAAAGGCTTAAGGCAGTTAAAATTGATTGCTTAAATTCACCCCTGCACCATAAAGAAAAAAGGCCCTTTTCAGGGCCACCCACATTTCTCGAAAAGAAATACAATTTCAATTTGCCAATAACTCAAAAATAAACCCCACCCATTTTTACCCTTATAGTACGTGTCTGTGTATGAGTGCGTGAGTGTAGCTTCTTATTTTAAAATCAAAACTCAAAGACTCTTACCTTATATCATTCATTTATTCTTTTCTCCATTTTTTACAATCCAATTCACAATTCACAACACAACACTTTAATAAAAAGTTCATTGATTTCTTCTTTTCTCCTTGTTTAGTCTCTCTGTTTTTTGAATTTCTTCACCGTCACACTCTTTTCCTCTTCTTCCTCCTCGCTTTCTTCCCTTCTTCTTTTTTCTCCTGTTTCTTTTTCTTCACCTGTCTTCTTTCTTCCTCAGAAGAATCCCTCTCTTCCTCTGAAGAATCCCTCTCTTCTTCTGAAGAATCCTTCTTTTCTTCTGACTCCTCTTGTTTCTTTTTTGGGCAATCTGGAGACCAATGTCCTTTTTCTTTACAATAATAACAGGTATCTTTACTTTTGTCTTTTTTAGCTCCTGTTTTTTGACGGTCTGGACACTCTGAAGACCAATGCCCTTTCTTCTGACAGATATAGCAAGTATCTTGACTTTTATCTCGAAAGGAAGGAGAGTAGTCCGTAGGCTGGTCTGAAGAGAATTTTCTAATGACCCCTCGCAAAGCTCTGACGAAACGTTCCATCTGGTTAGTCTCTTCCATCGTTGTGCTCGGCTTGAGAGTGAAATGAATAGTGAAAGGACAAGACACACACCCTTTTATATACGCTGGTCTGCTATGACTATAAAGTAGTTCATGGTGTTTGAACTTGAGTCATTTGACTTTTTGCTTTCAAGATGAAACGATCCCATTCATTCGAGAAGAAAGAAGAAGAAAGTAAGAGGCAGAAACGTGATCTATCGCCTCGTACCAGGGCTGAAGTATTGGCACAAATTCATGCCAGTGATTTTGAAGAGGACATGAGTGAACCAGAATCCGAACCCTCTAAACCAAGTCCACCACCCTTTGTCAACCCTGAAAAGTACTATTCCATTCGAGAGACGGAAAAGCGCTCCTCTAGAAAATTTAGAACCACGGCTTACAAATACACGGTGAAGTTTAAAGATTTCAAGTCCGAAGTACCGTTAGAGAAAGCAGAAGGGTTCATCACCGGAGTGTGGGATTCTCTGCTCACTGCACTCAAGCGACAATGTCAACCCAAAGAAGACGATCGCTTGAGACTTTCCATACAACACGAAGGTTTGAAATCCCCTGTTTGGATCGAGTTTAGCACCCCTGCAGAATTGACCGCTTCCAAAGTCATGGACAAGATTCAACACGTGCAACAATCTAATGACCAGTTTGACATCACCGATGGAAAAGCCACATTGGACATGACCCACGTCTCTCCTCCTCAAGGGACCGGACGCAAAAAGATGTTATTGGTGAACGACCTTCGCAGCATTAAGCGTAGCCTTGTCCAAATTCACAATCCTCATGACCAGATGTGTTTAGCCCGTGCCATCGTGGTGGGACGAACCTATGCCAACAAGAACGACACGGTAGAATGGAAAAGAGACTGGGAGAACATTCGACAATCGGACCGAGCCAAACAACGAAGTGAAGCAGAACTCCTGTTACGACAAGCTGGCATGTCCAAAGACACACCCTGTGGCATTCCTGAGATGCAAAAATTGCAAGATGCCCTAGCTCCACGATACACTTTGAAAGTGCACCCTCAAGAAGTGCGCGGGTCTCTGTTGTTTCGAGGGCAAGATTTTAAGGACGGAAAATACATTCATGTTTATCATCACGATGACCATTTCGATACCATTACCAGTATCACCGGATTCCTGGGATACGGTTATTACTGTGAGAAATGTGACCATGGTTATAATAATCGAGAGCAACACAAGCATTGTGGATCGAAATGCTCAGGATGTTTGGCCTCTTCACCCTGTCTGAGCGAAGAACCAGTGCCTTGTTCAACTTGTCTGCGCACGTTTGTCAGCCCTACCTGTTACCAACAACATCTGAAAACGCAAGGTTCACAGAAGAAATGTGCTTGTCAACTCCTGAGATTGTGCCCTACGTGTGGACAAGGCATACGTACCAATAGTACCAAGGCACACGTATGTTCAGGAAAAAAGAAATGTCACATTTGTCACCACAACACCAATGTTACGTGCAAAAATACCAACCCCCACCAGAGAAAGAGGACGGTCACAAGAAGAAAGGCAATTTCATCTTTTTCGATTTCGAATGCATGCAAGAGACTGGCATTCACATTCCTAATTTCTGCGTGGCTCATCGAGCGTGCGAGAAGTGCATTCAAGAACCTATCTTCAGTCATTGCCCTCACTGCAGCAAGATTCCTGGAGGGCGTGAAAAAATCTTTCGGGGGCCAAACACGTTAGCCGATTTTGCCCAATGGGTCTTAGACCCCATCGACAAGACGTGGAGCCAAGAGGACATCGGACTTTACGGAGATTGTCATCGTCATGCCACGGTGATGGCTCACAATTTCTCCGGATACGATGGACAGTTTCTTCTCAGATACTATACGGAACATGGCACCGAACGTCCTAAAGTGACTTTGAACGGAGCCAAAATCATTTTCATGCAAGTGGGACAAGTACAGTTTAAAGATTCGATGAGCTATTTGGCCATGCCTTTGAGTCGAATGCCTAAAACGTTTGGAATGACAGAAATGGCTAAAGGGTACTTTCCACACTTTTTCAATACGGAAGCCAATCAACACGCCGTTCTACCCCATTTACCTGAGGCTCACTATTACGACCCCGACAACATGCGTACCGAACAACGAGAAGCTTTCTACGCTTGGTACCAGGCTCACGCTTCGGACCCTTTCGACTTTCAGGAAGAAATGTTAAAGTATTGTCGTTCCGACGTGGACATTTTACGACGTTGCTGTGGAAAATTTCGAGAACTGTTCATGGAACACGGAGGGGTCGATCCTTTGAAAGAAGCTTGCACCATTGCCAAAGCGTGTTCCTTAGTGTATCGACAACGATTCATGCCTGAAAAGACCGTGGCTGTCATCAGTCCTCAAACGACCGACTATGTCAAGCGTCAATACTCGGTCAAAGCCCTACGTTGGTTACATTACTTGTGCGATAAGGAAGACAAGTGGATTCAGCATGCTCGCAACGGAGGGGGCGAAAAGACCATCGGAACGTATTCGGTCGATGGCTGGGACTTAGAAAACCCCAAGATCGTGTACGAGTTTAACGGTTGCTTATTTCACGGATGTCCCGTCTGTTACCCTGACCGTGGCACTAAAAATCAGTTTTTACAACGAACCATGGAAGACTTGTACCAGGACACTTGTCAGCGACGCCTAAAGTTAGAACAGCAAGGATACCAAGTGGTGGAAATGTGGGAACACGAGTACGATCACCGTATGAAAACCGATCCCGAGTTTAAACGCCTCGTGGAAAGTTACCAGTTCATGGACCCGCTGAACCCGAGGGATAGTTTGTACGGAGGAAGGACCAATGCCACCTGTTTGCTGTACCAAACCGACGAAGAGAAAGGAGAAGAAATCAAATACTTGGACGTGTGTTCGCTGTATCCCTACGTGTGCAAATATTGTCGCTTTCCTGTAGGGCACCCGCAATTGTTCACGGAACACATCGACCTGAAAAACATTCGACAATACGAAGGCTTGATCAAGTGTAAAGTTTTGCCTCCCACGAACCTATACCATCCCGTCTTACCTCACCATTGTCAAGGCAAACTGATGTTTCCCTTGTGCCGTACTTGTGCCGAAACGTGCAACCAAGACCAGCCTTGTCATCACAGCCAGGAAGAACGGGCCTTGACGGGAACCTGGGTCAGCGTAGAATTGTTCAAAGCTCTGGACATGGGATACCAACTGTTAGAAGTGTACGAAATTTGCCACTTTCCCAAGACACAACAATACCACAAGGGTGACCCCACTCAGAAAGGCATTTTCGCAGACTACGTGGATGCCTTTTTGAAACTGAAGCAAGAAGCCAGTGGCTATCCTTCCTGGTGTCACACTCCCGAAGACCAAATACAATTCAAAGAGAAATACTACGAACAAGAAGGCATCACTTTAGACCACATCGAGAAAAACGAAGGCAGGCGATCGTTTGCCAAAGTGATGTTAAATTGCTTGTGGGGTAAAATGGCACAACGCCCGTGTTTACCCAAGACGGAATATTTGACAGAACCTTCCCGCTACTTTCAGATGATTCACGACAAAACCAAATTCATGAAACACGTGGACGTCGTTCGCGAGGATTTGATCTTAGTCAATTACGAAGAAGATCTGGACTTTGTACAAGACGACCCCTTTGGAAATGTCATCATTGCGGCTTACGTGACAGCCCATGCTCGCTTAAAATTGTACGAAGCTTTAGAACTGTTAGAAGAACGCGTCCTGTACTTTGACACGGACAGTTGCATTTACATCCATCACCCGATTCAACATCACCCTGACATCGAAGGAGACCGTTTAGGAGCCTGGACAGACGAGCATCCCGACGACAAGATTCTAAGTTTCGTCAGTGGCGGTCCCAAAAATTACGGCTACGAATACCGGGACAAACAAGGAGAAGTGCACACGACGTGCAAAGTGAAAGGACTGACTCTGAATCATCGTACCAGTCGTGTGGTCAACTTTGGGGTATTGAAAGAAGCCTTGCAATCGGAAGAGGATGGAAACTTTAAAGTGACCACTTACCAATCGAACAAGATTGTACGTTTACCCACTCACCACATCGTCAGTCGACCTTTGGAAAAAGTTTATCAAATCGTGTACCAGAAGCGAGTTCGACTTCCCAATCATTTCACCTTACCGTACGGTCACGTCGGTATTGGTCTGTATATAAAAAGGAACCCTAGGCAAGATCGATAGTTCATTGTGACTACCAAGACCGAGCAAACAAGATGAATACTTTGAAAGAGACATCGTTCCAGTTTGGGGATTGTAAAAAAGTTGTATCTTCCTCTAGTGTGACTAATACTGGATGGATAAGACCCATGCATTGCGACGGAAAATGTCCAGAAGGAAACTGCGATTGTCCATGTGGTTACCATTGTAATTGCCTAACGGAGTTTGCAGACGAGTGCGATTGTGAGCCTTGCGATGGATACGATGCTGTACGTTGTGACCTGAGCGATGACGTAAAGCATCATGGGAACTTTAGTGCCCCTACCCCTATCATGGAAAGTGATGCTGTGCGTGTCAAACCTGTCGGATGCGAAAGTGATGCCGCTCGTCCTCTTGGACATTTTACTGGGTTTCGTTTTAAAGGGGAATGTTCACCTTCACGTCTACCCCCCTACGGATGTCATCCAGCCTTGAGCAAACTCCTACCCATGTCACTCAACCCTCATCGAAACGAACCTGTGAAAAACGAATATTCGCTTCCTGTGCGTTTGTCGGAATACTGCGACTTTGAAAATCGTCTTCAATCGTTCAAAGGAAAATGGCCAAAGTATCTGGGAGGACCGACCCCCGAAGAATTAGCCAGAGCCGGATTTTTCTACTTGGGCGAAGGAGATAAAGTCAGGTGCTTCAGTTGCGATGTGACACTTCACCACTGGGAACCGCAAGATTCGGCCTACGTAGAACATGCTCGATGGTCACCGAATTGTCATTACTTACCCTTAGTGGGACCGAGACATTGAAGTAACTTCTTACCATAATAATCTGTTCATGGATACTTTACAAGAGAACATTCGTGCTTTGCCTGTGGAGTTGAGAGAACGCATTTACCGAGAGCTGGTCAAAATACAAGTGAAACGTAAAGAACAATTGCATCCGTTACGTCACCGGTGTTTGAACCACTGGTACCTGAAGGCTATACAAGGATTGATTCAATTGAAAGTGTTCCATCGGACAGACATTGATCAACGATCCTCTAGTTTTAAAAAGGATTGGTTTGGTATGGACGATTCTACCTACATCATTGTAAACGTACTGCATCGAATTCCAGAGGAAGAGTTAACGAATTACCAACATCTTGAACACAATGTCAACTTAGTGAAAGAGGAAACTTCTGAACGAATTGTAATGTGTAGATTAGTGACTCAACGATTTAAATTTGACACTGAAGTGAAACCATGTTTGTGCAAACAGTACATTTCTTGTGTCAGACCAAAGAGGATTTAGAATGACCTATTCATGGATACTTTGCTAGAGAACATTCGTGGCTTGCCTGTGGAGTTGAGAGAACGCATTTACCGAGAGCTGGTGAAAATACAAGTGAAACGTAAAGAACAATTGCATCCGTTACGTCACCAGATCTTTAACCACTGGTACCTGAATGGTATAAGAGAACTGATTCGTCAGAAATTGTTTCAGTGGTCAGACCTTGTTTAACACTTTGAGTTAGTGAATGATCGAAATGTTCATTATTTTGGTTACTTCGAGATTCACCTACAGCAATACATTGAGGAAGACAAGTTAAAGGATTATCAACATATTTTACGTGGAATCTACTTAGAGGAAGAGGAAACTTCTAAACGAACTCTGAAGTTTCGGTTACAGTATGCAAGATTTAGATTCCCTACTGGAGAACGAAGATCTCTGGCTAGAAAGTACGTGTATTGTTTCCGAAACAAAGAGGCTATAAAAACAGGCTGCCATGCCACGACTTATGTCACATGTCATCCAACAGATTCCGTGGAAGGAACTCAATGACCATATTCAAACCGTGGATCATTACCATCGATTATTACAAGAACTGTATCCATTCAATTTGGGACGACAAGTGGTGTGTGTCTTAGTGACTTGTTTTTTGGGATTTCGTTTACCAGCCGATTCTTTGTGGACTCTTTACGATCAGTACTTACCACCTCCATGGCCTTAAATGGTCACGAAAAACTCCTTTTGCTCAAAGCCTTGCGTTTTCATCTGGATACTTCTCGACCTCTACGGGAAAAAAAGATTCGTCAACTTTTAGCTACCCAAGACGTGTATGACGATGTGTGTGTAGCTTGTGACTTACATCCCCATTGGACAGATGTCCGTGCCTGGAAAGAATGGGATTTTGAGGCTTGGACCCAAGAAGTGGCCCAGTATGCACGAGAGTTGTTCAAGGAAAAAAGTTACTTTTCAACCCGTGTTAGTGACGGTGCCAGAAGAACCCGTCACCCAGGACAGGACTGTCGTGGACAGACCTGAAAGACCCTTTCGGGAGGACACTTGTGTGACCTTACCCCCTGTTGAACTGGTTAGAACATTACCCAAAAGATGTGATTGTTGTACAGACACTTGTGTTTATTCCACGTTCATCGTTATCATGTGCCTTTTATCCTTGTACTTAAGCCTTTGGCTTTTATGTATTTTTGTCTTTCGTATTCATGTTTGATAAAAAAACATTCAATAAACGTGTTCTGAAAAAGTATATAAACTCTTGTCTTGTTCGTTTTCGTGTCACAAGTGACATTTCTCACACCATGGCTACCTCTGCTGTCTCTGCTCCCTCTTCCTCTACTGTCAAAGTCATCGACGAACACTTAGATCGTGCCAGTTGGGAGGCTTTGTATCTTTGCCATCCCTTTAACATGCTCATTGCTGGACCTAGCGGTTCAGGCAAAACCGAATTCGTCAAACGTTTGATCGAACATAAACATCATTTGATCGATCGACCCCCTCAACGGATCGTGTGGTGTTACAAAGAGTGGCAATCGGCGTACAGCCTCTTGCGAGAAAGTCAAGGCGATTCCATCGTGTTTGTGGAAGGCATTCCTAAAGAAGACGACGGCATCGTCTCTGACTCCCGTCAAACCCATTTGGTCATTTTCGACGACATGTTAGGAGAAGACGAAGAAGAAATTAAATTGTGGTTCACGCGCAAAGGGCATCACCGTAATGCCAGTGTCATTTACATCACCCAAAATTTGTTTCAACAAAGTAAAGCCCATCGTACCATCAGTCTCAATGCGCATTACGTGGTCTTGTTTAAAAGCCCTCGAGATAAATCGCAAGTGCAAGTCTTAGCCAAACAGTTAGGAACGCCTTGGTTGACTCAGGCGTACGACGATGCCACTCAAACGCCACACGCCTATTTACTCGTCGATTTGAAACCTACGACTCCCGAGGATTTGCGATTTCGTACCCACTTGTTTCACCACTGGTGCCAAGACGGAGGGCCTGTCCTGTACACGTCTCCGTCCTCGACTTCATTTCACTCCCCATCAAAAAATCTATAAAAACCTCAGACCCTTTTTCGTCTGTCTCACACAGTGTGAACATGACGTCCCTTCAGTCGCATCTTCCCGTCAAATTGATTCGTGCCTTGTATGGCATCAGTCGAGAAAAAGATCCACAAACACGAGCCCGTGTCTTAGAAGCTAGTCTCAAAGAAGTCTTACGATGGTTCACGGTGACGGCACGTCAATTACTCCAAGGAATCATTCAGATTCCTCATCAAACCCAACGCTTTTTCGATCGAAACAAAGTCGCTTTGGTCCAACTGGCCGATCCCCGCATTGACACTCAAACCAAAAAACAAATCATTTTGAAACCTGGAGGGAGCGGTACTCTAGGAGGGGTCATCATTCGCTCACTCTTAAGATGGGATCCTAATGCCCCCAAAGTTATCCCCAAGACAAAAGTCCAACGAAGCCCCAAGAAGAAAAAGAAAAAGACCAGGTCCCCAAGAAGAATAACTTCTCCAGTGGCAGGACCCTCCTCTTACCAGACACCACCACCCCGGAAAAAGAAAAGAAGCCCCCAGAAAAAGAAACAGAGAAAAAGTCCCCAGAAAAAGAAAAGTCCACAGAAGAAAACTAGTCGCAAGAGAGGCACTTCGGCCAGGACGCAACCTTACACTCGCAAACCACGACCTGCCACGGCAGTGACTGCGTCTCCGGCATCCTCACGTTCATCCACTTCTCCGTTGATGACACCCAGAACTGAAGAGTACTTGGAGACGTTGATCACCCCCAAAAGAACTTCTCCAGTGGCAGGACCCTCCAATTTAGTGGCAGTGGCTGCTGCTCACAAAGTACCTTCTCCCAAAATCAAAGTCCAAGAAAAATCGGGCATGTTACAAAGTTTACTGGATTTGTCCAAGCAAGAACTTGCTCGATTTAGTCCGTTGCGTACCCCTGCACGACGTGTCATGCCTGTCCTCAAACTGATAAAACGTAAAGACAATCAGTGGCGACGCGTTCCAGTATAAAAAGAGCCTGTGACCAAGTCGGGGTATCAGTGAACTTGTAAAAAAGATGTCACCTCCAAGAAGCCACAAAAGAAAGAGACAAAGGCAGACGCGTCATCCGACAAAGCGCTTAGCCAAGCATCGACATTACCCTAAGAAAAGACACAGTCGTTCCAAGAAAAAGAGGCGTCAACAAAGGGGAGGATTCCTTGGCGATTTTGGGAAAAACATTGTCACCTTTATGACAAAGCGATAGTCCCAAAAAAAAGATAAAAGGGTGTGCGTTAAGTCATCGACGTTAGTGTCTGTTCGGTGAATGTCCCGGAACCCACAAGCAAAAATGTCACCCTCCAGAAAACCCCAAGGAAAGAAAAGGAAAGGACTGCCACCACGTTTAGCTAAACATGGGGACATGTTATCTGTCCTGTCCAAAGCTTCTTCACCCCTACGAAAAAAACTCATTCAAACGGCCTCCAAAGAGGTCATCGATACCGTGTACGAATGTTGTTTGAACGTTTTGAAAGGCACGATCCCTTTGTCCAAACACCAGAAACAATGCTTAGGAAAACATCGTCACGTTCTTCGCCAAATGGTTCGAAAGAAAATTCCCATTCGTCAAAAAAAGAAGATGTTGGTCCAACGTGGAGGCATTTTACCTCTCTTGTTAGGCCCCATACTGAAAGGAGTCTTGGGAACCATGTTGGGAGGACTGGTGGGAGCAAGATAAAAAGGCCCTCGGAAGTCCCAAGATCTCAGAATCGACCCCTGACAACCCATGGAAGGACGAAAACTAGCTTTAGTGCCTTACAAACGATGGATGGAATACCATCGGTGGCAAGAACAACGCACCCCGCATTTACCTCCCAATCCCCATTTGAGCGAGATGTCCCAGTTACAACACGAATTGCAATCCTTGATGGATCGCCAAGATTTGTCCGAAACAGAAAAATCGCAAAAGTACGGTCAACTCTTGCAAAGACTGCAACTCTTTCACCAGAAAGCTTTAGACGAAACAGCTTTACCCACTCTGAAAGATTTTAAGACCTTGATGAAAAGTCCAGCACCATCATCATCATTACCCCCACCACCACTACCATCCCCAAGGGTCACCAGAGATGCTACCCCACAAAGACCTGAGGAAGAAGAGATGCGCGAAGTGTTTCAAACACCGTCAGCAGCTCCCATTTCGAGTAAGATTGCAGCATCCTTGTTGACCCCGTCCCCCACACCCCAACGAGAAGAAATGAAAGCTTGGGTTAAAAAGATGATGTCCACGCCTCCTTCGACAGAAGTGAAAAAGAAAGAAGGGAAACCAGAAGCGAAAAAAGAAAAGAAAACCAAAGCCATTCCATTGCCACCTCCACCTCCATCACCACTACCTTCGACTTCTACCCCCGTAGCCCATCGGACACGTAAATCCGTTTCCAAAAACCACCCTTTCGTCCTACCCAAAGTAGCATCACCGAAGAGTGGGTGACTTATTAACACACAAAAAAATGGAAAAAGTCTTAGCCAGCATTTACTACGATCCCTCGCATCCTGCAGGTTACGCAGGAGTTCAAAAATTGTATCGTGCTGCCAAAACTCAACTGAAAAGTCTCCGTTTACCTCAAGTGCAACGATGGTTACAAGAACAAGCTACCTACACTTTACACAAACCCTTTCGACGCAAGTTTGCCAGAAGTCGCACCCGAGTGGAAGGCATCGATCATCAATGGCAAGCCGATTTAGCCGATGTCTCTCATTTGGCCAGCTACAATCGTGGCTACAAATATTTGTTTTGTGTCATCGACGTCTTTTCCAAATTTGCCTGGGTCGTGCCCTTGACTTCCAAATCCAGCAGCGAGTTAGTGCGAGCCCTGCAACGAGTGTTGAAATAAAGTGGCCGTCACCCTCTTCGATGGCAAACGGACAAAGGCACCGAATTTCTGAACCAAGCTTTCCAAAAAGAATTAAAGAAACGTGACATTCATTTTTTTACCACCGAGAATCCCGAAACCAAAGCCAGCATCGTGGAACGTTTTCAACGCACTTTGAAAGAACGCATGTGGAAATATTTTACGCATCACCACACTCTGAAGTACATCGACATCTTACCGCACCTGGTGCAAGCGTACAACCAATCTTACTATCGAAGCATCGGACGTGCCCCGCAAGACGTGACTCCCGAGAACGAAGTGTTGGTGTTTGAGCGCCTGTTTGGTACGTCCCCGACGAGGGCTGTCCCCAAGAAAAGTGGAGAGTTGGCCGTAGGAGATTGGGTGCGCATTGGCAAAACCAAACGCACTTTCGACAAAGGTTACTTACCTAACTGGACGACCGAATTGTTTCGCGTCACTGGACGAGTGCATGGCCGTCATCCTGCCGTCTATAAATTGGAAGACATGAACGGAGAAGTACTCAAAGGAACGTTTTATTTGCCCGAGTTACAACGTGTCACCAAAAAAGAAGACGACGTGTACGACATCGAAAGCATTCTCGAACGCAGAACCCGTAAAGTGGGCAAACGACGTGTCAAAGAAGTCAAAGTACGTTGGAAAGGATATCCACCCAGTTTCGATTCTTGGATCGACGCTTCGCAAGTCATCGACTATAAAAAGAAGAAGTGACCATCATGCCCTTTCACACAGCAGACGCAGCTACGTCGACCACTCCTCCTTCTTCCCCTAGTTCTTCTGTGCAAGATTTACAAAAACAACCCTTGTGGGTGTGGTGTGGAGAACGTGTGCCTAAAACGCAAATCGTCTTTTTCTGCCAAATCTTCGTGGTGTATTGTGTCATCGGGGCAGCCATCGCCAATTTGAGTTTGCAACAAGGAGACAAACAATTGTGGACCATTTTATTGAGCAGTTGCATCGGTTACCTGCTTCCCAATCCCTCCCTGAAATTCTCCTCGAACGGGAACGTTGTGTCCAGTGCCAGTGCCAGTCACCACTCCAACAACCACAACCAGAACCCCATTTTGGGCGGAGACACACCTCTGACGTCCAGTAATATCCCCTCGGACAGCCACAGAACTCTGGAATTATGAGTCACCAAAACCAATTTTACTTAACTTTACCCAGTGACAGTTCCATGGAGGTGTTTCCCCACAACACGTTGTGCTGTTACACGGCCAAATTACCTCAAGCCATCCCCTTAGATCATGAAGCCCATTGGGAAGTGGCTTTAGTAGAAATGATTCACCCTACACAAATCAAAAACATCACTGAAACTCAAAACTTTTTTGAGGTCGAAATCCTGAACCAACAATTACAAGAAGCCATGACTGACATCGGGTTTTCAGGGATCACAACAACATCCACCAGCAATCCAGCCTTCAAAATCTACACCTTGAAAATTCCAGCAGGGTTTTATTTTAGTGGCCAACATTTGGTGGACACTATTGCGGACAGGTTCGAGTTCGCCTTTGGCAAAGCCCTGAACAGAACCAAAAAAAGTGTCACCCTGGAGTACCATAAAGTGGCTCGTCGCTTACTGATGAAATTTCAGGATACCCAAACGATGTCCATCAGTTTCAATCGTGACTTGTTTGATATTTTAGGTGGAGACACAAACATGGCTCCAAATTTTAATCCGAAGATCAACAGCAATACGGAATTTTACAAGTATTTTCGATTCCCTGTAGAACTGAATCAAGGACTGAATTTGATGTTCGTGTACTCCGATGTGGTGGAGTATAACGTGGTGGGACACACCTCCGTACCGTTACTGCGTGTCATTCCTTTCAAAGTGGATAATACCACGGCCAGTGACCAGGAAGGTGGAAACACTTACCACGTCCACCGGGAATTTGTACATCCTCACTATTTGCCTGTCAGCAAGTCGTATTTGGACACGGTCAACATTGCTATAAAAGGAGATTTGGGACAAAATATTCCATTCACCAAAGGAAAAGTCACGGTGAAACTCCATTTTCGAAAACGGTTCTCTCACGACTCGTAAGTAAGTCATGTATCCAGTGTACCGAGGGGTTGCTCGACAGCGAGGACACGGTTTAGGAGACATGTTAAAATCGGCCTTTCGTTCGGTGGCCCCGGTGTTGAAACCGATGGTGACACGCGGATTGCACGCCTTGAAAGATGCGGCACTGCCGCAAGGCAAAGAATTTCTCCAAAATGTCATCATCGACAAACAAAACCCTAAAGAAGCCTTCATGAGGGCAGGCAAAAATGTCTTGCTGCAAACGGGCAAAGACATTTTGGGCCGACGAGACACACGTATAAATGCACTGCACGCTACCGAATCAGCCATTCAGCAAGGACAAGGCAGAAAGAGACGACGACGAAAACACCCTTTCACCAGACTTCAAGCGAGAAAGGCCAAGAAAAGAAAAACCGTTCGAGACTTAGACGTTTTCGATTATTGAGAAAGAGAAAAAAATGATGCACCGAGAGTCTTGCGCTTGTTCCAAGACGGAACTGGATCTGTTTGCCATGCCCCCCACCATGATGACGATGCAAGAATCCCAGTGGGTGGAATTTCATCCCGTCTCCTCATTGACAGCCTCAGCTCCCATCGAGTTTGAAATCAAAGGACAGCCCGAAGATTACATCGATCTGAATAGCAGTTACTTGTACTTGAAAGTCAAAGTTATCGAAGATGACAATTCGCCCCTAGAAAGTACTGATGTAATAGCTCCCATCAACAATTTCATGCATTCCTTGTTTAACGGAGTGGACTTGTACTTGAATAACAAACTGGTCAGCAGCAGCATGGATACTTACCCTTATCGAGCGTACCTGGAAAATCTCTTGACGTACGGAATAGACGCCAAGAACACTCATCTCGACGCCTGTGTGGTATGGGAAGCTGACGATGCTAACGAGTTTGAAACAAAAGAAATTGATACAAAGGATAAAACTAAATCATACAATGAGGGATTTACAGAACGAAGAAACAGAATCATAGAAAACAAAAGTTTAGAACTGATGGATCGTTTGCATTTGGACATGTGGTTGCAAGAGAAATATTTGCTGAACGGGGTGGATGACGCCTGAGACTGAATCGTAGCAGTGCCGCGTTCCATTTGATAGGTAATGATGCTTGCAAAACTGTCATCGAGGAAGCCAGGCTCTACGTACGACGCGTGGAAGTGTTACCTAAAGTGGGTAACGACATCAGTCAAACATTGAGCAGAACGACCGCCAAGTATCCCATACGACGCGTGGAAGTGAAAACGTTCACCATTCCCAAGGGACAGCGATCCATGATCGAAGATCATTTGTTCCAAGGACAGTTACCCAAACGTTTGATCATTGGTATCGTCGAGAATACAGCCTTCAACGGAGATTTAGGTAAAAATCCTTTTAACTTTCATCACTTTGGCGTGTCCAAAATCGAAGTCAGTCGCGATGGCAAGACCTTGTGTACCCGACCTTTCGAACCCGACTTTGCCAAGAACAATTACTTGAGATCGTATTTGTGCCTGTACGAAGCCACGGGTCAGTTAGGAACCAACACCAGTCACGGCATTACGTACAAAGATTATGCAGGAGGCTATGCTTTGTGGGCTTTCGATTTCACTCCAGACCAAGGCAGCGACGAGGGACATTTCCACCCTATAAAATCTGGCCAGATTCGTGTGGAAATTCAGTTTAAAGACCGAGACCCTGATGAAACGGTGAACGTCATCCTGTATGCAGAATTCGATAATACCATAGAAATCAACAGTTTGAGAGAAGTCATTCTAGATTATTAGAAGCCATGGAAGACTGTTATCCCTCTTTACCTAGTGGAGAAACTTTAAAGATGGAATGTGAGGAGACCGTGGAAAAAGAAGAAGTGATCATGATGAAATCGAGATGGCCAGAACAAGAAGCCCATTTAGTCTCCTGTTTTGCCAAACACTTGGTCACAAAATGACGGAATTGATCAAGAAAAATTGTTATGGATGTCAAAACGATCATCCCAGTCAAATTCAACACGATAAATGCCTGATGTTAAGTCAAGAAGAAAAATTGGACGAGTATCTGGACGAAGCTTGGAGCCTCATCTCGAACAAAGACGTGTTGTACCAGTGGTATAAAGACTTGCGTGAACATTCTTGTCCACCATTAACCACTCAAGAGATCCATCGTATCGAAGCTCTCCTGAATCAGAGTGAAGAAACAGAACGAATAACCGTTTATTCGTCAGACATTTTCAAGCAAAAAGTCAGAATCGAATTGACAACTTATTATTACCTGTGAAGAAAAAAAACACACACACAAATCAATGGATACCTGGGAACTGTATTACCTTTTGAACCACAGTTCGTATACGGCTTCTTGGAATCCTGTCGTCTGTGCTAAAGATGAACTCCCTCATCGCAAACCTAAAGACCATCAAGCTTACGTGATCAACACGGACGACAGTCATCTCCCAGGAACCCACTGGGTAGCCGTCTACTTTCCTCAAGAAGGATGTGTGGAATATTTCGATTCGTACGGATTGCCCCCTTTGGAAGACGATATCATCGACTTTATGAGAAGAAATGCTCAAACCACCCGATTCAATAACGTGAAATTACAAGGCACAGATTCTTTGGTGTGTGGACAGTACTGTGTGTATTTTCTGCATCATCGCAGCCTGGGCTATTCCTTAGAACATTTAGTGACTCATTTTGATCCTCGTTCTTCTGCTAGAAACGATGTGAAAGTAGATCGATGGTTTTGTGACCATTATGCTTATCTTTTGTCTCAAGCTAGGAAACGTAGTGTCCATCAATGGCCTAATGATTTCCAACAGTGGAAATCACAATTTCATTCACAACGTTATCAGCCTTGTTTAAAGTAGATTGTAATTGAAGAAAAAAATGTTAGTGATTTGAAAAAAATTGTTTGATGTTATAGTGTTAGATTATTGTTAAAAAATGTTAGAGTTGTTGTTTAGTGTTAAGTGATTTTTGAATAAAAAATGTTGTGTTTTGAAAAAATGCCTTTGTGGTTTGTTTAGCTATAAGAATGTTGAATTGATGCTCTTTCATTTCTTACTATCCCTCTCATGAACGTTGCGGCTCGAAAACCGTGTGGGGGATGTTTTCCTTCACGTCCGCGCTTTGACTTTAAGAACCGGTTTGTTTCCAGTCTAACCATCCATTGTCGACTCATCCTCCAACGAAGATGTGCTCCAAACTAGCTAAGCTCAACGAAGCCTACGTGAATTTGCATAGGGTCAGACACAGTCTGATACCGAAGCCAGAAGAAATAGAGAACGTGAGAATGCTAAAAGTCACTGAAGACCTGATAGAAAAGCTCTTCAGAGAAGAAGTGAACAGGGAGAAAGAAGAATGGACAGAGAAGTACAGACTTCAAAAACAGCAACAACAGCAGCAACAACAGCAACAACAGCAACAGCAGCAGCAACAACCTGAAGCTGACAGAGGCTTTGTCGATTGTCGTATCGACACCAAAGAGTTCTTCTTCTCTTTCCGAAGAAGCAGACCTATCGCCAGAAAGTCTATCCTCAGAGGACATCGCATTCTTAGAAACTAAAAAAAGAATGCCATAGCAAAACAAAAAAACAGCCCTTTTCAGGGCTACCCAATACTCTAGAAAAGAAATAACCATCAATTTGCCAATGTGAGTAGGTAGAGTAGTGTGAAAATAAACACTAACTCTTTATTGATAGTGAAAGTGTATGTGTTTGTGTGTGTGTGTGTGTGTGTGTGTTTGTAAGTGCTCAAGTAAGTTGGTGTGGATAGTAGATTAAAATGATGTTTGTTTGGCTGTTAGAGGTGTATATTTGGAGTTAGATTGGATTGCTTTGCGTATGTGGATAGTCTATTGAAGTGATTTATAAAAAAATTTTAAAATAGTGATGGGTAGCATAAAAAGTGAGTGAGTGTTTCTTTTAGGTCCGCGCGTTGTTGTTTTTTTTGGTCATGATCTAGGTAAGATGAATTTTATGTTATTAGGGGGGATGTTTTCCTTCACGTCCGCGCTTTCAGTATAAATTGAAACTCGTTCGGCAGTCCAGCTACCCTTGTTGATTGATCAACACCAAAAAATGAACACGAGACTTGAGAAACTGTTGGAGCTTCATGTGCATCTGGAATATGCCAGGCGCATATTAAATGAACTGGCCGCGGAAGCCATTGTCGAGGAGGGAAGGATAAGAGAGGAGGAAAGAAGAAACAAAGAAGAGGAGGAGAGAAGATATAAAGAAGAAGAAGAAAGAAGATATAAAGAGGAAAGAAGAAACAAAGAAGAGGAGGAAAAGGAGAGAAGAAATTTCAAAATCCCAGAGAGCGAAAATTGGGATTCTGAAGCGACATATCCTGCCTCTGCTCTCTCCCCCCAAAAGGTAAAAAGTAACTGGGGGATAAGATGTGTATGTGGCGCCAGGCCTGGAAGGTGCCACCATTAACCAGGTGTCCATGAAGTTCCAAACAAAACAGCCCTTTTCAGGGCTACCCAATACTCTAGAAAAGAAATAACGATAGATTTGCCAATGTGTGTAGGTAGAGTAGTGTGAAAATAAACACTAACTCTTCATTAATAGTGGAAGTGTATGTGATTGTGTGTTTGTGTTTGTGTTAGTAACTAATAAAGTAAGTTTGTGTGAATAGTAGATTATGGGTTTCTTTATTGTTTCTTAGCGTATGTGGAGAGTATAGTTTGGGTTATATTATATGAAATGAGAAAAGTGGGGATGTTTTCCTTCACGTCCGCGCGTTGTTGGGTCATGATCTAGGTAAGATCAATTTTATGTTCTTAGGGGGATGTTTTCCATCACGTCCGCGCTTTCACTATAAGAACCCACAGTGTTCGTTGTTCAAACCATTCTGCAAAGAATAAAAAGAAGATGGCGTCAAACCAAAATCGACAAAATTCAAACCTTGCAAGACGTTTTAGACAACTTAGGAATAATGGAACAGATGCTATTAAGACTGGTTGAAGACCATTATTCCTATAGTCCCCATCGTGTGAAGATGGAAATTAATAACTTAAGGAAAGCAAAGGACAAGATTAGTGGTATCATGAAAGAGATCAAGGAGGAGAAGGAGGATGAAGAGGAAAGAATAAGAATAAGCAAATGGAACGAAAAGATTGAAAAAGAAGAAGAAAATGAAAAGAGGAAGAAAGAAGAGGAGGAAGAGAAGAAGAAAGAAGAGGAGGAGAAGAAAAAAAAGAAAGAGAAGAAGAGTGTAGGAGATAAAATAAGAACTTGGTGGAGGAAAAGAACAAATTAGAAGAAGAAGAAGAAGAAAACCCAAAGGCCCTTTTCAGGGCCAGCCATATTTCTCGAAAAGAGATAGTCTTTGAATTGCCTACCCCTTTTTTTATTTTATTTTTTTTATTTTTTAAAAAAAAAATAGAGACCCTCCCTGTTTCAATTTTACATAGACCCTATACAGTCCCAAGGGTTTTTTGACCATGTTAAATTTACATAGACCCTATATTGTCCCAGGGTTTTTAGCCATGTTAATTCCCATAGACCCTATATGTTCCCACGATTTTTCTCCATGTTAAATTTACATAGACCCTATATGTTCCCAAGGGTATTTGTAATGATAAGTCCCATTGACCCTATAAGATCCCCATTAACTACTCTTCCCGGAAGTCCAATTTGTAAAAACAAATCTGAATTTCTTTACCACTGATGGATATTCAGATTAGAAGTTACCTCAGTCACCCTTTTTATATTTGATCCGTAACATCTGTTATGCATTACATAATAACTTTTATTCTCTTCAGATCAATACAAAAATAGACTTTTGCACGTTGAATAAAGATGTATATAGGCATAGCTGACTTACTAGCACACAAACATATGCACACATAGAGAGAAGGAGCGACTGAGAAAGGATAAAATGATAACAAAAGAGGCTGGTAGGAAGAGGCTGGTAAGTAGTTAAGTGGGATACTATACGTACAATGGGAATTAGCATTACGGAGACCCCTGGGACAATATACGTACAATGGAAATTTAACATGGCGAAAAATCGTGGGTCAATATACGTACAAGGGGATTTAACATGGAGAAAAATCGTGGGACAATATACGTACAATGGAAATTTAACATGGAGAAAAACGCTGGGCCACTTTAGGGACAATGGGAATTTAACATAGAGTTTGGGTCTGTCTAGGGACAAGGGAAATTAACATGGGGAATAGAGTTTGGGCTTTTGGGATTTTTTTTTTTTTTTTTAAAGTTTTTTTAAATTTAAATTTAAATTTAAATTTAAATTTAAATTTAAAAAAAGGGGTAGGCAATGGAAAGGCTATCTCTTTTCGAGGAATATGGCTGGCCCTGAAAAGGGCCTTTGGTTTTTCTTCTGCTTCTAGTTTCTTCTTTTTCTCCACCAAGTTCTTATTTTATCTCCAACACTCTTTCTCTTCTTTTCTTTCTTTTTTTCTCCTGCTCTTCTTTCTTCTTCTCTTCCTCCTCTTCTTTCTTCCTCTTCTCATTTTCTTCTTCTTTTTCAATCTTTTCGTTCCATTTGCTTATTCTTATTCTTTCCTCTTCATCCTCCTTCTCCTCCTTTATCTCTTTCATGACACCACTAATCTTGTCCTTTACCTTTTTTAAGTTATTAATTTCCATCTTTACACGATGGGGACTATAGGAATAATGGTCTTCAACCAGTCTTATCAACATCTGCTCCATCATTCCTAAGTTGTCTAAAACGTCTTGTAATGTTTGTATTTTGTCCATTTGGTTAGAAGCCATCTTCTTTTTTATTCTTTGCAGAATGGTTTGAACGACGAATACTGTGGGTTCTTATACTTAAAGCGCGTACGTGAAGGAAAACATCCCCCTAAAACGTAAAATTGATCTTACCTAGATCATGACCAAACAACGCGCGGACGTGAAGGAAAACATCCCCAACTTTTTCATTTCATATAATAAAACCCAAACTATACTCTCCACATACGCTAAGAAACAATAAACAAATCCATAATCTACTATCCACACAATCGTACGTGAGCGGGTACAAACACAAACACACAAACACAAACACACAAACACATACGCTAAGAAACAATAAACAAATCCATAATCTACTATCCACACAATCGTACGTGAGCGGGTACAAACACAAACACACAAACACAAACACACAAACACACACGCTAAGAAACAATAAACAAAATCCATAATCTACTATCCTCACAATCGTACGTGAGCGCTTACAAAACCCAAACTATACTCTCCACATACGCTAAGAAACAATAAACAAATCCATAACCTACTATCCACACAATCGTACGTGAGCGGTTACAAAACCCAAACTATACTCTCCACATACGCTAAGAAACAATAAAGAAACCCATAATCTACTATTCACACAAACATACCTTAGCTCTTACAAGCACCAACACACAAACACATACCCTCACACTATCTTAGAAAAGAGTTAGTGTTTATATTCACACTACTCTACCTACACATTGGCAAATTGATGGTTATTTCTTTTCTAGAGTATTGGGTAGCCCTGAAAAGGGCTGTTTTTTTGGAACTTAATGGACACCTGGTTAATGGTGGCACCTTCCAGGCCTGGCGCCACATACACATCTTATCCCCCAGTTACTTTTTACATTTTTGGGGGAGAGAGCAGAGGCAGGATATGTCGCTTCAGAATCCCAATTTTCGCTCTCTGGGATTCTGAAATTTATTCTTCTTCTCTTCTTTTCCTTCTCCTCCTCCTCTTCTTTGTTTCTTCTCTCCTCCTCTTTGTATCTTCTTTCCTCTTCTTCTTTTTCTTTATATCTTCTCTCCTCCTCTTCTTTTTTTCTTCTTTCCTCCTCCTCTCTTATCCTTCCCTCCTCCACAATGGCTTCCGCGGCCAGTTCATTCAACAGGCGCCTGGCATATTCCAGATGCACATGAAGTTCCAACAGTTTAGACAGTCTCGTGTTCATTTTTGGTGTTGATCAATCAACAAGGGTAGCTAGACTGCCCAGCGAGTTTCAATTTATAGTGAAAGCGCGGACGTGAAGGAAAACATCCCCCTAAAAAACATAAAATTGATGTTACCTACATCATGACCAAAAACAACAACGCGCGGACCTAAAAGAAACACTCACTCACTTTTTTATGCTACCCATCACTATTTTAAAATTTTTTATAAATCACTTCATTAGACTATCCACATACGCAAAGCAATCCAATCTAACTCCAAATATACACCTCAAACACCAAAAAAAAAAACATGATTTTAATCTACTATTCATACCAACTTACTTAAGCACTTCCTAACACACAAACACATACCCTCACATTTTTTAAAAAAGAGTTAGTGTTTATTTTCACACTACTCTACCTACACACATTGGCAAATCGATCGTTATTTCTTTTCTAGAGTATTGGGGTAGCCCTGAAAAGGGCTGTTTTTTTGTTTGCTATGGCATTCTTTTTTTAGTTTCTAAGAATGCGATGTCCTCTGAGGATAGACTTTCTGGCGATAGGTCTGCTTCTTCGGAAAGAAAAGAAGAACTCTTTGGTGTCGATACGGCAATCGACAAAGCCTCTGTCAGGTTCAGGTTGCTGCTGCTGCTGCTCTTGTTGTTGTTGTTGCTGCTGTCTCTGAAGTCTGTACTTCTCTGTCCATTCTTCTTTTTCCCTGTTCATTTCTTCTCTGAAGAGCTCTTCTATCAGGTCTTCGGTGATTTTTAACATTCTCACATTCTCTATTTCTTCTGGCTTCGGTATCAGACTGTGTCTGACCCTATGCAAATTCACGTAGGCTTCGTTGAGTTTAGCTAGTTTGGAGCACATCTTCTTAGGAGGATGAGTCGACAATGGATGGTTAGACTGGAAACAACCCGGTTCTTAAAGTTAAAGCGCGGACGTGAAGGAAAACATCCCCCACACGGTTTTTGAGTCGCAACGTTTAGTGAGTGTCATGAGAGGGATAGTAAGAAATGAAAGAGCATCAATCCAACATTCTTATAGCTAAACAAAAGACAAAGGCATTTTTTTTCAAAACACAACATTTTTTATTCAAAAATCACTTAACACTAAACAACAACTCTAACATTTTTAACAATAATCCAACAATATAACATCAAACAATTTTTTTCAAAACACAACATTTTTTATTCAAAAATCACTTAACACTAAACAACAAGAACTCTAACATTTTTTAACAATAATCCAACACTAAAAGTTTCTCCACTAGGTAAAGAGGGATAACAGTCTTCCATGGTTTCTAGTAATCTAGGATGACTTCTCTCAAACTGTTGATTTCTATGGTATTATCGAATTCTGCATACAGGATGACGTTCACCGTTTCATCAGGGTCTCGGTCTTTAAACTGAATTTCCACAAGAATCTGGCCGGATTTTATAGGGTGGAAATGTCCCTCGTCGCTGCCTTGGTCTGGAGTGAAATCGAAAGCCCACAAAGCGTAGCCTCCTGCATAATCCTCGTACGTAATACCGTGACTGGTATTGGTTCCTAACTGTCCGGTGGCTTCGTACAGGGACAAGTACGATCTCAAGTAATTCTTCTTGGTAAAGTCAGGTTCGAAAGGTCGGGTACACAAGGTCTTGCCATCGCGACTGACTTCGATTTTGGACACGCCAAAGTGTTGAAAGTAGAAAGGATTTTTTTCGGCAGCTCCGTTGAAGGCTGTATTCTCGACGATACCAACGATCAAACGTTTGGGTAACTGTCCTTGGAACAGATGATCTTCGATCATGGATCGCTGTCCCTTGGGAATGGTGAAGGTTTTCACTTCCACGCGTCGTATGGGATACTTGGCGGTCGTTCTACTCAACGTCTGACTGATGTCGTTTCCCACTTTAGGTAACACTTCCACACGGCGTACGTAGAGTCTGGCTTCTAGGATTTTGGTTTTGTAACCGTCACTATCAGCCATCAAATGGAAAGCGGCACTGCTACGATTCAGCCTCAGGCGGACATCCACCCCGTTCAGCAAATACTTTTCTTGCAACCACATGTCCAAATGCAAACGATCCATCAGTTCTAAACTTGTGTCGGCTCCCGTGATTCTCTTTCTTCGTTCTACAAATCCATCATTGTTGTCTTTCTTTTCATCAGTTTCCAATATTTCAAACTTGGTAGGTTCGTCAGCTTCCCATACCACACAGGCATTGAGATGAGTGTTCTTGGCATCTATTCCGTACGTCAAGAGATTTTCCAGGTAGGCACGATAAGGGTAAGTATCCATGCTGCTACTGACCAGATTGTTATTTAAGTACAAGTCCACTCCACTGAACAAGGAATGCATGAAATTGTTGACGGGAGCTACTGCTTCATCGTCTATAGCACCTCCAGTCTTATCTAGAATTTTGACTTTCAGGTACAAGTAACTGCTATTCAGATTGATGTAATCTTCGGGCTGTCCTTTGATTTCAAACTCGATGGGAGCGGAATCGGTCAGTGAGGAGACGGGGTGAAATTCCACCCACTGGGATTCTTGCATGGTCATCATGGTAGGGGGCATGGCAAACAGATCCAGTTCCGTCTTGGAACAAGCGCAAGATTCTCGGTGCATCATATTTTTGTCTCTTTTCTCAATAATCGAAAACGTCTAAGTCTCGAACGGTTCTTCTTTTCTTGGCCTTTCTCGCTTGAAGTCTGGTGAAAGGGTGTTTTCTTCGTCGTCTCTTTCTGCCTTGTCCTTGCTGAATGCCTGACTCGGTAGCGTGCGGGGCATTTATACGTGTTTCTCGTTGGCCTAAAATGTCTTTGCCAGTTTGCAGCAAGACATTTTTGCCTGCCCTCATGAAGGCTTCTTTAGGGTTTTGTTTGTCGATGATGACATTTTGGAGAAATTCTTTGCCTTGCGTCAGTGCCGCATCTTTCAAGGCGTGCAATCCGCGTGTCACCATCGGTTTCAACACCGGGGCCACCGAACGAAAGGCCGATTTTAACATGTCTCCTAAACCGTGTCCTCGCTGTCGAGCAACCCCTCGGTACACTGGATACATGACTTACTTACGAGTCGTGAGAGAACCGTTTCGAAAATGGAGTTTCACCGTGACTTTTCCGTTGGTGAATGTAATATTTTGTCCCAGATCTCCTTTTATAGCAATGTTGACCGTGTCCAAATACGACTTACTGACAGGCAAATAGTGAGGATGGACAAATTCGCGGTGGACGTGGTAAGTGTTTCCACCTTCCTCGTCAGCGTTCGTGGCAGAATCCACTTTGAAAGGAATGACACGCAGTAACGGTACGGAGGTGTGTCCCACCACGTTGTACTCCACCACATCGGAATACACGAACATCAAATTCAGTCCTTGGTTCAGTTCTACCGGGGCACGAAATAACTTGCTAAAAGACTCGTTGTCGTAAACGATGGGTAATTCGTTTTTCTTGAGCATGACCTTTCTCATGTCCATGTCTCCGCCCAACATGTCAAACAATTCAGGACAAAATAAAATGGATACGATTTTACTCCGTTCAAATTTCATCAAGAAGCGACGAGCTGTTTTGTGGTACTCCATGATGACACTTTTGTTAACATGCTCCAAAGCTTTCAGAAACACGACATTAAACCTGGAGGTTATGGTGCTGACCAAATGTTGACCACTAAAATAATAGCCTGGGGGAATGAACAAGTGATAGGTGGTGTACTTTTGTGTACGGGTTTTCTTGTCATATTTGACATTGCTATCCATCCACTGTTGCATTTGCTCGTCATGAACTTCCACATCAAAAAAATTTTGATTCGGAAGGACATTGAGGACTTGGGTCGGGTGAATCATTTCTACTAAAGCCACTTCCCAATGGGCTTCGTGATCTAACTGGATGGCCTGAGGTAATTTGGCCGTGTAACAGCACAACGTGTTCTTGGGAAACACCTCCATGGAACTGTCACTGGGTAAAGTTAAGTAAAATTGGTTTTGGTGACTCATAATTCCAGAGTTCTGTGGCTGTCCGAGGGGTTACTGGACGTCAGAGACGTGTCTCCGTCTAAAATGGGGTTCTGGTTGTGATTGAAGTGGTGACTGGCACTGGCAATGGACACAAGGTTCCCGGGGTTCCCGTTCGAGGTGAATTTCAGGGAGGGATTAGGAAGCAGGTAACCGATGCAACTGCTCAATAAAATGGTCCACAATTGTTTGTCTCCTTGTTGCAAACTCAAATTGGCGATGGCTGCCCCGATGACACAATACACCACGAAGATTTGGCAGAAAAAGACGATTTGCGTTTTAGGCACACGTTCTCCACACCACACCCACAAGGGTTGTTTTTGTAAATCTTGCACAGAAGAACTAGGGGAAGGAGGAGTGGTCGACGTAGCTGCGTCTGCTGTGTGAAAAGGCATGATGGTCACTTCTTTTTATAGTCGATGACTTGCGAAGCGTCGATCCAAGAATCAAAACTGGGCGGATATCCTTTCCAACGTACTTTGACTTCTTTGACACGTCGTTTGCCCACTTTACGGGTTCTGCGTTCGAGAATGCTTTCGATGTCGTACACGTCGTCTTCTTTTTTGGTCACAAGTTGTAACTCGGGCAAATAAAACGTTCCTTTGAGCACTTCTCCGTTCATGTCTTCCAATTTATAGACGGCAGGATGACGGCCATGCACTCGTCCAGTGACGCGAAACAATTCGGTCGTCCAGTTAGGTAAGTAACCTTTGTCGAAAGTGCGTTTGGTTTTGCCAATGCGCACCCAATCTCCTACGGCCAACTCACTACTTTTCTTGGGGACAGCCCTCGTCGGGGACGTACCAAACAGGCGCTCAAACACCAACACTTCGTTCTCGGGAGTCACGTCTTGCGGGGCACGTCCGATGCTTCGATGGTAAGATTGGTTGTACGCTTGCACCAGGTGCGGTAAGATGTCGATGTACTTCAGAGTGTGGTGATGCGTAAAATATTTCCACATGCGTTCTTTCAAAGTACGTTGAAAACGTTCCACGATGCTGGCTTTGGTTTCGGGATTCTCGGTGGTAAAAAAATGAATGTCACGTTTCTTTAATTCTTTTTGGAAAGCTTGGTTCAGAAATTCGGTACCTTTGTCCGTTTGCCATCGAAGAGGGTGACGACCGCTTTGTTTCAACACTCGTTGCAGGGCTCGCACAAACTCGCTGCTGGATTTGGAAGTCAAGGGCACGACCCAGGCAAATTTGGAAAAGACGTCGATGACACAAAACAAATATTTGTAGCCACGATTGTAGCTGGCCAAATGAGAGACATCGGCTAAATCGGCTTGCCATTGATGATCGATGCCTTCCACTCGGGTGCGACTTCTGGCAAACTTGCGTCGAAAGGGTTTGTGTAAAGTGTAGGTAGCTTGTTCTTGTAACCATCGTTGCACTTGAGGTAAACGGAGACTTTTCAGTTGAGTTTTGGCAGCACGATACAATTTTTGAACTCCTGCGTAACCTGCAGGATGCGAGGGATCGTAGTAAATGCTGGCTAAGACTTTTTCCATTTTTTTGTGTTGGTTGGTGTGTTAATAAGACACCCACTCTTGGAGGATGCTACTCTTTTTCTCTTGGGGGTATTTTCTTGGATTGCAATGCTTTGCGTGTGCGGCCAGCAATAGGAGTCGAAGAGGAGAAGGATGTCTGAGCGGGGGATATCGGTTCTTGTTTCACTTCTGTCTTCACTACTGTCTTCACTTTCTTTTTCTCTTGTGAGGAAGAAGGGGTGGCCATCATCTTTTTAATCCATCCAATTCTGGAGTTAGGTGGTGTTGTTAACTTGCGTACTTTTTCTGGTGGAGTTTGAAACCCTTCCTCTTCTTCTCCTTTTTCTGTCTTGGTCACGGGTACTGGTGGTACTGGTACTGGTACTGGTACTGGTGATGGTGCTGGACTTTTCATCAAGGTCTTAAAATCTTTCAGAGTGGGTAGAGCTGTTTCGTCTAAAGCTTTCTGGTGAAAGAGTTGCAGTCTTTGCAAGAGTTGACCGTACTTTTGCGATTTTTCTGTTTCGGACAAATCTTGGCGATCCATCAAGGACTGCAATTCGTGTTGTAACTGGGACATCTCGCTCAAATGGGGATTGGGAGGTAAATGCGGGGTGCGTTGTTCTTGCCACCGATGGTATTCCATCCATCGTTTGTAAGGCACTAAAGCTAGTTTTCGTCCTTCCATGGGGTTGTCAGGGGTCGATTCTGAGATCTTGGGACTTCCGAAGGCCTTTTTATCTTGCTCCCACCAGTCCTCCCAACATGGTTCCCAAGACTCCTTTCAGTATGGGGCCTAACAAGAGAGGTAAAATACCTCCACGTTGCACTAACATCTTCTTTTTTTGACGAATGGGAATTTTCTTTCGAACCATTTGGCGAAGAACGTGACGATGTTTGCTTAAGCATTGTTTCTGGTGTTTGGACAAAGGGATCGTGCCTTTCAAAACGTTCAAACAAAATTCGCACACGGTATCGATGACCTCTTTGGAGGCCGTTTGAATGAGTTTTTTTCGTAGGGGTGGAGAAGCTTTGGACAGGACAGATAACATGTCCCCATGTTTGGCTAAACGTGGTGGCAGTCCTTTCCTTTTCTTTCCTTGGGGTTTTCTGGAGGGTGACATCTTTGAGTCTTCAGGAGCACCGAAAAAACACTGATACCCGACTTGGTCACAGGCCTTTTTTATACTGGAACGCGTCACCACTGATTGTCTTTACGTCGTATCAGTTTGAGGACAGGCATGACACGTCGTGCAGGGGTACGCAACGGACTAAATCGAGCCAGTTCTTGCTTGGACAAATCCAGTAAACTTTGTAACATGCCCGATCTTTCTTGAACTTTGATTTTGGGAGAAGGTACTTTGTGAGCAGCAGCCACTGCCACTAAATTGGAGGGTCCTGCCACTGGGGAAGTTCTTTTGGGGGTCATCATCGGAGAAGTTCTTGGTGTGATCAACGTCTCCAAGTACTCTTCAGTTCTGGGTGTCATTAACGGAGAAGAGTACGAACGTGAAGCTGCCGGAGACGCAGTCACCGCTGTGGCAGGTCGTGGTTTGCGAGTGTAAGGTTGCGTCCTGGCCGAAGTGCCTCTCTTGCGACTAGTTTTCTGTGGACTTTTCTTTTTCTGGGGGCTTCTTTTCTCTTTCAGGGGTGGTGTCTGGTCAGAGGAGGGTCCTGCCACTGGAGAAGTTCTCCTTGGGGACCTGGTCTTTTTCTTCTTGGGGCTTCGTTGGACTTTTGTCTTGGGTATAACTTTGGGGGCATTAGGATCCCATCTTAAGAGTGAGCGAATGATGACCCCTCCTAGAGTACCGCTCCCTCCAGGTTTCAAAATGATTTGTTTTTTGGTTTGAGTGTCGATGCGGGGATCGGCCAGTTGGACCAAAGCGACTTTGTTTCGATCGAAAAAGCGTTTGGTTTGATGAGGAATCTGAATGATTCCTTGGAGTAACTGACGTGCCGTCACCGTGAACCATCGTAAGACTTCTTTGAGACTAGCTTCTAAGACACGAGCTCGTGTTTGTGGATCTTTTTCTCGACTGATGCCATACAAGGCACGAATCAGTTTGACGGGAAGATGCGACTGAAGGGACGTCATGTTCGCACTGAGAGTGAGACAGACGAAAAAGGGTCTGAGGTTTTTATAGATTTTTTTATGGGGAGTGAAATGAAGTCGAGGACGGAGACGTGTACAGGTCAGGCCCTCCGTCTTGGCACCAGTGGTGAAACAAGTGGGTACGAAATCGCAAATCCTCGGGAGTCGTAGGTTTCAAATCGACGAGTAAATAGGCGTGTGGAGTTTGAGTGGCATCGTCGTACGCCTGAGTCAGCCAAGGCGTTCCTAACTGTTTGGCTAAGACTTGCACTTGCGATTTATCTCGAGGGCTTTTAAACAAGACCACGTAATGCGCATTGAGACTGATGGTGCGATGGGCTTTACTTTGTTGAAACAAATTTTGGGTGATGTAAACGACACTGGCATTACGGTGATGCCCTTTGCGCGTGAACCACAGTTTAATTTCTTCTTCGTCTTCTCCTAACATGTCGTCGAAAATGACCAAATGGGTTAGACGGGAGTCAGAGACGATGCCGTCGTCTTCTTTAGGAATGCCTTCCACAAACACGATGGAATCGCCTTGACTTTCTCGCAAGAGGCTGTACGCCGATTGCCACTCTTTGTAACACCACACGATTCGTTGAGGGGGTCGATCGATCAAATGATGTTTATGTTCGATCAAACGTTTGACGAATTCGGTTTTGCCTGAACCGCTAGGTCCAGCAATGAGCATGTTAAAGGGATGGCGAAGATACAAAGCCTCCCAACTGGCACGATCTAAGTGTTCGTCGATGACTTTGACAGTAGAGGAAGAGGGAGCAGAGACAGCAGAGGTAGCCATGGTGTGAGAAATGTCACTTGTGACACGAAAAACAAACAAGACAAGAGTTTATATACTTTTTCAGAACACGTTTATTGAATGTTTCAAACATGAATACGAAAGACAAAAATGCATAAAAGCCAAAGGCTTAAGTACAAGAATAAAAGGCACATGATAACCATGAACGTGGAATAAACACAAGTGTCTGTACAACATGTTTTGGGTAAAGTTCTATCCAGTTCTATAGTAGGGGTAAGGTCACACAAGTGTCCTCCCGAAAGGGTCTTTCAGGCCTGTCCACGACAGTCCTGTCCTGGGTGACGGGTTCTTCTGGCACCGTCGCTAACACAGGTTGAAAAGTAACTTTTTTCCTTGAATAACTCTCGTGCATACTGGGCCACCTCTTGTGTCCAAGCCTCAAAACCCTGGTCTCGGTGATGTCCAACATTTGACTCCTAACCAATCTGGTTTCTTCTTCGTCAACGACATGGTAAGTTACTTCAATGAACAATGAACTATCGATCTTGCCTAGGGTTCCTTTTCATATACAGACCAATACCGACGTGACCGTACGGTAAGGTGAAGTGATTGGGAAGTCGCACTCGCTTCTGGTATACAATTTGATAGACTTTTTCCAAGGGTCGACTGACGATGTGGTGAGTGGGTAAACGTACAATCTTGTTCGGTTGATAGGTGGTCACTTTAAAGTTTCCATCCTCTCCCGATTGCAAGGCTTCTTTCAATACCCCAAAGTTGACCACTCGACTGGTACGATGATTCAGAGTCAGTCCTTTCACTTTGCACGTCGTGTGCACTTTTCCTTGTTTGTCACGGTATTCGTAGCCGTAATTTTTGGGACCACCACTGACGAAACTTAGAATCTTGTCGTCGGGATGCTCGTCTGTCCAGGCTCCTAAACGGTCTCCTTCGATGTCAGGGTGCTGTTGAATCGGGTGATGGATGTAAATGCAACGGTCCGTGTCAAAGTACAGGACGCGTTCTTCTAACAGTTCTAAAGCTTCGTACAATTTTAAGCGAGCATGAGCTGTCACGTAAGCCGCAATGATGACATTTCCAAAAGGGTCGTCTTGTACAAAGTCCAGATCTTCTTCGTAATTGACCAAGATCAAATCCTCTCGAACGACGTCCACGTGTTTCATGTATTTGGTTTTGTCGTGAATCATCTGGAAGTAGCGGGAAGGTTCTGTCAAATATTCCGTCTTGGGTAAACACGGTCGTTGTGCCATTTTACCCCACAAGCAATTTAACATCACTTTGGCAAACGATCGCCTGCCTTCGTTTTTTTCGATGTGGTCTAAAGAGATGCCTTCTTGTGCGTAGTATTTCTCTTTGAATTGTATTTGGTCTTCGGGAGTGTGACACCAGGAAGGATAGCCGCTGGCTTCTTGTTTCAGTTTCAAAAAGGCATCCACGTAGTCGGCGAAAATGCCTTTCTGAGTAGGGTCACCCTTGTGGTACTGTTGTGTCTTGGGAAAGTGGCAAATTTCGTACACTTCTAACAGTTGGTATCCCATGTCCAGAGCTTTGAACAATTCCACGCTGACCCAGGTTCCCGTCAAGGCACGTTCTTCCTGGCTGTGATGGCAAGGTTGGTCCTGGTTGCACGTTTCGGCACAAGTACGGCACAATGGAAACATCAGTTTGCCTTGACAATGGTGAGGTAAGACGGGATGGTATAGGTTCGTGGGAGGCAAAACTTTACACTTGATCAAGCCTTCGTATTGTCGAATGTTTTTCAGGTCGATGTGTTCCGTGAGCAATTGCGGGTGCCCTACAGGAAAGCGACAATATTTGCACACGTAGGGATACAGCGAACACACGTCCAAGTATTTGATTTCTTCTCCTTTCTCTTCGTCGGCTTGGTACAGCAAACAGGTGGCATTGGTCCTTCCTCCGTACAAACTATCCCTCGGGTTCAGCGGGTCCATGAACTGGTAACTTTCCACGAGGCGTTTAAACTCGGGATCGGTTTTCATACGGTGATCGTACTCGTGTTCCCACATTTCCACCACTTGGTATCCTTGCTGTTCTAACTTTAGGCGTCGCTGACAAGTGTCCTGGTACAAGTCTTCCATGGTTCGTTGCAAAAACTGATTTTTAGTGTCACGGTCAGGGTAACAGACGGGACATCCGTGAAATAAGCAACCGTTAAACTCGTACACGATCTTGGGGTTTTCTAAGTCCCAGCCATCTACCGAATACGTTCCGATGGTCTTTTCGCCTCCTCCGTTGCGGGCATGCTGAATCCATTTGTCTTCCTTGTCGCACAAGTAATGTAACCAACGTAGGGCTTTGACCGAGTATTGACGCTTGACATAGTGGGTCGTTTGAGGACTGATTACAGCCACGGTGTTTTCAGGCATGAATCGTTGGCGGTACACTAAGGAACACGCTTTGGCAATGGTGCAAGCTTCTTTCAAAGGATCGACCCCTCCGTGTTCCATGAACAGTTCTCGAAATTTTCCACAGCAACGCCGTAAAATGTCCACGTCGGAACGACAATACTTTAGCATTTCTTCCTGAAAGTCGAAAGGGTCAGAGGCGTGAGCTTGGTGCCAAGCGTAGAAAGCTTCTCGTTGTTCGGTACGCATGTTGTCGTGGTCGTAATAGTGAGCCTCAGGCAAATGGGGTAGAACAGCATGTTGATTGGCTTCCGTATTGAAAAGGTGTGGAAAGTACCCTTTAGCCATTTCTGTCATTCCAAACGTTTTAGGCATTCGACTCAAAGGCATGGCCAAGTAACTCATCGAATCTTTAAACTGTACTTGTCCCACTTGCATGAAAATGATTTTGGCTCCGTTCAAAATCACTTTAGGACGTTCGGTGCCATGTTCCGTATAGTACCTCAAAAGAAACTGTCCATCGTATCCGGAGAAATTGTGAGCCATCACCGTGGCATGACGATGACAATCTCCGTAACGTTCGATGTCCTCTTGGCTCCACGTCTTGTCGATGGGGTCTAAGACCCATTGGGCAAAATCGGCTAACGTGTTTGGTCCTCGAAAGATTTTTTCACGTCCTCCAGGAATCTTGCTGCAGTGAGGGCAATGACTGAAGATAGGTTCTTGAATGCACTTCTCGCACGCTCGATGAGCCACGCAGAAATTAGGGATGTGAATGCCAGTCTCTTGCATGCATTCGAAATCGAAAAAGATGAAATTGCCTTTCTTCTTGTGACCGTCCTCTTTCTCTGGTGGGGGTTGGTATTTTTGCATGTAACATTCGTGTTCCAAGTCCACGATGTGGTGACAAATGTGACATTTTTTCTTTCCTCGACATACGTGTGCCTTGGAATTGTTGGTAAGTATGCCTTGTCCACACGTAGGGCACAATCTCAGGAGTTGACAAGCACATTTCTTCTGTGAACCTTGTGTTTTCAAATGTTGCTGGTAACAGGCAGGGCTGACAAACGTGCGCAGACAAGTCGAACAAGGCACTGGTTCTTCGCTCAGACAGGGTGGAGAGGCCAAACATCCTGGGCATTTCAATCCACAATGCTTGTGTTGCTCTCGATTGTTATAACCATAATCACATTTCTCACAATAATAACCGTATCCCAGGAATCCGGTGATACTGGTAATGGTATCGAAATGGTCATCGTGATGATAAACATGAATGTATTTTCCGTCCTTAAAATCCTGGCCTCGAAACAACAGAGACCCGCGCATTTCTTGAGGGTGCACTTTCAAGGTGTAGCGTGGAGCTAGGGCATCTTGCAATTTTTGCATCTCAGGAATGCCACAGGGTGTATCTTTGGACAGGCCAGCTTGTTGCAACAGGAGTTCTGCTTCGTTTCGTTGTTTGGCTCGATCGGATCGTTGAATAGTGTTCCAGGTTCTTTTCCATTCTGTCGTGTCGTTCTTGTTGGCATAGGTTCGTCCCACCACGATGGCACGGGCTAAACACATCTGGTCATGAGGATTGTGAATTTGGACAAGACTACGCTTAATGCTGCGAAGCTCGTTCACCAATAACATCTTTTTGCGTCCTGTCCCTTGAGGAAGAGAGACGTGGGCCATTTTCAGTGTGGCTTTACCATCGGTGATGTCAAACTGGTCATTAGATTGTTGTACGTGTTGAATCTTGTCCATGATTTTGGAAGGGGTTAGTTCTGCAGGTCTGCTAAACTCGATCCAAACAGGGGATTTCAAACCGTCGTGATCTATGGATAGTGTCAAGCGATCGTCTTCTTTGGGTTGACATTGTCGCTTGAGTGCGGTGAGCAAAGAATCCCACATCTCGGTGATGAACCCTTCTGCTTTCCCCAAGGGTACGTCGGCCTTGAAATCTTTAAACTTCACCGTGTAGGTGTAAGCCGTGGTTCTAAATTTTCTAGAGGAGCGCTTTTCCGTCTCTCGAATGGAATAGTATTTTTCAGGGTTGACTAAGGGTGACGAACTTGGTTTAGAGGTTTCAAATTCTGGTTCACTCATGTCCTCTGCAAAATCACTGGCATGAATCTGTTCCAAGATTTCAGCCCTGGTACGAGGCGATAGATCACGTTTCTGCCTCTTACTTTCTTCTTCTTCTTTCTTCTCGAATGAATGGGATCGTTTCATCTTGAGTGCAAAACGTCAAATGACTCAAGTTTAAACACCATAGACTAATTTATAGTCTTGGCAAACCAGCGTATATAAAAAGGGTGTGTGTCTTGTCCTTTCACTATTCATTTCACTCTCAAGCTGAGCACAACGATGGAAGAGACTACCCAGATGGAACGTTTCGTCAGAGCTTTGCGAGGGGTCATTAGAAAATTCTCTTCAGACCAGCCGACAGACTACTCTCCTTCCTTTCGAGATAAAAGTCAAGATACTTGCTATATCTGTCAGAAGAAAGGGCATTGGTCTTCAGAGTGTCCAGACCGTCAAAAAAGAACAAAAACAGGGGCTAAAAAAGACAAAAGTCAAGATACCTGTTATTATTGTAAAGAAAAAGGACATTGGTCTCCAGATTGCCCAAAAAAGAAACAAGAGGAGTCAGAAGAAAAGAAGGATTCTTCAAAAGAAGAGAGGGATTCTTCGGAAGAAGAGAGGGATTCTTCAGAGGAAGAAGAGGAAGAAAGAAGACAATTCTATTTAAAAGAGGCAAAGAAACAGGAGAAGAAAAGAAGAAGGGAAGAAAATGAGGAAAAAACGGTGAAGAAATTCAAAAAACAGAGAGACAAAATAATGAAAAAAGAAGAAGTGTACGAACTTTTTAAAGTGTTCTGTGGTGAATTGTGAATTGGATTGTAAAAAAATGGATAAAAGAATACATGAATGATATAAGGTAAGTGTCTTTGAGTTTTGATTTTAAAATAAGAAGCTACACTCACGCACTCATACACAGACAAGTACTATAAGGGTAAAATGGGTGGGTTTATTTTTGAGTTATTGGCAAATTGAAATTGTATTTCTTTTCGAGAAATGTGGGTGGCCCTGAAAAGGGCCTTTTTTCTTTATGGTGTAGGAGTGAGTTTAACCAATCAACTTTAACTGCCTTAAGCCTTTGCCACGGCCAAGGCCTACTTCTGATGATTGGGTTGAAATCACTAAGGGTGGTACGACAGGCTTAGTCACAGGGTTGGCGTGTTTAGCTCGGGAAGGTCGTATTCTCTTCGGTCGTGATAAAGAAGTCTGATACATTTGTTTCAGACTTCTTAACTCCGCTAAAATGTCCAACAGTACCGTAGCCGTTTGATTTTCACCCTCTTGTTTCTTTGCTGCTACTTCTTCTTGCTGTTGTTGCTGTTGTTTTTTTCTTACCTCTTCTTGTTGCTGTTGCTGTTGCTGTAGGAGAAAAGCTTGTTCCGCTTCCTTTTGTCGTTGCATAAATTTCTCCAATTCTTCTTTCTGTCTCTGTCTAAAATTCTCCACTTGCGGTAATGAAGAAGGTAACGAAGGTTCCGGAACAAATTCTTGCGAGGTAAGAAAATCCACAAAATCCCAATGTACCTCTTCTGAAAGTAAGTCCGGGTTCCCTTGGGCAGTCTCCCCTGCTGGTGCACCCCAATGGATCGTTTTCTGAGTTTCCGTCATGTTGAATCACTGTCGCATAGATTGACTGCACACAAGCGCTAGCGAATCTGTATAGACCAACTGACGTCACAGACTACTCTCTTCGGATTGGATGCGGGCTGACTGAATTTTGTAACGCGTGTTTGGATTGGTGAATGAACTCAATCCGTTTCAATCCTGCCTCTACCTATAAATAAGCGCAGTTCAGTGCATTGATTCACCTGTTCTCGTCGCTTCAAGATGTGGACCGATGTGCAATCTTCTACGCTTGTGTCTTCCATGATGTTCCGGACGTACATACCCATGTATGTCCGATCCAAGTGGGCCGTTGTCCACAGGACAAACACCAGCCTGTGGATACGTGGGATCTACGTAGAAAGACAAGGATGCCTGAAAAGAGTGCTGATTTACGGACCAACAGTGAGACGTAGCCTAAGGACAAGAAGAAGACCAATGCGGTACCATTTATGTTAATGAATACATTAACATAAACCCAAAGGCCCTTTTCAGGGCCAGCCATATTTCTCGAAAAGAGATAGCCTTTCCATTGCCTACCCCTTTTTTTAAATTAAAATTTAAATTTAAATTTAAAAAAACTTTTAAAAAAAAAAAAAAAAATCCCAAAAGCCCAAACTCTATTCCCCATGTTAATTTCCCTTGTCCCTAGACAGACCCAAACTCTATGTTAAATTCCCATTGTCCCTAAAGTGGCCCAGCGTTTTTCTCCATGTTAAATTTCCATTGTACGTATATTGTCCCACGATTTTCTCCATGTTAAATCCCCTTGTACGTATATTGACCCACGATTTTTTGCCATGTTAAATTTCCATTGTACGTATATTGTCCCAGGGGTCTCCGTAATGCTAATTCCCATTGTACGTACAGTATCCCACTTAACTACTCTGGTACAAGAAAAGAGGGAAAAATGGTGTAGTTTGTCCTAGTGATCGGGGGCACATCAATGTTGCCCATCTGCAACATTTCTTTAAATAGCAAAGTTTACAAGACTATTATGGTAGACAGGACTTAGCCTTTATAGAAATGGTACTCCTACCAAAGCCAATATTGTCATTGTGACGTGTCTCGTATTTGGTCTCCCCTCTATACCATCGTAGAATACTTTATTAGAATCGTTTTGGTTTCCTTCAACTTCATTTCTTATATTTTTGCACAGCCAATGAATCCGTATGATACATTGATATTACCTTAAAGTAAGAAAATATAGGAAATATACACTCTCATTTTGTTTCCTGCCAAAAAAGGTAGCATCCTCAAGTTAGTATTCAACAGTATATATTTTGAAAAAACAAAAGCTCTTTCCTACAAAAAGGCTTTCTTTTTAAATAATAATTTTCTTTTCAAAATAAAATACCCTCTTACCCATCCTTCCATGAAAGGGTCCTGGAAGACATTCTGCTGAAATGAATCTGAAATTACGGGTGATTCGCCAAATTAGGTTTCCATGGCGATGCTGTAAACTATTTCCGATGAAAGCGACAGCATTGTCAATGAGTGATACAACAATTTATATAATACAAATTTCGGCATGTGTTGCCTATACAGAGCGTTGATATTCCATTGATAAGCTATATCAACACAATTATTTTCCGCATTTCTTGTGGCTGTTATAATAACACCTTAGTATTTCATATTAACTGCCTTAGAAAATGTCAGCAAGTGATGACGTAAAAGGTGAATGTACATTCAAATGCCTCAAATAATTCGACTCATTTAGTTTCTGAATTATATGCGCACTTTTTTATTACAAAATTAAAAGAGCAGTACGGTTTTATTTAAGTGAAAAACGAAGGAAAAATAAACCCTGTCATCATATTGTCCACTTATTTCCATTCAACGGTAATATTTATTAGCTGAATTTCAGATATATATTAAGCTTATTCCACTCTCATATTACGTGATGAATGTTGAAAGAATGTATGTTGCCATAGTGATGCTCCGACATATATTAGAATAAAGTACCATCAATTATATAAATGTTAGCGTGTGTTTCCAAGACTGGAAAATGAATAATCATTGATGTTTATCAAGAATTTTTATTTCTAAATAATGGGTGTTGTTCAAAATTGTATTACACATTTCTGCACAATTGGTAAATTATTTAAAAAAGTCGGTATAACACATCAAATTTTATTTGTGCCTGTGAATCCACTTATTATAGTCAGACTAGTTTTGTAGTAGTAGTAGTAGTTGACATTGAAAGGACTTCTCTTCAGACCATTATTACAATGGTGATAAACATTTAGAAACACGTGTACATAGTATTTATTTCAAAGTTATAACAGTTGAGTTTAATTGTACAGGGGAAAACCGAACTATATATAGAGTCCTTACTTATAAAAAAACAATACTGCGGTACTAATATTGACATAATATTTGTGTGATGTAGCTACACACTTAACAATTTATTCCAAATATCTATCTATCTCGCACCACAATCAATATAAAATAAAGTAAATACATTATAACATTGTTTTCCAGGGACAAAAACTTTAAGATAGAATAAGCGAAGATAATTGCATAAAGAGGATAAACATAAGTAGTTAAAGATGAAATCGTTACATACTTTAAAGAATTTCCCTAGTAAAACACAAACATTTTGTGAATATTGATAAAATGTATATACAAATATGTCAATAATAAGATTAAATTTCATTAATTTAGCCTAAAAAAATTAAAGTGAGCTACACGCATCACAATGAATAGTGGATATTAAATGGATGTCACTTGCATCAAGCTGGTTCTCCTAACAACGTGATTTTCACGTTAAAATACAGACAGTTGTAGCAAGCATTAGCTGAAGGGATAGGAAGGCGATGTTTTTGCGCTAAATTTTGTTTAACGTTTCAAAAATATTTTTCACATGTCAGGCGGTTACCAGAGTCAGAAACAAAGTCATGAATGAAGCAAATATGACTGAGATATTATCTGTAAGGGATATTTTTATTAACTCACCAACTCTTTACTCGAGTATAAGGTTGTAGGTGTTAAGTTACACTTTGCATAGATCCGATGTAGCAAAAATGAGCTTATAGCGCAGAATAGATTTTTCTCTGATTTAAATGAAATAGAAGTTGTAAGCAGAGAATGCATTGATTCCACCAACAGAACTAGGATCTGGACTCACACTAGGTGAAGCGTTCACAGATGTTATTCTCCTAAACTTCATTCTGACGTAAATTTTATCAATCAAATATCCTACGTCTAATGTATTTTCAGGGTTGCAGTTAGTGAAACTGGGCCATGGTTACTTAGAATGATCAGGTGAAAAGGTTTCCGTGAGTTTCCCATAATGTACGTTATTGTATAATCCTTGTTTCCTAAACAAGGACAGAGTTATATGATATCTATCAGATATTTGGGATCTTTAAATTATAGACCACACAATATAAACTCTGTTTCTGAAACTTAAAACATAAAAGATGATTAAATTTTTCGTTATATTATAGCTTTCTTTTGTGTCGATAGCTAGTAATTCATACTTCCTGAAATTTTATGGGGGAACAACAATTATGTTTACAACTACTGCAATTTATTATATTTTTTAAAATAGACTATTTGTGATAAATGGCTCTTTTCTACCTTATTTTTATGACTTTCCCAAACACGTCGATTATATTTCAAAGCAAGCAAAATATTACCACGTATGTTATTTCAAAGTTCTTTGCAAATTTTCCACGCCATTACGTTTTGTTTGATTTTCTGTGACGAAAAAGTAAATGGGTCTTTGTTCAATTTGTTTTGAAATACCATTTTCAGACAGTCGGTGCCATTGTCTGTTTGCCAGCGTAGAAGACGTCAGCCACTTTACTTAGCCTCGCATTAACTCAGAAGATGTTTTGGAAGCCAATTCAACTACCGAATATGATTTAGAAAATGTTTCATTGACACACAAAAAATTGTAACCCCAACTGTAGGACGCTAAATGAGAGACATCTACTAAATCTGACACCAATCATGAATTGTTTTATATGAAATCTAACATATTTGGGAATGGTAGGTTTTAAATCGTTGGGTAAGTGTGGCGATTGTGTGTTATCGTCGTACGCATAATTTAACCAAAGTGTTCATAACTATTTGGCTAGCACCTGACCTTACGAGTTGTCTCTTGGACTTTTAAACAATACCAGACAATGTGCATAGATATATAACAAAATCTTCAAGTATAATGTCTCCATGTTTAATGAGTTTTCCTTTATCGTCAACGAGTTAAAAGTATAAACTTGGCTATGGCGCTGAACCAGATGTTCCCACAAACAATTCAGCATGACTTTGTAAACTATAGTCTTCACTCGATCCCTTCAACATATATGAAAGTAATACCTTCCAAAGACTGGTGTCAGTCTTTGAATACATCTTTGTCTTTTGGAGCCTGACACAGAGAAGATGGAAATGCTACACTTTCAGAAATGCGGTTAATTGGATAGTAGTCAGAAAGTGTGTTTTGAATAGTAATCAAAATGTAGTGTGTTGAATAATACTTGGGTGTTGGGCAGTAATAAAAAATGAGTGTTGGACAGCACGCAGGAAGTGGTGTGTGTTGGATAGTACCCACAAAATATGTTCGATAGTAATCAAATGGTGGTGTATTGAATAATAATCTAAAAGCATTCAAGAAGTTGTGTGTTTGATAGTAATCAAAAATGGTGGTTGCACAGTATTTACTCATTGGATATTATCTAAATACTGTAATATTATATTTCCAGTTGGACTCAGGAGTGGCATACGAATGTAAACCTATGGTGTAATGTTCGTTTACAAATAACCCTATACATTGCGGTGAATCACTTCTAACACTGTTGTCACGTAACTCCATTCGAGATCAACCACTCTAGCAATTTTACAATGTACCCCCATATGTACTCCATTCGAGATCAACCACTCTAGCAATTTTACAATGTACCCCGATGTTAAATTATAACATTTTATCAATTCCGTTTCTAATGTATTATTAAACTTTCTATGATATCTTAATTTTCAGTATTTGGATTGATATATAGATTGAATTTGCATTGTTTGTAAGTTCTTTTTGTAAGGTTTTATTTCGTTTTGTGCTATTGTAATGTAACATAGTATGATGGTGTAACGTCGCCCTCTTAGTAAGAGAGGTTGTTAATTGGATTTGGCTGGCGTTATCTATAGGATGACCTCCCTCGATATTATAGCCCGGCGGAAATGAAAGACGAATAGAATTTCAACAGAGAACTGAGCGAGAATACTGGGAGAAATAAAGCAATACGAGCCCCCTTTGACAATAAAAAAACAAACTTAATTAGAACAAATTAGTAACGGCAAATCCACTTCAAGTTAGAATATGTCAATAGAATTTAACAGGTGTGTCTAATTTGGATTTATTTCATCATCATAACGAGAGGTGAAAAGAGCGCAATGTCCACGATTGATGTGCATCACCTTCCTTCCCTTTGACCGTATATCAACGTTTCCTAGTTCATCCTTCCTAAGCTCTATGTTATGTCGCTTCATGGTCTTCCTGGTCCTTCTTTTCTGACCTCGTCCTTCTTTTCTAAGGAATTCTGTCTTCAGACTGTATCGTCTTTCTTTCAGAAAGATGTTACTTAAAGGACAACATTACCCCATAATTACTGTATATCCCACTCTCTAAGACGTATATACAATTCACTTACGTTATTCGGAGCATGTTGCCATCCACAGACTGTGTACATTCTGACTTAGCACGGTAGGAAATTGACCTCGCTTCCATCGGCAAGTTTTAAATTACCACGTGAGCGTCTATCGAATATTACCGTATTCTTTTACATGCTCCTACATGTTCGATTAATATTGCATGAAATTCACAAATTGTAATTCACAGCAATCCATAACCTAAAGATTATTCAAACATTACATAATCAGATATCATTAGGTAAGTACCGTTAACTCACGATAAATCTGTATAATTCTAACAAACAAAGGAAGTTATTTCATATAACCCTATGAAATCCTACACATATGAACATTTGGATTGCATGCAATTTATTCTACCAATGAACTAATAACTGTAAAATTAAAAGAGAAATTGCATAAGAATTCTAGCATCAACACTTTCCATGAAATTGAATGAAAGTAAATTGCATAAGAACTCTAGCATAAACACATTTCCATAAAATTGAATAAAATAAATTGCAAAACAACTCCAGCATTAATACATTTCCAATAAAATTGAATAAACGATGCATAATATGGAAACCTAGTCATAGCAAACACATTTGCATAGAACAAACAATCAAATAATAGAATATTACGTGAAACTAAAATTGCGTACATTATTGCTGTTCTCTTTCAGAACTTGTGCGTCCTAGCACTACAACATGTCTTTCTTTTTACAAGATGACCAACTGGTCCCATTCTTGTTTCACGAGCAAAGCACTAATCTCTTTATGCTTTCCACTTCTAGAAAATTTTCAGACTAAAGAATTTTGACTAAGGTCGTCTGATTGCTCTAAGGTGTACGCCCTAATTTATTCTGCCCAATCGTAGGCAGCTGTCCCCAACTTTTCCCAAAATAATTTCTTTCATCAGGTTTAGACAGCTCGGAATCTGTGAACGACAGTGCATGACAATTTCCCTTTGAAAAAATTATACGTGGACATAGGTTCCTGCCAAGCGGTTAGGGTTGGTAGCTCAAATGTTTACTTTCTAAGGACCGTGCTAAGATACCCCGGTCAATTTCACTGAGTTGGAATTCTGCCCCTTTGATGTTTACACTGACATGGAAGGAGATGAATGACGAACGGTCGAAGTGATCCTTCACAATGACTTCTCTGGCTTAAATGCGATAAAATTTTATGCTCAGTGCATTCAACTTTAAAGTTCACTGCAGTTCAAAGTTCGACATTTCCCAGATAAATTTAACCTTGTCCAAAATCAAGTTTATTTTCTACTTGACTTAAATTATTGATTTTATCATCTGTAAACAGTTAATACAAAGCTAAACTAGTTCATGTATATATGGGTTTAATATATTGATCATTATCAGTAGAAATAAACATGTTTATTGGATATGGGTATAGGTTATTGGAATTCCCCTAAAATATACCTGTCGTACATGACATAGTTCAGGTTAAAAATTATAATTTAACTAAGATTTTATTTTGTAAATATTAAGAAGTTTCTAGAAGGCTATTTTCCATTAGATCATGGAGACTTTTAGAAACTACTAATTGTAAATTGAGGCTAAGTACAGGACAACATAATCCTGTCACTAGACAAAAATATTAATTCGTACTTTAAGATCTAGGATCATCAATTGGAATTATCGTTGTGTCCATAATTTCATTTAGGCTGGACTTTATTTCTTCCAATTATTTAAATCAAAGATCTTTTCCCCTCTAGAAGTACAGAGTGCTCATAAAAAAATGATATTCTCGGACAGAGACATTTACTGGGATTTATAATGAATTCAAACTTGGAATTATATTACCGGTTTCAAAAAAAAGACTGTTGGTGCCACACAATGGTAAGGAGCACCACAGACAATTCAACAATTTTAGCGTCAAATTTAATTTAGATTTCTACTAACGTTTAGTCAAAAAATTTATTATTAGGAATTTTGTGTCAGTAATTCTATGATTATTTTAGGATCACATTCGCAATACACTAAGTTAAATTTTACTTTGTATTCTACGGAAATAGATTACTTGTTGAATTTGAGAAATCTTGTTTCCTTTCACTCTTTTCTGTTACTTAGTTTAAGAACATGGAGGATATATGTCAGACCAAGACTACATCTCTGACAAATATGGTAGCAAGGAAGTTCGTCATCTAAGTGGTGTGTGCGTTCCTTTGCACTAGTTAATAGTTTTGTTCCGAAAGTAATAGTTTATTACATGAAAGTGGAGCACCAAAGTAGGTAAATAATATGAGTTATATGAAATAAGAGTTATGTTTTGGCATGTGATCACACCCAAAATATCGTACTCTTTAAATGTAACCATTGATCTAGAAACCCCATTATTTATCTACTATTAAGTTCCTCGATTTTCCGTTGGCGACAATGCTAAGTCTCAAAACCACGGCATCGAGAATCATGCCTAGAACATAACACGTAAGCCTCTATAGCATGAGAATTATAACAATTTAAGCGATTAATAAATATAAATTAAGTTGTCTTGATATATGCATACAATTTATAAAATCCACCGTTTATTCGTTTCATTACAATAAAGGCGTTCATGTCTGATGTTATTCATCAAGCACTGTTCAATGGTTTTAAAATGGAGGTAACAAAGTCTCACTAGCACTTTGTGAAGGGTTCGGATTTTCAGAAGTAAACAATAATAGAGACTCTGTAAACTGAAAGATGACAGGTGAAATCAATCCTTGCGGCTCTTTACAGTTTACCCAAACTGAATACTAATATCGGCATGCAAAGAATAGAATGCGTGTTTTCGGTAATTAAATTAAATAGTCCTTTAATTTATAGAAAACGAAATTGAAATTCTAGATGATATTACTCTGATACATGTATGACCCCTTCTTTAAATATAGCTGAAAAAATGAAAATCGCTGATGTCTTTTTTTCCATAAAAGGAATCTCAGATAATACAATGTGTAACTATGAACCGCTAAATCTACATACATACATTCATGCATACATACGTACGTGCGTGCGTGCGTGCGTACATACATACATACATACATACATACACTGTTAACTAACTTTTGACCTCATTCTTAAGTGATGCTCTATATTTTTATTCTACTGACACACACACACACACATACATACACACATGCATACATATATACATACATACATACATACATACATACATACATACATACATACATACATACACGTATCACTGCAGCGTTCTGTATTAAAGAATCTATATGCTACTATTTGGATAAAAATACTCCTGTCTATGCTACATTTCTTGATAATGCTAAAGCCTTCAACACAGTTTGGCACAACAGTAGTAAATAGGGATACCGTAGCGTCAATGGGACTTACCATTAAAAACACCCCTGGGACAATATAGCGTCTATGGAAATTTAACATTAACCACCCTGGGACAATATAGCGTCTATGGAAATTTAACATGGACGAAAAACCCTGGGACAGTATAGCGTCAAGGGGAACTGAACATGGGAATATGGGACTGTTGAGCGTCAAGGGGAAATGGAACAGGGTCGGGACCCTATTTTAATAGGGTCCCGACCTGATGGGTCAGTAGTGAATGGGGCTACTATAGGGACAATGGGACTTACCATTAAAAACACCCCTGGGTCACTATAGGGACTATGTAAATTTAACATGGGGAAAATTGCTGGGTCACTATAGGGACATGGGAATTTAACATGGGGAATAGAGTTTGGGCTTGTCTAGGGACAAGGGGAATTGAACATGGGGAATAGAGTTTGAGCTTGTCTAGGGACAATGGGAATTTAACATGGGAATAGAGTTTGGGTTTGTCTAGGGACAAGGGGAATGGAACAGGGGACTATAGTGTGGGTCTGTCTAGGGACAATGGGAATTTAACATGGGGAATAAATCGTGGGACTGTCTAGGGACAATGGGAAATTTAACATTATGGAAACCCCTGGGGGGGATATAGCCTCAAGGGAATTTAACATATGGAAATTGAACATGGTGGGTCTGTATAGCGTCAAGGGGAATTAAACATGGTGGGACTGTCTAGGGACAATGATGGTAGAGGGTCAAACACAACAGAGACAGAAACATACATACACTAGTACAAGCGTGAGATTTATATATAAAGCATTACCAAGACCTGAAATCTTGCTGGGGTGTTCAAAAATTTGCATAATTGTAATGATGCTATAAATAGCTATAATCAAGGAAATGCTCAACGACAAAATGGATGTGACTAAAAGTAATGCTAAAATGACGAAATTGTCCCAGAATTTAAAGGAAAATAAACATATCCCCGAAAATTAAGTTACAATGGTTTAGACTAAAATGGATACAATTTGCAACTACTTACAATATCAACTTGTGTGACGATCGTGAATAAATACCTATGTATCTATAATCAGCTGAAATTCATATGAAATCCCACTATCTATTTATAGCTACAACTTGTGGGTTATTCCTTTGGAAAATCCCACTATCTTTTTATAGCCTCAGCTTGAGTGACGTTCCTGTTTATGAACTCTAGTACATATGTATAGCTACAACCTATGGAAATCCCCAAGTCCATATTTATAGTCTTAAAATTTCCAGCGTCAGTGACGTCACTGTACTGAACACTAGGGGATAAATGTCAACAGTGTTGCAACTGGCTGACCTGAATACACTCTACTGTAGGTAGGTAGGTAGAGTGTATCTGATAGGGATAAAGTGAGTTTTATAGGGACAAACAGAGACCAATACACACATACACACACACACACACACACACAAAGGAAAGAGGAAAAAAAAACCAAACATACTATCCATACAAACGTACGCGAACGCATACAAACCCCAAATATACTATCCACACAACGTCGCTAACGCATAAAAACCCAAATATACTATCCACACAACGTCGTTAACGCGTACAAACCCCAAATATACTATCCACACAACGTCGCTAACGCATACAAACACCAAATATACTATTCACACTCGGGAGGAAGAAGAAAAAAAAACCAAGTATACGATCTACACAACGTACGCGAACACACACACACACACACACACAGAGGGAAGAGGAAAAAACAAACCCCAAATATACTATCAACACAGAAGGGAGATAATACAAACCCCAAAATACTATCCACACAACGTCGCTAACGCATACAAACCCCAAATATACTATCTACACAACGTCGCTAACGCATAAAACCCAAATATACGATCTACACTCGGGAGGAAGATGAAAAAAACAACCAAATATACGATCTACACAACGTAAGCGAATACACACACACACAGAGACACACGCACACACACACACACACACACACACACACACACACACACACACACACACACACACACAGGGAAGAGGAAAAAACAAACCCCAAATATACTATCCACACAGAAGGGAGATAATACAAACCCCAAATATACTATCTACACATGGAAGAGGAAGAATACAAATCCCATACCTACTATCCACACGGAGGTGAGATGTAAATAAAATAAACCCCATATCTACAATCTACGCAGAGGGAAGAAATAAATAACCCAATATACACTATCCTCAAAGAGGGAAGAGGAAAAAGCCATAATATACTAACCACACAGAGGGAAGAAGAAAACCATTATACACTATCCACACGGAGTGAAGAAATAACCCTTTATATATACTTTCAACATAGAATGAAGAAAATAGCCCATTATATTCCATCAACACAGTGAAGAAGAAAAAGTTTTTTGAAAGCACCTAAGCCCTCACCTGCAATGACCAACTCTGCCAAGCACCTACACCCCACCCCACCCCCAACACTACAAAACCCATTTAGCCCGTTATTTTATGGCATCAGTGTGTGATTTAGGAAACATCAAGACACAAAATGATGGATGAATAGACTGACTATTGTTTACCGACTAGCATGCCTAAAGAGCGTGCGTGAAGGAAAACATCCTTTCATTTCAATTCTAACTAAAACATGTTCCAGAGGGATAGAGATAGGTGAAAGAGCACAATTCATAAAGTGTGAGTAAAAAACAAATCACGCCATCCTTATTATAGAATGTCAAGACTAAGAGACACGTTTTTTTTCTGGTCTATTCTCTTTTAGAAGGTAGTATGAAATTTCACATCAGGGCCAACGCATCGGCTCACATTGTCAATTTTTCCATTTCCATGTCTTTGCTGGCACAAGTTCTTTTGGACGCACTGAAAATAATCTTCTCGATTATGTTTCAAATTTTAAGTATAAGTTGTCAAAGGCTTGTGAGGTTGCGAGAGCGAATCTGCACTCTACTCAATCAAAAATGAAATTAAGGTATGATATAATCTCACAGGAAAAGAGCTTTCAGCCTGGTGATAGCGTCCCGGCTCTCTTACCCATACCACCAAATCCTCTTCAGGCCAAGTATTATGGTCCCCACACAGTTCAAACGAAAACGAATTATTTAAATTACATCATAAATACTTCTGGGAGGCGAAAACAAGAACAACTTTGTCACATAAACATGTTAAGGGAGTATCTTGAGAGATAGTCAGGTTAAACATGCAATTAATTTAGTTGTACCTGGCCTACTCGGTGAAGATTTGAGGGAAGGTATGTCATCGGACTGATTTTTGAGTGAAAAATCTTCTGAATTCAGAAATTATGAATGATCTGGACCAGAAACTTTCGCATTTACAACAGCAAGAAAGGAATTAACTTAAAGTTATTATTTGAATATGAGCATTTATTTTCAGATGTTCCTACAAGAACAAACAAAATTTTCCATGACGTTGAAGTTGTAAATTCCAAACCTGTGTAACAAAACCCTTACACAATGAACCCTCTCAAACAGGAATACTTGAGAAAAGAAATTCAGTATTTACTAGAGAATGATTTCATAGAGCTTAGCAAAAGTGATTGGAGTTCACCATGTATGCTTGTTCCGAAACCAGATAAAACTTTCCGTATGTGCACTGATAATTGGAAGGTGAACAGTGTGACTAAAAAAGATGTATTTCCCTTGCCAGGAATCGATGACTGCATTGATAAAATCAGGAATGCCAAGTATGTCACCAAATTTGACCCTCTAAAAGGATTTTGGCAAATTCCACTGAGTAAAGAAAATTTCGGCGATCGTGACACCAAATGGACTTTATCAGGTTCACCAGGTTCGCCAAGTACTTTTCAACGTCCAATGAATGTGATTACCTTTGGTCTAGATAATTGTAATGCTTACATAGATGATGCTATCATCTACAACAATACCTGGAAAGAACATTTAGCGACAAGTCGGAAATTCTTTGACAGACTCACTGATGAAAGCTTGACAGCTAATTTATCCAAAAGTGAGTTATGCCGTCTTAGTGTAACATTTCTGGGACATATTGTGGGACATGGACAAGTTAAACCTATAAATGCTAAGATCAAGGTTATCTCTGAACTCCCTGTGCTTATTAGAAAATTGCGAGTTTTAGGCACGGCCGAATACTATCGGAAATGTTGTTCAAATTGTTCTATAATTTCTGAACACCTGACAAATTTATTGAGCAAGAAAAATGTTTCTTTGGACTGAAAAATGTCAGGAGGTTTTGATAAGTTAAAAGAAATACTTAAAAGCGTTCCAGTTCTTGCAGCTCCAAATTTCAGCCAATCCTTTACACTCTCTGTCGATGCAAGTGCTGTTGGGGTTGGAGCAGTATTGATTCAAGAAGACGAAAATGGTGTTGATCAGCCAGTGTGCTATTTTTCTAAGAAATTAATTAAGCACCAATAAATTACTCCACAATCGAGAAAGAATGTTTGGTTTCGATATTGGCATTACAGCATTTTGAAGTTCAGCTCCTTCTTCAATTATTGTGTTTAGTGATCACAACCACAGTACTTTCAACGGCAAGATGAAAAATAGAAATCAAAGACTACTAAGGTAGAGTTTGTTGTTACAGGAATATAATATTGACATCATGTACATCAAGGAAAATATACTTTAATAGCAGATGCACTTTCCGTGTATAGAATGTATTATGTCATGTACCCTTCGTATAATTCATAACGAGAGTTCGATTGCACTTCATTTTGATTCATCAATATACGATCGGAATACTGAATTATGTAAAGATAAGAATAAGAGCAGATTACGAAAAAAGATATTGCCAATAAAAGACAGTACAATTTACAAATGCGCCATCTCTAATGGTGATTCGTATACGATATTAGATTGAAGTGGTCTTTTAACTTCGTACTCACAGATATCTTTTACATTTCTTAGTATCATTTCTCGATGCTCCAATATATAGTCTGCGTAATTTGACATCATCTAAACATGAATAAATTTGTCATGATTTTACACCCTATTCTATAAGTATAATAAAGTCGTTTCATTATATTATATGAACTATAACAACATCATCTTAATAGATGTCGCTGCCACGTGAAGTGTATGTAGAGTTGCAATAAATATATCAGAAAACGAATGTTCCTATATGATATCAAATACAACATATGCGCTGATCGATGAATAATGATGTATACAATCAACTTCAAGCAGCCACTGGCATGTTAAAAAATACAGCTGTTTTCAAATATTTAACAAGGAAACGCAGTGGTCCAAAGCCTTCTGATAATCGAATTTCAGGACCATAACAAAGGATTCACATTCGCACACACACGCATGCACACACAAGCACACACATACGCACGCATGCACACACACACACACATGCCTTGCTGCTTAATATTCAAAAGAATATTTCAGTAAAAAAAAGTATCATACACAATTAGCGCTTGTTCGAAGATTAAAATATGAAACACGCGACAAATCAGACAACATAGTTGAGAGGATATTTATAAAGAAAAATACAAATTCGTTGGCCTCTGCAAATTGGCTCGGGTTCTTTCTTCGCAAGTCTCTGCAAGATATAATGAATATTATGAAGTGCTGAACTAATGCAAGACCAATTTATTGAATTTTTATCAAGCTTGTACACGTAATATGAATTACACACTCTTTAGGAATGTATCTAAAGTTTGGTTCCATATATTATTTCATAAATACATTTAACGAAAGCATTATATACGGAATAAACCAAACATATTGTTTCTTTCACTTCCACGCAGTCTTTCCGGATCGGAGACCTTTATGTAAACTTCATCTTCGTTTCTTAAGAAAAATACAGACTCCATATGACTGGAGACTAAACATGGCGCGTGCACAGTGAATGGCAGGCACATAGAACTGCAGCTCTGCATAAGTATTGTGTCATATTTCGTTTCCGTCATAGGAATATGACGGTACAGAACTTGGCAAAATGTTCTAAATTCATCGGTAGAGTTACTCCACTCTTGGCTGTAAACTAGATTACTATAGATATAATAATAAGCACTTTCCAAGATTCTGAAGCTTCCATTGACATATGTGAGAGCAGATCCCAGGAAGGATGCTGTTGAATTTATATTCCACAGGACTTTTGTCATGTATTGGTCAACGGTTTTCGAGGCTGGAAAAAAAGTATTATCAAGCTGATAATTGGTCAACTAATAAGCTTGGAACCAACATGATAAATAGATAGATATAATAGCATGGAATCAACATGATAAATAGATATATATTTTAACTAATAAACGAACGAAAGGCTTAATGAAGAAGTAGACTCACAAAAACAACGATCATACAAAAGTTCATTCAGCACATCGCAACAAACTGTGAGTAATAGATAGAGAATGTCGCGTTAAAAAAAAACTGATGATCTTTTCATAAATCCACGGCCGTTTCTTTGAGTGGAGTGAAATTACCTATTAGTTTAATTCCTTTCTTTGTTTGCACAGATGAGCTGATAGTGCATTTAATTCTTCTTTAATATGTTGGCTTCATTTTTAGAATTGTAACACAAATTTAAAACATGGAAAATAGTATTTGATATACTTCAAATAAGTGACATAGATCCAAAGGTTTTATATTCCCAGACAAAACTCATCTTAATATAACTTTAAAAATGAAAGTACAGTTTCTCCAAACGGTGTATTTTGACGCATTTTGATTCGTTTTTGTATTAACCATACAAAAATATGTTGATTGCAGTAAGCTACCTTTTATAAGATATTTATATTTAAACTTGTACTAATTGTTTTCCTCATAGTTGGAAGTAACTATTCAAATTAGAAGAATGAAGTAAAGATCTGGAGTGAACACTTAAGGGACTAGTAATTACCTAAAGGTAAAATGCCTACAACCTTCGTGTTTCCTTTATCCGGATCTCTTCTCCCACAGATTATTGGCAAGTCTTTCACGATACCTGTACGATTATAATAATTAGAAGTTGTTAATATCTCATTGAGTTTTATTACCTTTGTCTGTGTTATGATATGGTTTGTATCATAACATTCTTCTCATCTCTAGCTATGAGAAGGGATAACTCATAAGTTAAGAAATGTTTTTGCCCATGGAGAGAGAGAGAGAGAGAGAGAGAGAGAGAGAGAGAGAGAGAGAGAGAGAGAGAGAGAAGAAGGAATTCAATTCAGGCTCTCTAATAAGGGTGTTACTAATAACCGTGGAGATTCGACTACATCATGGGGAATGAGGTACGGAATCACTGTAAGGAAAAGACAGAGCTGTTCTGACTCGAGCAACGAACTAATTCTTCGTAAGCCTGCTTCGCTATTTATACAGTTTTTTTGTTCGTTCAGTCAAGTGAGAACATGCCCTTTGAACTTTTCCATGACGATCGTGTGAACCATCTGCGTAACGCATCCATTATTGATATAATAACCTGTCTGTTCAGCAGCTTCCCTCCAAATCTAAATTGCTGACATTTAGATACGAGCGAAATGTATTTTATGCTGACAATATTTTTACATTTAGATACGAGCGAAATGTATTTTGTGCTGACAATTGTTGATATTTAGTTACGAGCAAAATGTATTGTATGGGTTTCCGCACCTGCTTGTAAAGTGCGATCTTTATAAAATAGCATACAGTTATATTATACAAATATATAAAATTTATCTCTATATATTTTATGGAAAATTACTTTCAACATAAATTAATGAAAACTTACATTTAATACAATTTAGAATAAACTTCAATCTTAATATTTTTATTTTAAAGTTCTGTCCTAATATCTGTAAAACATAATTGATATATTTGCACTATAATATTATCAAAAATCTAGGATATGGACCAAGCTTAAAATTACTAAATGAAACTCAAAAGACATTAATCTAAAGTACATGTAATGAAATACCTTAACGTGGAATTGCTGCGTTCAAAGTGAATGAAATGAGTTTACGAACATGAATTCTTTAAAGGCTAGTGCCTGCAAATTCTACTGACTCTTGGATATTTCATTATGCCACATTCCATTGATTCACAAAAAGGGATAACGTACAGTGAAGACTGGTGACAAAAGCGGTCAAAATGAGACAACTATCGTAAGACAAATTGTTGCATGTCTTTCTATTCTGCTTTTACATATACTTTGTTGTTGTTGTTGTTGTTGTGGGGTTTAACGCCATTTTTCAGCACGATAGGCTATACATGGCGGCCAGTATTAATGGTGGAGGAAGAACCCGGAAAACCCCGGAAAGAACCACCGACCCACGAGAAGCTACTGGCATACATATACTTTGTAAAACTTCCCTTTTATTTATCCCTAGAACTTTGTATTGTTCTCGAATAAAATATGCGTGGGGCCTGGGAGTTGGTCTAATATTACTGAAATAAACATAGAGTATGTGCCATTTCTATTCACGTATCTGTTTATAGCTTTGTTAGATTTTAGTTATTTTATTATGTGAGGTCGGTGTTAGAAGATATTTCTCAGACTGAGTAATTAGTCAATTTCTAGGAACATACATCATAATGTACAGTATTCACGAGATCTTACGATAGCATGCATTAGTTTAGTAAAATGATATTCGTGTTTAGTAGCTTGAGATGGGATCAGAACACATACAATGATTCCGGTTGCAGGCATGGACCCGAGTGGTTCCTGTCTTAATTTAGAGGTGTTGTTTGGCTGTGAAATGTTAATGACAGGGACAAACATTTGTTTTGTTTTCCATGACATAATTGCAAAGGAGTCATTCCTTTATTTTGATTTACCTTATATTCTGGTTGTGAAGGGTACATTAGGATGAATGTGACAAGCGGTTCAAGGCTATGCTTTGAATGACTCGGGGAGAGAATCGGAAGTACTAATGTGTGGCTACAAAGGACTTACTGGTGAATAAGCAAATGCGGAGCACGGGAAAGCCATGCAGATATGAAGTTATAGTTTCGTTATTTGTGGTCATATATTGATTAGCACAAACTTGTTTGTAGTCTCTGCGCGTTATGGAATCTTCCAACTGTCAGTGACTGTTGTCTTTAGGTCCTCGAATTAGGGGAAAACAATGGACTTCCAGCCAATCTCACGTAGGTGTAGATTTGCTCGGTTGAGAGAAGCCGTGTGTGTAACATTGCTAACCATAGTGTTCCTGTTTGGACGTGTTTCTTATTAGAGCTTCACTTGCACGAGCCTTGAGATTGGCTCGAATTGCATCCTTGACGAACCATTACATCATTGAACAAAGGAGCAATTACAATTTAAACACAGTTGCAGTCGTATTCGTTTATCGAGTCACATAAAACATAAGTTGTTCGCTTTGTGATATCACAGATCATACATCCAAAGTAAATGATAATTAGCAATTTTAATCTAATAGTGATGCATGCTATCTATCTCACCTACGACGAAATACAAGGAACTTAATTTGACACTAACTCTATTATATAAAAATGTATTTTCTTACTCTAAAATGATAAATGCAATAGAACATGTACAGAGGGTAATAAAATATCGAGGAAAGTATATTGTTCTAGCATTCATTCCATCCCTGTGATTAATACTGGTTTTAGAATCTAAATAATATTTTGTACCCAGATAATATTACAAGACAGTAGAATCGGCAAAATATCATACAGGTCACCAGATAATATTACAAGACAGTAGAATCAGTAAAATATCATACAGGTCAAACTTACGCACTTCCTCAAATGCAAGTTTGTTAAAACCAACATAATTGTATCCTACCTTGACTTATTGTAATCCTTCTTTTCCTTTCTACCATCTGCAAAAGGAAGAAGAAATTACTGTCAACGTTCTGTAATAAAACTCCCATAAGAACACCAGAGCGAGTCATCATATTAGTTTGTGAGAATATTCGAATTGCATTTTTAAATTATTGCACTTCCATGTCACACTTTCTCGAACGTCTTTATTTGAGTAAGGTATTTAACTCGAAATGTGACGTCTCAAAACCTTCATGAAATTGCGACTTAAAATGATGGCATGATTGGACAGAATTTTTAATTTTGTATTAATGTAAATCTTTAACCAGGCTCTGTCATCTGTTATCGTTAAAGATGTCTGGTATGCTGCATGTAAAGATATATCTAGGACGAACTTCGTGTACCCGGTATGATATTTGTTTTAGGAATTAAACATTAAAACTAATACATACAGAGTGAATATAAATATTTTCAAATCCGTCCTTGTTATGGATGAGATAGACAAATATACGCGTTCCATATCCAGTCTATATTAAAACATAATACATAACTCTACCTTTGTACAAGAATAACGGTAATTTATGCAATTAACCAGAATGAATGATTCAGTATGCATGCTAAATACACATCTCTTAAAACCAGATTGTTTGAGAAGAAAACTTGAATTTATATCAGCAGTGTTTATAATAAATACGGTAGGAGTATACCTGAATTTGCATAAACGCACTAATAGAATTCTAAAAAAAAAAAAAAAATGAAAAAGAGAGCATGACATAGTAATGCGCAAACTCGAAACCGACATTGTCTTCAAATTCATCATCACACTGCCATCACTAATATTGCCATCTGCATTACAATTAAAGACGACTCTTATTATAATTCAATTCTCTAATACCCCAATTTTTAACCCTTGCTGTCATCTTCGTTAGCATTGTAAAATAAAAAGCCATCGTGGTTACCAAACACAACATATAACCCTTACCCGTCCCACTATTTCTGCGGTGTCGGCAGGATTCCGTGAGCAACATAGTTTTGATGATCCGTTCCTCCTGATTAAGAACTTCGAGAATGCCTCAAACTCTTCATCCGGGTTCATTTCTATTTGCCAACAATTTATGCACAGCTGGGACATCGTCACCAACACTTGCTCTGTAGGATGAAGCCAGAAAAAGGTGATAATCGATAATACCAGACTCAGTAGCAAGGTTAATGACACCAGTAGGAAAAGCAGATACTTCTGGGAAGATGTGTTTTCAGCGTGGACCACGGAGCAAAACATAGTGTATCCGTTTAAAATTTCACTCGGCATACGTTGTGAACATGTCAGTACCAGGAAGATCAACAATTACTTGTTTAAGCCAGACCCAGGCGTTCTATTGGAACATGTAAGAACTAGAAAGAGAACAAAGAGAAACATTATTCCAAGTGTGTTATTGGACTCCTGATATTGCATATCAATTTGCATTATTTAAAATGTATGTTCTTTTATAGTAGGTGCGACTAAAATGAGTATATTCAAATCCAGTTGTTTCATTCTCTCTCTCTCTCTCTCTCTCTCTCTCTCTCTCTCTCTCTCTCTCAACCTTCATAGATCTGATTAGATGACAAAGAAGCTGTACTGAAGCCCGGTCGCAGAAGACTTCTCCTCCCCTTGCCACACTTTCAGTGTTATATTACTTATTACAATTGCTCACAACCCCAACTGGAGTCCCGAAACCAGGAAAGAAAAGGAATCTTACTGTGTGCGCCGCCTTAGAACAATGAAACCAAGAGGCTTAAATCAACAAGACTAGAAAAAGCAACCATGCACAAATAAAATTATCTTTGCAGCCAACAAATTTTCTTTTAAAGAATGCTCTAAATTTGCTTAATAGCCTATAAATACTACCATAATAATGAAATATCCGGGGTATAATTTGTGGTTACATAAATTTACATAAAACAACAGATATCGTTATGGCTCATCGAATTCTAGGTCAATACAAACATTTTCCAGCTTCTGTAACATGTTGAAATAAACTACCTGAAACATAATACATTTAAAGGTTTAAATCCTGTAGAAAATGCCATGTAAAGTGTTGCAAACATAACGGTTTTTGTCTTGTCTAGGTTCTGTATTTGCCTCTGAAAAAGACTCAGAATCGAAAAGAGCTTAAGCTAGATAGATGATGCTAGTTTTGCGCTGTTCGTCCGCTCCGGTGGCCTAGTGGTTTAAGCGTCCTCTTCTGATGCAGGGGTCGTGGGTTCGATCCCCGGCCAAGTCGTACCAAAGACTTACAAAAATGGTACTAACAGCTGCCTCGCTTAGAACTCAGCATTAAGATCTTAGTGTTAGGACTAGTGGGCCTTTTGTCAGGATAATGTGACTGGTTGGGACATCATGCTACATGTCTGCGGCATGATGTCCCAGTGCTAGATATCACTATAAACTGCCACAATGCAAACATTGTAGTGATATGACTGAAAAATTGTTAAAGCTACGTTAAAATCCCAAGTCACACACACACACACTACTGTTTCATGCAATACATATAAATTCGTATTAGCAGCGTTCCTATTAAGTCAGATATGTAAGAGTTTGCATTATCACACAGTAATTACACTAATGTTTCTTGCAATACATGTGAATTCATAATATCAGTTTAATGAGGTTAGTAAGCGTTTGTATTATCAAATAGTAATACAACGATAGAGTACCATAGCCGCTATGAGGAATCATCAGCATTATAACAATAACGAAAGCTACCATTTTAATTACGAGCACAGAGGCATGATGTTCAAACAATGCTTTTTCATTACAACGCTTTTAATCACCGACCTCCATTTTTGTTATTATTATTACACTCAAAAAAGCCGTACACATAAATTATCAATATCACAAGCAACCACTATTTCAACCATTTTAATCACAAACACAAATATTTCTAATAGCGAGTTTTCCTTCCCTACTGCCGACAACGCTTTTAATCATTGGTATAATTTCTGTTATTAATGTTACAGCAAGCAATCATTAATGTCACCATGCCAAATAAATAATTTTTCATTTGGGACTGCCTCCTAGATATTTGTAAACTTGTTAGAGCAGCATAATGTTGATAACCCGTTTAGAAAAGTTTGAGAATGCCTCAATATCCTCAGCTGGGTTCAAATCTATATGCCGACATTTTACAGAAATACTGGGTTCTGTCAGCAACACTTGGTCTGTATCATAAAACCGAAATATGTCGATAACCGTTAGAACCCGAAAGGCAAGTAAGTTGTTTTCAGTGTATGCCGCATAGCAAAACATGGTGCATACATGCACTAGAGATTTCTTTCACCATTAAATTTGCAATCAATAAGCATGCACCAGGAAGCTAGATCATTCGTGCAAACATGAAAGCACAAGTTTAAATATATAGGTTACAGGGTGAGTCATTAACTACTGAGTTTCATTTTCTCTTCCACAATCTTGTGCGTAGCTAAAATTAGCAGTATTACTTAATAGTGACGTAGGTTTACAACCAATACTCCTCTCTCTCTCTCTTCCTCTCTCTCTCTCTCTCTCTCTCTCTCTCTCTCTCTTCCTCTCTCTCTCTCTCTCTCTCTTCCTCTCTCTCTCTCTCTCTTCCTCTCTCTCTCTCTCTCTCTCTCCTCTCTCTCTCTCTCTCTCTCTCTCTCTCTCTCTCTCTCTCTCTCTCTTCCTCCTCTCTCTCTCTCTCTCTTCCTCTCTCTCTCTCTCTCTCTCTCTCTCTCTCCCTCTCTCTCTCTCTCTCTCTCTCTCTCTCTCTCCCTCCCTCTCTCTCTCTCTCTCTCTCTCTCTCTCTTGTGTGTGTATTACCCTCTAACGGAGTTTTGAATAGTCAAGCTCTCAATATGTTATTGGTCGAATAAATGAGGGCCATCCATATATGAGGTTACGCAATTTTAGCAAATTTTGTACCCCCACCCCTCGTCACAAACTCAGACCCATCATATATGACGTCACAAAGCGGTGACCTCCTCCAAATATAAAATTTTCAAATATAAATTGCTTGAAATCATTACAACACTGCGTTCTGAATTATTTAATACTTTAAACAATATCTTGATCAACCTGGGGATAGTCCGCTGTAAATATATTAAACTCAGAAAAAATATAGTTAGGAAAAATTTAAAATCCCAGGAATATTATTGTAGACACGAACTTACTTCTCAGTGTTCTCAGCCTACCATGCGGTGTAAAATGTTCCTTCATAGAAGAAACTGGAAAACCTTACCCACAGAGCTCGTTGTCCGTTGGAAAGGATATTCCGTTCAAAGCCAATCCAAGTACAGGTGGCATACCTTTCAAATCGTGTTACTAAGCACGGAATCAACTGACGGACAATACAGTTCGTACGGAGTCAAACGAAAGGTGTTCGCAGAACAAGGATGGATGTCGTTCACTTTCAGACTTTGAGATGCAAAAATGGTGGATAGAAACTTGTGCGACACGACGTATGTTGCTCGCTCCGGAAATGTAAGACATTTGTCTGTTTGAACGAGTGGTAGAGGAGGAAAAAGAAACCTGCCTGTAACCACGCTGAAAGACGAGCTTCTTGGTTTCGAACAACATTTGTCGTCGCCGCACTTTACAAATTGCGTCAACTAATGACTTCATCGCACATGGAGATCAATCATTTGTTATTTCTCCAATCCAATAGATCACAATTGGTTGGTCATAAATGAAAATGTGAGGGGAACTTACAATATTGTGAAATGAATCCCAACTAATCCTTACAGAGGTCTAAGAAAGTCCTAATTTAATTGAATAGTTCCTTATAAATTTCAAAACCGGAATTTTCCTCCAAGAACCGTGACATCAAGATGGCGCTGTCCAGAATCCATTCGAATAATTTATCGCAGTTCCAAAATCATTTTAAAGTCCGAAATGGCCACTTTATATGTCCACTGAATAGTCAAAACAAATATTTTTTTTCCTCTCGAATATTATCCAAGTACAATATAAAACAAGTCTGCAGACTTAGAATAGGAACAAAAGAAAGAAAATAACTCCAAAATCGGAATGAATTTGATTGCTTAATCTTCTCCTTATATACACCATCTGTTGCGATTGTATCTCGCATTAGACCCCACATGAAAGAATACACTAATCATTTTACGTTGATTTTTGCCTGTTCACGTGACCCATCCCAACCAATGACAAATTACTGATTTTTTTCCCAAAAACGACGAAACCCCATCAGCCAAAAAGAAATTAAACCAATGGCGCCATTATGTCCTTTTATAAATAATTGTCAGCACATATGTAAACATCTTTTTATAGGTCCTATGTAATTTGCATTATAAAACAGACCCAGATCACGTAGACAAATTTACAACAAAAGATATTGTGTATAAACATTAAATAAAATCATGTACCAGGAGTTGCAAAAAATACAGCTATACATAAAACAGATATCTGTCCTGTTCATCTGTAAGTAGTCTGCGTTTCTGTCGTTCATACAAGCCTACCAGATTAGAATTCAAGACATCAAACGTCGACTGCAACCGTAAATGGACTTCAGCAATTATCGTCACAGCTGAAGTGCTAATGCTAGGCGTGGACTCATCAGCAGGGATAACCTCATTGTGAGAATGCAAATTACTGTCGATCTATGAAGAGCACATTACTTTTGGCCAGAGAACAATTAATTAGATTTATGGGGACAGGCGCTTGTTAAATCTCTATACTGCAATGATTTCTAATGTCTGTGTCGGAAAAGCAAGTGATTCTTAATTAAGCCTTCGCTTACATAGCCGTGAGACAACTAAAATAGGGGCGGTTAGCTTCGATTTCATGTCGAAACTGTCAAAACTGAAATTCTCCAGTTATTCAGAAAAGTAGAGGTCAGGCTGACCCCAATTGTCTGTTTATAAAAGGCGGTAAATGTATTTAACCCTGATTGGTTACGCTAAATAAGGGGGGTGTTTCCCACACGAAATTCCTTGGGCTTTAAATATCCCCCCCATCAAAAAATCTAATCAGTCTGCATTTTTCCGGCAAGAGTGAAATTATAAGAGAATCCGAGAGTAAATTTGGACGAAATTCTCCCGCAGAACATTTATCAAAGGGTCTGGATGTCTGGAAAGTCAACGGACACAATTCTGGCGGTATAAGCGAACAGAGCTTGAAGCACGGGGTATTTGCGTCAGTTTCATATACTTTGTTGATACTAATAGTATGACTTGCATGAATTTATTTGCTTATATTTGCATGAATTTATTTGTTTGAATTCGTAAGTCAACTTTCTTGTTATGAGTTTGAGTTCATCTGAATTCGTACAATAATCTGCTTCATATAAGTTTGACAAATTGGTTGAAGTTGTCGTCTTCTTTGTATAGGAACTGGGTATTTAAAGATTCCGTGCATTACTTTAGTTGACGTGTGTATTCCCTGCAAATAGCGGAGTTAAGTCATCTAATGAATTGCATTCATTAATTTGTGTAATTGAGACGAGAATGGAACTGTTATGTCTCGTGTGCTTTAATGTGAGTCAGGATAGAATATCCATTAGGAAGTACATTAATCTTATGAAACTAGGTTTGTTTATGATCTGCCATGTTTAGCTGACCAGATAGCCTTGGTATCTGTCTGAATTCTGAAGAACGATATCTGACCATAACGAGATGGGAGTAATGATCGATTCCCAATAGCATAACCGACAGACAACTTAGGTTGCTTCTCTGTTTATTTTAGAAGGGGAAACATTTCCACACTGACGTATCCACGTACATACTGATACAAGTATCTACGTATCTACATGCTTAAGTATCCTCCTACCCACACAAAGTTTGAGGGCCGGAAAGAAGCGAGACAGTAGGGAGGTTGGAGGAGAAAAATAAAAAAGCGGATGGACCGAGAGGAACAACTACCGTGACGTTGGAGTGAACCGGAATGCACAGGTTATGAAGTTGTACAAGGCGATGACTTCGATTGTTCACTCGATTCTATGATGAACCAGTTCTATCATTTAAACGGATCGGCTATTTATATAAATAGATTTGTGTTTGAAATTCGGTGAAAGTTTTGTTTAAAAAAGAAGTGTATCTTCCTAATGTAATGTGTTATCACAAAGTTTAGTACTTGATTAATTATTGTTTTCATATACGGCGGCTCGAGTCATTCTGTTCTATATATAACTGCTCAGGTCTCTCTTTATTCTACCTATAAGTTTACTGGATCCGGGCAATAACACCGAGGGCGATCATCTCCTAGATAACGAGAATCGAATAAAGCGGACACCTTGTAAGAAGGTACAAGATCGTCAATTAACCCACCCCCACAGGGTGGGCTACAAGTGGGCGCTTGTCCCGGGGACCAGAACATTTTTATTCGAGTAAAGAGTCTGAGCAAATATAGAATATACTAAGTATCTAAACATTTTAATAGTACTTGTTAAGATATAGCGATCAGAATAAATAGAATCATTGTCTGCTTATTTCCTTTTATATTATGTGCATACAATTTTCTTGCCATTTCTTTTCATATTGTGATGAAAATATTGTAAGAGATTGAGACAAATTCCTTGTAGTTCGGGCCGTATTCAAAATTTGTTAACTAAATTGAAGAATTATCTTTGCGTTCTCTTGGGAGAAGATATATTCAGGCCAACCCCGCAGTAGTAATCACGGCTTGTTTAGTGTGTAAGCGTTGCGCTTAATTTGGGGAAGCCATTCCAGCTGTACACTGCTGGCTTATTAGTGTTGGTGTAAGGATAGTCTGGTTTAATTGAGTAGGACCTTACTAGAAGTAGGATAATACGTCTTGAGATATTATCGAGTAGGGCAGTAAAACTTAAGTGTACGTCAAGGACTTAATTCTTATGTCACCGTACAAGTAGACCAAGATGGCGACAGACAGACAATTATTTAGAGAATTTAAGTCGATTGCTAAGGACGAATTGTATTTCGAAGGGGCCCAGTTAGCTGAATTTGTTGAGCGAAGTGTTAGAGAACACAAGGAGCAACTAGCAGCTGAGCGCGAACGAGAGAAATACAGACAAGCAGCTGAGCAAGCCGAAGAAAAATCTAGAGAACGCGAACATATGTTAGCCATGGAGAGGCTGAGGATCGAGTCCAGAATGGGTGAAGACCTGAATGAACGTTCAGGACCCACAAGTAGGCGATCTGAAGACAGACGACCAATACACACTCTCATGTCCATAAAGGAACGAACAAGGAAGAAATCATTGACAACTTTTTGACGCATGGATTTGGATCGATACCTTCCTGCGATACTTTTTGCGTATCGAGAAGTACCACAGGTTAGTTTGGGGTTTTCGCCTTTTGAATTAGTATATGGGAGGACAGTCAGGGGACCCATGGCAGTATTAAAGCAATTATGGATGGATGAGAAAGCATCCGATGGAGTGCGGACAACATACCAATATGGTGTTGACCTACGCAACAAGCTGAAAGAGGTTTCTAACTTGGCTCAGGAGAATCTCTGTGACGCAAAGGGGTGTCATGCCAAATATTACAACAAAAGGCCGAAGGAACGTCACTTCGAGGTGGGTGACAAGGTGTTGTTGTTGCTACCGTTAGAGCACAACAAACTTCAAGTCTCGTGGAGGGGACCATTCGTGGTAATGTAGAAAAGGGGTGGGCAGATCTAGCGTATCCGGATAGGAGACCAGGAGAAGCTGTACCATGTAAATCTCTTGAATCGTTAACGTGAAAGAGACACCCACAGAGTTTGCGATTGCTACAGTTGTAACTGAAGAACCATACGATAACGGAGGAGAGGCGGAAGTACTCTTTAGTTGTCCTTTGACGAGGGAAGAAACCTACGTCGACGTTGTGCTTGACGGGACGTTAACGTCAGAGCAAAGTAAGGAAGTGGAGTCGTTACTCCGGGACTATTCAAGCGTCTTGACAGAACGACCTGGCAAGACGGAGTTGGAGGAGTTCACCCTGAAATTACTGGATGAGAAACCAGTGAAGTTAAAGCCATATCCGCTACCCTATGCGAAATTAGTAAATGTCCGAAATGAAATTCAAGCTATGATAGACTTGGGAGTCATAAAACCAACTGAGTCGGCGTATATTTCCCATGTGTTGATACAGAAGAAAGACGGTACACACAGATTTTGCATCGATTATAGGAAGCTTAACAGGATCACGGAATTCTAGGTAGAACTGTTACCTGATCCTGAGTCCATATTTCCCGGGGTGACCAACACGAAGTATTTTTCGAAAATCGATCTGTCTAAGGGATACTGGCAAATTCCAGTCCGGAATCCGGAATGAAGACAGAGCAAAACTCGTTTTCACAACTCCAGATGGGACGTGCCAGTGGGTTGTCGTGCCATTCTGGGTCCAGAACGCGCAGAGTGTCTTCATGCGTATGATGCGAAAATTACTTGAACCGTTAAAGGGGGACTGTAGTTTCAAACTTCATGGACGATTTACTCTTAGAGACATCTACTTGGGACGATCATATCACTTTGCTGAAAAACGTTTTAGACTTCGACAAACGGGACTGACAGCACGACTATCTAAGTGTCATGTAGGGTTTAGGAAACTAACCTACATAAGTCATACCCTCAGCAAAGACACGTTCACCCCAGATTATTCAATGGTCGACCAACTTACGAGCGCCGTACGACCGACCACTAAGACGAAAGTTCGATCTTTCTTAGGAATGGCAGGTTATTATCGTCGATATCTTGCTAAGGTTATATGGTATAACGGTACCAATTGCGCAAGTCCAGGTGGGCGGAGCTTAAGGTCTATGGAACATTGTATTCAGAATTAAAGAACAACACTAGCTGTGATTGGTGCATTATGTAAGAGTTGTACTTTCTGTTTGGCTTAAAAAAAAGTTGAGCCTCTTGGCAACATGTGAGTTTGTGTTAATTTCTATCTAGATCATATTTGGTATTTTTTATGATTTTTTTAAAATATGGTACACACGGCTGAAAATGTGCTTGTTGTGACTAGATAACTCTTACCCCTGTCTAGTTCCAGTAGAGTTATCTCTCTTAAATGCAACGGAGTACCTGGTTATGTCATTATCAAATTGACAATCTAGCATTGTTCTATATGACAGTGTGTGACATGCATGCCCAAGTAGGACAGAAAGTATATTTATTTCACAAAACATTAGCATTGAGGTATATGGAAAAACAATTGGTACCGTGATACCATATGGACAGACGCATGTAAACGAGCATTTCAGACGTTGAAGGACAGACATACGTCAGACGCAGTAGTGAAATTGCCTTATGTGACACGAGATTTTGTCTTACGTACTGACGTTTGTGATAGAGTTTTAGAGGCAGTGTTATTACAAGAGCACGAGGGAAACTTATTCCCAGTTGCATACAGTAGCATGAAATTGTCAACTGCAGAACGCAGTTATTCAGTCTCTGATAAAGAATGCTTGGCACTTATCTTCGGAATATCTAAATTCTAACGTTACCTGTATGGACGAAAATTTATTTTACAAACTTGACCACCAACCACTCGCCTATTTTCTGCTGTGCTACGTAGTTTACATTTTCACTGGTAGCTGGTGCTAATGTTGTTCTGTGACGTCGCATTTTTCAAAATCCCACCTACCCCATATCGTTACAAATGTCTGACTCCCTCAGTGTTTGACGTCATATATGGACTGCCCCTCAGATGTAAACTCTGAACTTAGTTTATACATAAGAGTCTGACCTTTTATAAATAAATTACGACGAAATCTCTGACAACATGAAATCCACTTTATCGGTACTATAAATTAACACAATGAGTGCAACGTGACCCAACCATCCGCTCGATTCAACTTTTCTCACGCGTCTTTTATCGCTTCAGAATCGCAAGAAGGCTGAAAAACTATACATATCCATTCAAAAGACAGCAACATATCATCAGTACTATATATCTGAAACCTCTCACTTTGAAAACAAAATTCACCATGAACGCAGTTGTTTTCCTTGAGTAATAATAGACAATACTATCAAACCGAATCAAACTCATTGGTAAGCGGATAAATAATTACAAACATTATTATGCCAGAATTATCGACTTTCGTAAAGCGATTGAGTCTGTCTTCCACCATATGCGTATGAAACTTGTGCCAAGAAATAAAATGGAAAACGTGCTGATAATATATACAAAGAGAGATCGATCAACGTGAGGGTGTTACTCAAATGCAAGGTGGGGCCCCGAGTGGTCTAAAGCGTTCTCCGTTACGGATCACTGCCATCTCACCTCTGTCTGCGTGGGTTCGAGTCTCGGATCAAGCCAATGTGGGTATGTGAGAAAGCTTACCAGTAGCTTCTCGTGGGTCGGTGGTTCTTTCCGGGGGTTTTCTCGGGTTCTTCCCCAACCATTAATACTGGCCGCCATGTTTAGCCCATCGTGTGCTGAAAAATGGCGTTAAACCCTACAAAAACAACAACAACAAATGCAAGGTTTATCTAACCCACTTCCGTTCCAAATCAGACCAGTATCTCTTCAGTGATATAACCTGATTTAGTATCTGTATGAAAGCTATTGTTATAAATTATGTCTGCTTATACGTCAGATTCATATAGTTTATGGTATGCTGATGTATATTCATTTTGTTTGAATCTTTGGCTTGACTGAAAATCAACCTTTACAAAGCTTACACCTGTTTTGAATCCTTATATAACTCACTGTAAATCAAAGATTACATCCATGAGACGGGATGTACACCGTGTGATGAGCCTTTCTATATTGATTTAGTTGAGACCGAGTATGCTCATCTTTTTCAGTATCAGTGGGTATTATTTTCTTAAAATGGCATTAGCAGTAATGCCAATAATGAGCTATGGCATTGAGATAAAACACCATGCCTTAAGCTAACCGTGACAGTTGAACACGAACCCTTTTCTTGTTCCTAGCTTTATAAATATATTTTATCACATAGTTAATCCCGTGACACTATGCTCTCCAGCAAGTTTAGGCATGTGATGATCGCCAGCAAAATACTGTGTTTCATTCTTTTTATAATTTAGTATGCCTTTAGGCATAGAAGCGATTGGCACATAAATTGGTATGCATATTCTGATAGTGAGAAAGAGGAAGCAAAATTTATTTTCTCTCCTTGGTGAATTTTATGGATTCTCAAAACTGCACGGGTGCTGCGATGCATATGATTAAATATTACGCACGGCTTAACAATCGTGATCTGAATGTGCCAGTGGTATGCCTTTATTAACACGACACTGGTGCGCCATTATAGGTAAACAATGGGAGTAGTATGAAAATAGGAGTTGGTCATTTTCATTTATTTGCTTCGGGTGGGCGAAATCTCACGCCCAAAAGCTCGTGCTATTTAAATTAAAACAATAATACGGAGCTCCCATTATTTACCTACTAACAAGTTAACCCATAGTCTTTGGTGTCCGACGTTCAGTCTCAAAAATACAGCATTGAGAACCATACACTGAAGACAAAATGGTGCAAGTGATTAATACATATTAATTAATGTGTCTTGATAAATGGATTAGCTTAATCATAACATCCTGTTTTTCTTTTCTTTACACTATGTGTGTTTCATACTGATGTTCTTCAATAGAGTAGCAAGCAAATGTTCGTTGGATTTAAAGTGGAAATAATCATGTACCGTAGCACTTAGTTAAGGGTTTGAATTTTCAGACGGTAAGCTTGAAGATGGGTTCTGTTATTCAAATAAAGAGTTAACTAAAAGATGATCACTGTTGAAATCTTAGGTTTCAACAACTGTTTCTAATTTGCATGCTTAGCGATATTATCGGTGTATATTTATTTAATCTTCTTAACCTAATCGAAATACAAAGAGTTAATATGATTGTGTTAGCAAAGTGTTTCTTCAGATTCTCAGAAATAAGTACCTTTTTAATGTTAAATACGAATTTTATACATTTCAAAATGAGATATTGAAATACATTACTGGAAAAAAATATGTATTGCCACATTCGCGATTACTTTTGGAACTTCTGTTATTTCTCTTTTCCCATTTAGCAAAAAAAGAAATCCTTATGTACGTTACTCGAAACTGAATTTCTATATGTATGATTAATTCATTCTTCTTCTTCTTCTTCTTCTTCTTCTCTCTCTCTCTCTCTCTCTCTCTCTCTCTCTCTCTCTCTCTCTCTCTCTCTCTCTCTCTCTCTTAAGATGAACAGATTTGTGATCGTTTCCAGACAGTACACCCCTCTAATATACGTTTGTGTAACAAATGGTGAAGGGCCTAAAAGAAAATGACTAAATACGGTCTCCAAATAACACAACTAGTCTTCAGGTATTAACATTTTATAGTTATTCATCCACGTGAATCATGCATATAGCAGCAGGGAAGTTCTACAGACCAGACGTTCCAGACCAAATAAACCTTCCTACGAGAACTTTCTCCGTAGAAGCCTCAGAAAGCCAAAATAAACCTTCCTACGAAAATTAATTTGCGTAAAATCCCCGCCGAGTGCAATTTTTGTGTGCATTCGGGCAAGTAAAAAAGGAAGATTTTCTGGGGGGGGGGGTCCGGGGATATTTTTTTTGTGTTAGTGTGATTTTGCAACGTTGGGCTGCAATTCCCAATTTTACGTCACATTAAAATAATATACTTGAAAATAATATGAGTCAGAAAACTAGCACAGTTGGAGAGCCTCATTCTGCTAGATTAGCGCGAGAGCAATTAGCTGCAGTAAAGAAACTTATCCCGACAAAACAATTATTTAAGAGAAATGTTCGTGGTTACGAAGATACGCAACACGGAATTGCTGAGATATCGTCGAAATGGCTAAAGCCAGTCACTGGAACAATCGAGCAGGTTGTATTTGGTGACGAAAAAGATCCAGATACCAGGAAAAGGGGAATTTTCCCCATGTTGAAAGGTATCGAGGAACAATCACGAACATTACCGGATCGATTAGCAATACTAGCACAACAACAAGGGCAACAACCTGCAATTGATTCTGGAGCAAGTAAGGGAAAACCTGGAGTAGGAAAACCTGGAGTAGGAAAGAGGAAGTTTAATATCGAGAATATAAGAGAACATTTCACCGATGAAGGATGGGAAATGATATCACAACCGCTCTCGACACTGTATAACATAGATCGATTTGGTCAATTTGCGGAAGATTATTTTAGCGGTCGAAATGAATTTTTGACTGGAATAGGAAAAAAAAGATATGCAAATCGTGACAGTTGGTATGGTATGTTATATAAAGTTTATGCGGGAAAAACACAGGTGAGTAAGGTAACGGATCCATATTACAGGAGATTTTTAGCAGCAGCAAGAGATACATATAACTATAATAAGCAACAAGCGGAAGAAGAAAGGCAGCGAGTAAAGGAAGAAAAACAACAAGCGAAAGAAAGAAGACAACAGGAGAAGGAAGAAAAAGCTAAAACACGGAAAGGAAAAGCAAGACCAAAGGAAGATATTCAACCACAGGAAGAAGAATTTCAACCACAGGAATTAGGAGCTAGACCAAAAGAAAGAATTCCACCTCAGAAAAAGGAGAGAAAATCAAAAAAGAAAAAAGATCAGAGCGACCAGGAATCAATAATTCAACCAAGTGACTATAAACCACCACCTGTAATGGGGATGAAGGAAAAATTTACGACTCCCTCAGTATTAATTGATCCTAATTTACCCGCTGATATTTATTTGAATAAAGATAGCATGAAAATAATCAATGACGATAATGCAAGAATAGTAGTCGCTTCGGATGATTCTCATGAAAGAAGACGATTATTTTTGCAAGAACAATTTGTTAATACAGTCAGTGAGAGGGAATGGCCGGCGATAATTTATTTTGGTACTTTGGGAAAACCGATAGATTATTACGATAATGAATATTTAAAATTTTTAGGGAATGTTAATGAATACAAAAAATCAAAGGCGGCAGAAAGCTCACCACCTAAGAAGGAGGGTTTCACATTCCACCCCTCTTTATCATTGCGCCACCCGACGAACTGGAAAGGTCCCGTACTTTCACCTGAGCCAAGATGGGGTATCGTGAAAGGCGAGGCTTGGCCACTTGGATCCCCCTCCTCACCACTAGAAATATATTCACCACTGACATCGTCATCGACACCGCCATCGTCATCGCCATCGCCACCTCCACAAGAACCAAAGACAGGAAGCGGATATACCATTTGCCCTGACAGCGTTGTCAACGACGTGTCCCGCCTCGAAGTATTAATCGGAGGAAAACGAGCCGGAAATAACTCTCGTGAAATAATCAACGAGGCCTCAGATATTTGTCAGCGATTATTCCGTGGTGGTATCATCAACTCTCACATTTATAAGGAGTTCGTTGATGAACTCATCGATTAAAACAACACAATTGAAATAACATGATTGTTCACAAGCATCAGCGCAGACCTAAACAGGTCCGCATAGTAAACTCTCGATTGCCTGTATACAAATATATCCACGGCAATGGATTCGGCGATATCATTGGAAGTCTCGTTACGCGAGTAATACCTAAAATCGGACCCACGGTCAAGCAATTCGCATCAAAAGCAATAGGAAAGATCGGCGAGACTGTCATTTCTGGTATCGGTAATTTGGCCAGCAAAGGCTTCAATGCTGTCAAAAGTAAAATATTAAATTTAACGCGTAAAAAACAACCCGTCAAATTACCTAGCACCAGTGAAATGCCACCCGAAATCAGCAAAGCCATAAACGACGCAGCAAATAAAAAAATAAATGATCTCGCAAAGGAAGTTGCTAACGCAAATCTAGCAAATGAAGTTGCAAATACAAGCTTCATTTCAGGCAGTGGTCTTCGTTTTAGATGATATTCTTAATAATAAATGTTCGCACAAGTGTCAAACGAAGTGTTCGACATGGACGAGCCTGTAGGTAGAGATATATCCGTGCGAGATTTCCAGTATTTTTCGTATATTGCAGTTGAACCAAATACACCTAATCGCTTGGAAATTCAAGTCCACGATACAACAAGATATTTTCTTCCATCTGAGGCATATATCGAAGTTATTGGGGAAGTTGTTAAAACGGATGGTACCAATTATGGGGCAGATTTTAGAGTGGGATTCGTCAATAACGGTATTATGGCATTATTCAAGAGTGCCACTTACATGATTGACGGAAGAGAGATTGAGTCAATTACCAATGATATTGACTTAGCAACGACGATAATAGGCCTAGCGAGATACTCGGATGATTTTACTAGATCAGCTGGCCCTAGTATGATGTTTGCCAAGGATAATACTAATCGTCCTGAAAGTAGGCCGTTCCTTGTCAGACAACCCAACAATCGCGCCAATCCTGCTGTTCCCAATAATGATGTCGAAGATATGATCATTAAATCTTATCCTGATTATAATCTCGGATTTACCACGCGAAAGTCCATGCTATCACCAGGTAACAGAAGATTCGCTTGTGCTATCCCATTATCTCATATATTCGGATTTTGCAGGCATTTCAGGAAAATTATCTACGGAGCAAAACACACCGTTACGTTTGTCAGAAAGGAAAATAGCAACGATGCTATCTGGCGAGAAGGTGCCGTCGATTACGCTACCGGCGTGATAGGTCCCAATGATGCCGCGAATAATAACGGCATAGTAAGATTACTAAAATTTACCTTGTGGATGCCAGCGATAACTCCATCAATAATCGAGGAAGAAAAATTATTATCATTCATGAACCAAGGCGGTAAATCTGTCATGTCATGGCTGACAACAACAACATATTCCACAACTACCAATATTAATGGTGATTTTACCTGGCGTATTGCATCGCAGCAAGGTACCTCTGCACCTAGGCATATCTTTATCGCGTTTTTGCGTACCAATAGATATCATCAATTATACAGTCATATGATATTTGATCACATTGAAGCGACAAACGTGTCGTTGAGAGTAAATGGCCAACAAGAACCATCCGAGGAAATATCAATTGATTTTGAAAATCATTCGACGGCTCGTGCGTATCATCGCTTGCTAAGTTTCATGGGTCGCGATCAAAATATCGATACGGGATTGCAAATATCACAGCTAGATTTTAATACTCACTATCCTATCTATTACTTTTCCCTGGAACATCTCGATTTGGTAAAACAATCTGTCGTTGATATCCATTTCAAAGCCAGAATTAACACAGGTGGAATTAATCACAAAGTGATCGCGGTTATTCTCAGCGATAGAACAATGATCTTGGAGGGAATCAGTGGTAGAATGAGAATTATAGACGCTCCTGTCGAGAAAATGTGACAAAATCAAATATTTCTAAATTTAGATTAAGCGATTATTAATATGACTTACGAACACGTCAGTGTAACTCTGACCCCGGGTCAGATGAAAAAGCTCCAAACAGCAACAGCAAAGCGATGCGGTATGAAATTAACCCTGAAAAATGATCAAATTCAGGGTGGACCTAACAAACTATCGCTAACCAAGAGTCAACGTGAACGTTTCTCCAAGGCCAAATCAGCAAATTCCGGCGTTCATGTGAGTCTTTCCATAGGCGCCATCAGAGACATGGTCAAAACGGGCGGCATTTTCCCTCTATTTGTCGCTCTTCCAGGGCTGCTAGCTGGGGCTCTTCCGGCAATTGCAAAAGCGGTAGGATTAGGCGCGCTTGGAGGTGTAGGTTCCAAAATAGCACAAAAAGTGATGGGAGGGCGATACGGTAAAAAAAAGGGAAACGGCCTTTACCTAAGACGACCCCCGTACGGATCCGGCCTTTACCTAAGACGACCCCCGTACGGATCCGGTCTGAATTTAGGTTACCAGCCTCAAATTTAGATTTACTCAGCGAAGTAAAAAATAAAAAAAAAAATTTTTCAGAGGCGTATTTATGCGGGATCAACTACCAGAAAAACCAAACCCCACCGAGACAGGAATAATAAATCTCGATTCAAATACCGGCCCTGGCACACACTGGGTCGCCTACGCGATTAATCCTCGCGAAGTTGTTTATTTTGACTCGTACGGATTAGCACCACCGAAGGAATTTATCAGTTACGTGTCTTCGTTGAATATTCCAATTTGGTATTCGACACTTCCGATGCAGACGTTAATGGATCCACCGATATGCGGCCCTGAATCAATTAACGTCCTCGACGCAATTTCAAAATCATCCGGTCCGTATCATAAAATTGTATTTGAATATGCCATAGATAAATATCATGGTTGATATTTACGGTAGATCGCTCTTTAGGAAGGAAAAAGCAGAAGTGACTGACGTCGATCTATCAAAATTCGCAACCAGGGATGATATTAACAATCTTCTATCGCTGTCAGAAGTAGATCCTGGCGAAGTTGCTATTTTTCAAGCCGCGAAGGAAGATTACAAACCAGCAACGTCAAAATAGCTGATATAATCAAGCGAGACGAATATAATGATCACATCAGTCAATTTACTCGCCAATCGGAGATGGTATTAAAATCTATCGCTGATATTACCGATATCATCGCGGAGTTTCCCCCAAAGGCGGATATCGTGGATATAAAACAAAAAAATAGCGAGCTATCAGCGGCGTTGCTCCTAAAGGCTGATAAGACATTACACGACGATCTTCAGGACAGAATGACAAAAAGACTTAACAGGCTAAATAACGATCTTAAAAAACTCGACGATACCTTAACTAAATTTAGTAAAAAAATCGAGGAAGATATAAAAACATCCGTCGATAATATCTCCACCGCCGCAGACGAGCTTGCAAAGAAAAAAGCCGATCAAACATCGCACGATGAACTTAGCGAGAGAGTAAGAAAAATCAGCGAAGATATTACTAAAATTTTCACCGATGTTACCGAAATAAATACCGCGATGGGTCAGAAAAGCGATCAAGCATCGCACGACGATCTTAGCGAGAAAACAAAAAAAATCAACGAGGATATTGCTAAAATCAACGATGAAATTTCCAAGACGCGTGAATTAGCGCGTCAAAAATTCGATACATCAGTGTATGACGGAGAAATTCGAGACTTAAATGCGAAACTTCTTGACGCAACTACAAAAATTGACGATATTAGCACAAAAATATCATCAGCGAATCTTAAAAAATTAGCGCGTATTTCGATACCAGCGGAGATAGAAACAAAAAATCTTCCCTGCCATGTACCATTTGTGTTAAAAACACACAAAGGTATATGGACACCCGAGAATAACACATTTAGCTTTACCGCGCCAATTAATGGAGTATATCGAATATTTTTTCTCTCCGTGATAAAATTCAAGATAATAACCGGAGTTTATAATATCTACGACGAATTTTTAAATATTTTGATACTTACAGATTACCCGGAAACATTTACGCTAGAACCACCAGATAGAACCACGACAGAACCAACCAATTATGTTGTAATTATCGAATATTTATCCGGAACATACCACACAATTGGTTAGATAAATAACTAATAAATGACCGCATCGGACTACCGATACAATCAGGCGCGTTCATGGCAGGATTCGCTAAAAAAGCTCCTCGACGAGTATCAGATTAAAATAAAAAAATATCAACGCAGATTAATTGCCATCGATGTTGCTGTGTACGCGGTAAGTGCAATAGTCGCCGGTGCGGGAATAATCTTATCTGCGGTGACAACAATCGCGCCGATCGCAGCAACGATAATAATATCATCGACAACGACAATCGCTGGTGTTCTCAATATCATCGCGAAAAAAATATCATCATGCACGAATGAGAAATTATCCCTGTACACGAGTAAATTATCCCAGGTCAACGGCGCGTATTCAAAATTATCGTCGCTGCTTTCTGAGAGTCTCAACGATGGCGTTATATCCGATCTAGAATTTTCTTCGATGATAAGTATTTACTCCGAGATTGAACAAATGAATATCAATAATGTCCGAACTAGCCCAAAATCGTGACAAACACGACTCCGCTGACAACAACACTGATATCGGCAAGCTCAACCAGGCCAGAATTTAGTATCGATTTTCCAATACTAATCAGCGTCAAGGAAATTGCGCTGTCACAGTTACGCGTCTATAACAGCTGGCCCAATGTTAGATCGAAATCATTTGGTAGATTATCATCGAATAATTCGCTTGTTTTTGCCAATAAAAACCGCCCCGATGGAACTCCCGATTGGATCGTCGTTGGCATACCAACAGGCAGTTACGAAATTGAGCAACTAGGTAAGGAATTTACCAGTAGAATATCAAATATAACCGGCGATGCTACTCCAGGAATAAAAATATCCTCGCACGATCCAACGTTGTCGTCGATAATCGAAGTAAAATCGCCATATATCGTTGATATTTACCAGTCATCGATTAGGACAGTTCTAGGTTGGCCCGAAATCGCACCTCTGGCAAAACCAGAAAAACCAGATTTTATTATTCCAGGTTGGCACGAGGAAGCTCCTCCAGAGCTACCGGAGCCAAAAAAATCAGATTTTACCACCGACGAAGGATGGTACGGAGATAACAAACACAAGCCTCTGATCGGTAGCGCCATCAACCTCATGAATAACCACAAATTTAACCTGGTAATGTTCGCTTTTACTTTTATTAACGAAAGAATTCTCTCGTGGTTGCCTCTTCCTAAAATTCCCCCCGGTGTGAAAATCTTCGACGCTACCAACATTAACAGGATAATAGCCCCCATAGACGGTATCTTGGTAAGAAGAACCCTCGACGAATTTATTCAAGAACATAAAATACAATTAAATTTATTGCGGGAATCATTTCATGAATGCATCTTAAATAAATCAGGTTCATGTAGCGAAATTATCGAACGCGTGAAGATTTTAAATCAACTCGTGAATGATATTGAATATTATCACGACATGTTCATTCGGGCGATAATCGACGATATATCAATTGCCGATTATGTTCTTCCTATTTGCAAATTCGAGTTGATCAGAAATTCAGGAGAAAAACAAAAATTCATGAGAGTATTTGAATTAACCGAGGAAACGCTACCAAATTTCAAATTTCCCGGTTATAACGTCGATGAAATGAGAAAATCCGTCACTGATACCATCGATGATTTATTTCCGAAATTACATGCCGCGTGGACTAAAAAAATACAATCAGAATCGATTCTCAAACATAATAATGATCCTGCCGGGCAAGGGCGGCATATCTCGCCAGGTATCGTCAATATAACGGAGGTTATCGCGATTTATCTTCACGCGGATGTCGTTGAAAACAGCTACAACGTGGATTCGTCTGTGTCAGAGCAGGCACAGCAGGGATTTATCTTATATTCGTTTTCACCTAGCGCATCTCCGGGTTTTTTGATAATAAAAGAGCCAGTAAATCCGTTTTATCTGCGATGTCATAATCGATTATTATCGAGGATAAATTTCAAACTAACGGATCAAAATGGACATTTGCTTGATATACGCGGAGAAACATTGAGTATCAACTTGCTGGTGAGATCGTGAGAATCGTAGATTTTCGAATCTGTCCACGGAAAAAAACAGGCCAAAAAAATAAATAAAAACCAGGGAAAATTTCAAAATTAATATATTTTTTTATTTTTTGTTTTTTTTTGTGATAAAATCTTCAAGATTCGGGAATCGAGGATTCCTTGACTTTTTCATCGACAAGCTTTTTCAGCTGCCTGATACGCGAGCTTGTAATTTTTCTCGATTCGTATTCGTCTGACAATTTCGATCTGGTTTTTTCTACTAGCGTCGATAATTTAACAAAATCCTCGATTTGATCATCGCTGACAGTCGCAAGTGATTGGTACATGGCAATTTGGATCTTTTTTATTAATTTGTACTCTGACGGCAGTGTGTATCTGTACTCGAGCTTTCCCTGAACAATCGTCTCAAATTTGGACCGGATTTTACCCGCGTCCAACTCTGAGGATAAATTTATATTTTTCTTTTTCAGGTCATCGATGGCTTCGATGATGTTACTTATATTTTCTTCGTCCATTATACAAATTTGTAATATTCAATTAATTTTTAGAAAATATTGAGATTTTTAATCAGATATTATCGGAATATAATAAAATTCGATCCACTCGCCAAATAGATATGAGAATGTCGCGTTGATTATTTTTTCTGTTGCACGTTGCACCGATGCTGGATTAATACTAAAATATTTTGCAGCGGCGTTTATCGACTCAAATGCAAGCTCCTCGCCTGTTTCTCGATTTACCGATTTAACTGCCTTAGATGGTCGCCGTACGCCACCGGCATTGCCGGATCTGCAATTTTCACTTTGAGTTACTTCTCGAAGGTTAGATAGTTTGTTGTTAAGTTTATTTCCATCGATATGATCGATAACGAGACCGATTTCTATTGGTCCGTTGAAACATTCGAATACAAACTTATGACAAAAATAACTTGCGCATCTTCGTTTTTTGTTTTTGTTGATGGTAAAAACAAGATAACCTGAATTACAAACCTTACCGACCCGATTCTTTGTTCTAATATTTCTAACGATACCATCCGATGACGCCTCGTATCCCTCGATGATTGGATGAGATCTGAACTCGCATGTCATTGTTGTTGGAGGAATCGTTGATTTCAAGTTCATTATATAATAATTATATGTCTAAATCGTATTTGCCTTGAATCGATTAATATAATCTTCTTCGCATGTTATAACCGACGAGGATCTTTTTTCGTAATATCTCCGTAATTCTCGATAATTTTTCCCTCCACAGGACAAACACAACCGTGTCTTTCCTCGAGTGCCAACTTGGCAAACTAAACATCGCTGTGGTCCTTTACTGCCACGTCGAATTGCATATATATGAGCGCCGCAATAATCGCCTCTGCAGGATTTATCACAGAAATTTGTTGAACCGATTAGTATCCATTTGCAATGCATTATTATAATTTAAACATTTGTCTAAAATATAATCATGGATGTATTTGATCTTGATGAGGCAGAATATATTATACCTGAAGTTGATCGGGCCAAGAGAGAATTTTTCGACGATGGAGCGATTCACACTTGGTCGACTTGGAAAACTAACTCTGTTGATGCTACGATGAATCTGGAGCGTGCTAAGAAAATAATCGAGCATATAAAAACCGAACACAAAGAAGAACGATTTATCTTTGGAATAAAATTTATCGCACAAATGCCCGACGATACTTGGATTATTCGTGATAAACGAGATCCAGTGCGTGGCGGTAAGAAAAATGTTATTCTTGATAAAAACTCTAAGCACGGATTGTTACTGGGGATCGATGGCCCCTATTACGCTAGGGCATATCCATCTAGTGCAGTTGTTTATGGAATTTATCGGCTAAATAATAATCCGGATGTGAAAAGTCTACCCGCGATGAAAGAATCACCGATGATAAACTGCGTGGCTGAGCGAGTCATCGAGCACATGAAAAACGCTCGACGTGGATCTGGTTTGACCCAGTTGAGGTTGGATAAAATTAATTCATGGGCAAAGACAGTTGCTGATGGTGCATCAGTGGATGATGTGGCTGCGTTGAGTAAGAAACTTAAGTTTCCTATCACGGTGAAAACGCTATCGGGAGAAATATTATACTCGTCGCCGTATAAATCTCGAGGAGCACCAATCGAGATTGTCGATCACAATTCACATGCGGGATCGTATTGTTAAATTTTATCCCGTGGAAAATTCTGCGACGGACAATTCCGATGCCATGTTCAGATATATCAAAATATTAGCCGCGTCTGATCCAATATCAATTTGGTTATTCTCGAGCGAAGAAAAATACGATCAGTTTATCTTGCCACGCGGAGATATTTACCGTGATGAAATATTACATGAATCGATGAGAAATCTCGCTGTGAAATATTCGTCAAATCCCGATCAGTTACTAACGAACTGCTTTACGGTTCCGTCTGTTGCTGCTCACGCTGCCAGAGAGAGAAACTCGTGGAAACCTACGAGGAATGAATATCTCGCTGATATTCAACTTAGCTGTATCGAATACGGCCATGGCGGATTGTGGAATACCAAATATTATTTCGAAGATATGATCTCCGTTGACATGAGCGCGTGTTATCCTGGAAGTTTCCTCGGATATGGCGATTGTGCGGATTATTTTGCTAAATTCGGCCATCCCACCAGCGAGATGACAAGAGTGGCAATTAACGGGCCGTTACCTGATTTTGCCATAACCGGATTCGCTTGTGTTACGTCATTCGAGTTTGCTGAAAATTTGCATAAAATTTGCTATATTTGGTTTGGTAGGCATTTATCTCAGCGCAAATGGGTTCCTACGGTGTTGTTGAGATATATGCTAGATTCGTCGATGCTAGTATCGTTGACAGTGAGCGAGGCGATTATATCGTATAGGAAACAAACTAAGGTGTGGCTGCCGACGGATTGTGACAACGCGAAAGATATCGGAAGAAAAATAATTGGCAAATTTACTCAAGGAGGATCCGTTGATCATAAACATCGACACGCTAGGTTGTTTATCAATGACGCCGAGATGGATTTTACTATCGCCGATACGGTATCGCGAGGAATATTCTGCAACAGAGAGAATATTATCATTGACGGAGCGAAGTTAGGTACCGTGATTAGTTACCTTGATGGAGAATCAGCGCAGTATACGCATTTACGATCGTCGATGCTCGCTTATGTGAGCATAAATTTACTGTCAATGATAAATAAATTTTCTGATATCGCGGTAAGAGTTGCAACGGACTCGTTTTATATCGATAAAAAATACCAGTGCAGGCTGGAAAATTTAATCACCGATGGTAGCTCTTGGGGAACGTGGAGGATAAAAAACGAGGATATTCTAGATTATTGTGAAGACGCCGATGTCGAAGATTGCGATAAATTTCATCGAGATAAATTTGAGGAAATATCGACAGCCGCATCTGCATTTGACCCAATTTCACGCGGCAAATTCGTCTACATGAATGGTCCTGGTGGTAGCGGTAAAACAACGCGAGCAATAAATTTATTTGCAAATTCTGACATGATTGTGTTGACTCCGACACATAGATTAGCGCGAGAAATAAAGCAGCGCGGGATTAATTCTTGCACGTATCACAGTTATTTCAAGTACAGCGGTGGATCATGGGATTCGGCTCGCATGGGAAATAAATATATCAACAAGATCATAATATTTGATGAAATTTGCACGGTGAATCTAGATACGCTAAAATCAATCTTGACCTGGCTGGAGGGGAAAAATACCGCCGTGGTAATGTGCGGAGATCACGGTCAGCCTGATCCGATTGATGGCGAACCTCCTCATGAGTGGCTCAGAAACTTCGTTGACTATTACGAGGAAATCGACGTCGATTATAGATCGACGGATATTTTACTGACCGAATTTAAGAAATTAATTCGATTACAACCGAATAAGATTCAATGTGACGTAATGAGAAGAATAATCGACGAGACTCCGATGGATAATTTTTTAAATTTGTGGCGTCCCGATCATCTGATTGTTGCTAGTAGGAAAATTGTTCGTGATACTATCCAGGAAATGTTATTCAAGTTGCACTGTGAGAAATTTCCAACGTTGCAGGTACCATTATGCTACAGACCCACTGATACTAGGAAACAAAATATTAGTGTTACTTTGCCCTGCGGAGAGGAAAAGACCTTGGTCTTGAATGATATTATCTTCGTTGATATTAATCTTGTTAATGACGCGATAAACGCAGAAAAATCGCCATGGAAACTTGGATACGCAACAACGATACACTCATCGCAGGGATTGACCGTGCATGGCCAAGTTTGGATCGTCGACGATAGAATTTCCTGGTCAAATTTAGTGTATTTGGCCGTGTCGAGAGTAAGAAAATTATCTCAACTAGGTAGAATTCGAATAAATCACATAAGTGACGCTGGCGGTAGTTGAGTATCTTCGGGTACTATTTGTAATTCTTCTTTGGTAAATCCGCGTTGTGGCGCTAACGAATCTAGAATATAAATTGCTGGTCTTCCCGATGATCTTGTTACGGCTGATATTTTGTGTGTTGTGACGCTCCAGTTTGGATCGGTTGCTCTTTTTCTTCCTCCTTCAGCCTCGCCTTCTTTATATAAATATCTGACTGTGACACTACCTAGTACAGGCTGAATTGTAGAATCTCGCTTTAGGGGTATATTCGATTTTGTAATTGCAATTGCGGGCTTCATCGATATTGTTCGAGTTGTCTCGTTATTTAGTGCGTTAATTACATGGGGCAATCTTGATACCCAATCGTGAGATCGATTATCCTGAATAAACTCACGCGCGTACTGATATCCGAATAATCTTTCCGCGAGCGTTTTGTTGAATCTTTCGACGATAGCTTGATTGTGATGAACACCTACAATACCGCGACGGATTTTAACATTATTCTTTTTCATCAGTGAAGTAACCGCACCGAGAAATTCTCGGCCAGGATCAACCTGAAGAAGATTTGGCCATGTCAACGGGGATCGTGAATAAATTTCGCTAAACGCCTTAGCGATCTCCGTTGCTGTTTTATTCGATAATGGCTCGGCTTCTTTATACCTGCTAGCGATATCAACGACTGTCAGGACGTATTTATATGTGACTCCGTCGACGGTATCGTAAGGAAGAAACATTAAATCAGCCTGATGGACTTCATTAGGGACACTGACGGTGAAACTTGCATATGGTATTTTCTTAGGTGGGGGAAGATATATTTGCCAGATTGCCTGTTTCGATAACCACGATTCAGCGGTGGATTGTTTTACTTTAGCGGCTTTAGCGAGTTTGGCAATTGCTGATTTTCCTCGCCAAAATCCTCGCGGAGAATAATATATCTGCTCCATTATTATTTACCAGCACCGAATACTAATTTACCTTTCATTGCGCCTTTTATCAACCAAGTTGCCAATTTTTCTTTGAAACTTTTGTCAGGAATCGCGTTTAGTGCGTGAATTAGCCTGATATCAGCGAGATGCCTTTGTTGTAAATCCCCGCTGCGATACGCGAGATCGTGGTAGTAACAAGCGCTATCGATGGCGTTTACCGGATCTTCACCTTGCTTTGGTTGGTTATTATCATCGAGTCTGATATCAAGCCTCGTTCCAGGTCCGCAGTAATTGTATCCTGGTAGATGCTTCTCTCCGGGATATTTCGCCCAGGGCAGCCCAGGTAGATTTTTCAGGGAGGCGGCGATATCTCCTCCGGTTCTATTTTTTTTTTTTACAAATTTAAACTTGCGTGTCCTGCAAACTTCGCATTCCCCCTTGATTGCGTTCCTGTTGTTGCGTGTGACGATTTCGATTGGATTTAACGTAGCTGTGTGAGTGCGACACTTAACACAATATAGATCCATGTATTCTAGTAACATGAATGTAATTGATTTTTCCGCCACGAAGCGACGCGAGCAAGTAAAACATCACGCGGTATTACCAAATTCGATAAGGATGATAATCATTGGCCCGTCCGGTTCTGGAAAGACGCAGTTGTTGCTAAATTTGATTATGCGATGGCTAAAATGGGACAAATTGTATTTGGTTGCACCGTCCGTTGATGATCAGCGTTGTTATCAGGTGCTAAAGGAGTTCAGTGACAATACCGATGAGGGCACAATCGAATTTATCACAGACATTAATGAAGCTCCATCCGTGGAAAATTTAGATGGCGATGTTAATAATCTCGTTGTTTTCGATGATGTTATGCTGGACAAGCAGACCAACCCGGCTAGGATATTTTCGCGTGGCAGACACAAGAACACCGATGTGATTTACGTGACACAGCGATATATGCAGATTCCCAAGGTGATCAGGGACAATTGTAATATTTTGTCGGTGTTCAACGGCGTAGACACTCACACGCTGAGAAATATTCATCAGACCTGGTGTAACGGCGACATGGACATAAACAAATTCAAAAATTTCTTCAGCCGCGCTCAGGCAACACCGCACGGTTTTATCACGATTAATCTTCATGATCCGCGTAGTAGGTATCGAATCGGTCTCGATCAAATTTATTCATGAAAAAGAAGCCCAACGTTGCAAAATCACACTAACACAAAAAAAATACCCCCGGACCCCCCCCCCCCCCCCAGAAAATCTTCCTTTTTTACTTGCCCGAATGCACACAAAAATTGCACTCGGCGGGGATTTTACGCAAATTAATTTTCGTAGGAAGGTTTATTTTGGCTTTCTGAGGCTTCTACGGAGAAAGTTCTCGTAGGAAGGTTTATTTGGTCTGGAACGTCTGGTCTGTAGAACTTCCCTGCTGCTTGCATATTGTCATTGATTTAATTTACATAACCAGTTACTATTCTATATTCGGTGTCACCATACAGTATCTTATTGATGTAACACTCTGCGACAAACGGATACATTTTGAGGAAAATCTTATTGCTGTTAAACTCTGCGACACAGGGATACATTTTGAGGGAAAAACATCTTATCAGGGTGTATGGTGTTAGCCGCTGCACTCGATTATTAAGAGGATATACAATGTATGTCATAGCATAGGCGCAAGCGAAATTATTTTCCACGGAAACCTTGATACATATTACTAAAATTGTATAGCAGAAAAATGTATTATTGAACGGTACACTGCACAGGACTAATAAATATACAATATCTGAGTACTGTAACTTCACTGAAGCGTGCCGAGCTTTGGATACAGAAAATAGAAAACGGTTACCTTTGATTCTTAGAAATATTTTTTATATACAGAGAAAACAAGCTACATTCAAGTTTTAGGAAAGAAACGCGGTGGAATATTTTTTTTAAAAAAAGGTCCTGGTTGCTGATAATATGCCACGTGGGAACAACTCGGTGTGACACACTTTTCACTTTTTGAGACATTAGGTAGATGCATTAGTTAGATTATTTGAGGCTGCAAAAGCTCTAAACCACTTAAGCAAGAGATTAATCACACAACTTTATTGCAATAATATTGAATACATATTGACAGTGTGGGAGGAAACAATCCTATTGAATTTATCCTTGTTTACTAAACAGATATACCATGTATAATACAAATTACCGCCTCTTTAGAGAATCCGACATAAGACTGCAGTGTGTATAGAATATCAAATTTGTATTAATATGTGTTAAATGGGGAAAACAAATTTAAATAAGAGTTGATTTTGTTTGTTTGTTTGTTTTTTTGTGGGGGTTGGGGTGTTGCTTTTGTACCTGGTTGACTTCATCCATATTTTGGAGGTATGCTTAGTTGACAATTTTACCAAACTGTATAAATGTTATCTTTCTAATTTGTTACAGCCTGTTACAGTTAATATGGCAACCAATTTCTCGGAAACGAAACATGATTAAAGCATCTTTAAACAGTCAATATTGGTAACCATTCCATTAACCTTTCTTCATTTGCAAGAAACTACGGTGCTTTATATTTTAATTATTTGATCTTTGATAGTTAAAAAACATAAAAGGGAGTATTATACTGTTTCCTTAATATGTTTTATGCTTCTTTGAAAATTGTTGTATGCTGTCTTTTACAAACAAAGTGAAACAAATATCAACTAACAGGCACTAAATTAAACGCCTAAAATAACATTTGTAATAATTTGCTATTTACCAGGAAAGGCCATTTTTTGTCTTGGGTACATGATAAGCATTTACATATGTTACTTAATTATTTTAATAAGGTAAACAACTTTGAAGAGAAAAAAATTATTTATATTCTAAATTGAATGGTGTCCACTCCTTTGACGATTATGTTTCTTTACCCAACAGTATCACATATTTACGTTTCACGGTTATTCTATTTATACGACACACTGCATAATTCAAATCAATCAAGGTTCTTTTAGTGTCCATGCATGTCACCAAACGTTGTTCTTTTAAACTCTTGATTACTTTATTCGCTGTGAAAATTTGTCGGGTGATTTTTCATAATTTCTTCTTGAGCTTCTTATTGTTTTTAATTTTATATACATAGCATTAATGAGCGTTCACTAAACCAAGACGTATAACGTGAAAACGTTTAGCTGTTAATTCTGAAGAAACGCCTTTCTGGATAATAGAATGCTATAATATAATTTTCTCATTTATATTATTACAGTTGCTTCTATACTACGGTTCATTGGAACAAAAGGAGACGAAGTATCATTTTTCCTCACAGATGTCCGCATGGGTTCAACTTTTGATATTTGGGGTACGTGTCCGCTTCGCCACTTTATTATGGACTTTTGAGTAATGAGTTTCTTTATTTTATACAGAAACCTAATTAAACATGTTCTAAATACAGTTTATATCCCTAATTAGTGGTATAAATAGATCGATCGGTGAAGATATTAGAGATTGATATAAGAGAGAAGAGATAGAATGCATTAACACTCTTTCGTACATCAAAACACGAAACATGGGACACAATAGACGTGCAGAATAAGACGAAAGAGCTGCAAAGATATTTCGATTCAAAAATATAAACTAGATGCACTCCCGGGAATAGACAAACTAAACCCGTTTTCCTTTTTCGAAATATTGAAGTAAATGTCGTCATAAACTGAAGCCAAAACTAGTTTCGTAATCTGTATTCAGCTGGAACAAACAAAATGAGGAACACAATCTTTAGGAATTTCTCTGAAACCAAATTTGCCTGCTTTTGTTATCATACAATATATTCAAAAAAATTACGCACGGAATAAACCAAATATATTGTTTCTTTCGTTTTCGTTAAGCCTTTCAGGATCGGAGATTTTAATGTAGACTTCTTCTCCTTTCTTCAAAAAAAATACGGATTCCATATGACTTGAGACTACACATTTCGTGTGAACACTGGATGGCTTACACAGAGAATTACAACTCTGCATAAGAATCGTGTCATATTTTGTTTCCGTCATAGGAATATGACGGTAGAGAACGTGGCAAAACGTCCCAAACTCTTCTGTATTATTCTTCCACTCTTGGCTGTACACTAGGTTGCTATAGATGTAATAAAAAGCACTTTCCAAAATTTGTAAGCTTCCGTTGACATATGTGAGTGTAGACCCTATAAATGATGCAGATGAATGCATGTTCCACTGGACTTTAGCCATGTACTGATCGGACTTATTTTGTGCTGGAAAAAAGATAAAATAGATAATTGAGCTAATAATAAATTTGTAATCTATCAGTTATATACATGTATATATATATATATATATATATATATATATATATATATATATATATATATATATATATATATACAGATTTATAGACTGATCTATGGACTGTTAGATAAGACCAACAGATGAGCAGACATACTGACAGATAGTCGGAGCAACATATATAACGAATCATTGGCGCATGCTCTGAGGGAGAGAGGCAGCGAATGTGTGATACTAAATGGTCCTGCGCTCTTTTTTTAATAAATCCATTAAAAATTAATTCGTGAGTTGTGAAATCAATTATTAATTTAATTAAAATAAGTGTATTGATTTGTTGGTAGTGCATTTGTTTCTTCTTTACTTTTGTCGGCTAGTATTTACTTAGTAATGTGTGTTATGAACATTTAAAATTTAAAAGTATATGCTGTGTTTAAAATAGGTATAAAGGTCCAAAATGTCTTTGGAATTCTATGACAAAATGCCAAGAATTACTTTGAAGTACAATTTCATAAAACTAGAAGGGAGTTATTTCCTATTAATAATGAAAACAAAAATTCCTTGCAATACGTCACACGCTATTAGGCACATTATACCGACGTACGCGTATGGAAAATGTTCCTAACCGTTTGACAACACATAAACAAGGTAGAAAATATAATATACACACCAGAAATGAAAACAAAGAGTAATTACCTATTGGTAATATGCCAACAAGCTTAGTATTTCCTTTGTTATTGTCAGCTGGCCCGCAGATAATTGGAAGATCTTTCACATAACCTGCAATCATAGTGTGATGACACTAAGTTGGTGAATCTCTTTTTCAGTTTTGCAAACTGGATGATGGAATACACACACACACAACAACAACAACAACAACAACAAGGGCAACAACAACTGCTAAAATATTCGTTTAAATAATAGCTACAATTTTAAATACATGTATAGAAATACTTGAAAGCGTCGTAGTGATATTAAAACAAAGATGGTATTCGTCCACACGGAATTGCATTCCTACAGTAGATACAAGGCTCATGCAAATACCATTAACTCTGAGATATTTGACGATGCACTATTCCAGTGCTTGATAAAGTTTCACTTGTTAGTTTGGAGATGGAAACACATAATAAGAAGACTGGTGATAAAAACATAAAACATCTAGACAACTTGCCTATCATTTATTTGAAGAATGCATGTATTTCTATATAGCATTATATCCAATTGCTACTCATGTGTTGGAAAAGCTTGATATTGTTTGTCATTTTCGGTGTATATGTATTTCTATGTATTTCGTTTACATACTTTTGTCGAAGTGTCAAGTTTTCAAAACCTATTAATCGGAACACACCGAACTTCCACATTTATAGAACAATTACGCTACAGTTAGTTTCTACATAGCTAATTACCTGTTCTAATCAAAATCTCCACTTAACGAAGTATTCATCAAATATAATTAAAGTCATTTTTTATAATATAAATCATACTACCGGATTAAATTAAACAATCTTTGTTTGAAAGTTCTCAATATTTTACTAAAAAGTTGTTGTTTCTTTAAACCTGTAAATGAATTTAATTACAACCAATAAGCAAAAGATCTTTCTATAACATGTTCTACTTCTGCATGTACAGCACACAGACACCTGCAAATACATTGTGTAACCTAATATAGATGTACAGCACACAGACACCTGCAGATACATTGTGTAACGTAATATAGATGTACAGCACACAGACACCTGCAGATACATTGTGTAACCTAATATAGATGTACAGCACACAGACACCTGCAGATACATTGTGTAACGTAATATAGGTAAATGACAGTGAGGAAAAAAAAATTCGGAAACGGAGAAACAGTTCTACGATACTGAGCAAAAGTGCATAATGTATTATCCGGATGCACTTAGGTACTCTCTGATATCAAGGCCGCTTAACTCCGCCGTTTAGACAGACTTCCTGAAAGAGTACAACATCCAAACTTTCCCACTTCCTTCATAAAGTACTGGGTGAGCTCCAGGTGATTTTTAGTCGAATACCGTTGTCAAAGATTTGCTGAGTGGCAAACGATTTGAAAGCCGCCATGCCGTTCAGTTTTCCAGTGTATGAACAGCATACCAAAGAGTAAATGCAGAATGGTATTTTATAGTTGGATAATCAGGCTGTGAATTGGGTAGAAATGCATGGAGAATACTTTAATGGTATTCACTGACGTACTGGTCACTTAAAAAGAACCTTGTTGTGCAGCGCAATAATCAGAACGTTTCAAATACCCCTTGTGCATCCTTTTTACTAACTGTCTCTGTTGATTGTGAGCCAGTAATTTCTGAATGGTCTTTAACATGCCGATAAAGAAACACAAGAACTAAATTTTATATAAATTAGGATAAGCCTAAACTTAAGACTCTCCTTTGAAATAAAAGAAAATGCCAGAATACAATTTAGAGAAAATGTTTTGCTCTGCATATTATTGCATCATCATGCAATTTTGATTTATTTTTCTCATCGACATAAATGTCATAAAGATAGCACTCTCTTCTCATGAACAAACTGTAGGATACATATAATAGCAATGCATCACAATATAGTGACCCAATGAATATTCACGTCCTACTTAATTGATTTGTTCTAGTGTAACTATGTTAAAACTATAACAATTAATTATCTCCTACCTTCACTTAGTTTAAGTCTTCTTTTTCTTTCCACCATCTGCAAAAAGGAGGATGGAAATAACTGCTACTCTCCAATAATATTTTTGAAAAATCATAGTACTACTTTGTAAGTCATCATCACATTTGTGAGACAACCGGATTTATCAAGTTTGACATTCTTACAGCATCTTCTCTTTAGTAAAGTATTCAACTCAATGTTATGCCACTGAATGCTAAACATAAAGAAACGTACTCTTGATGCGATGGAAAAAGGCTAACACGATTTTTCACCTTTGGACTTTGCCGAAGCTGATCTTTAACACTACATGGTGACTTCATCATATGGTATCCTCCAAGATCATTAGTACGATCTAGTTAATGCTATACTTAGTAGAAAACCTCGTGTACACAACATATCTTATGGCATAACAAGCACTGTTTGTGTAATCACAGCGATTTAACAATTATTTTAAGAGTTTTGCTAGCGAACTGATTAAATCACTAATATATTTTCACCACATTGATATAACATAGATATGTTTATATTCATTTAAAGCAGTGCTGTCCAACCCGAGGCCCACGGGCTGATTTTAAATTGCCCGCCAGAGCTCGAGCAGCTATAGAGGCATTGCTTTTCAGTTTTCTGGTGCGGCCCTCAGCTTCAAGAAAAACATTTTTCAGTGGCCAATGGTGTCAAAAAGGTTGGACAGCACTGATTTAGAGAATAACTGTACATTTATGCAACGAATCTGAATGACTACTACAATGGTGTTTTTTACATGTATATTCCTTTTACCACTTCTTGCAAAATATTTGAATTCCTAGCAGATACGTTCTGTAAAATTGAGATACATTGTTACATGTGTTTGTGTAAACACATAGAATAAGACTGAGGGAGAAAGGGAGAGAGAGGATATCTCCCTTCCTGGGTAATGTGCAAACACACCCAGGACAGTCATCGGCACAATTACATCCACCACCACCACTAACATTTGTATCAAAAACACAAGTACTTCTACCTCAGATAGTCCCCTCCTTGCTGTCTCGAATGTTTATAGCTACTTTTGTATTGTAAGCAAATAATAATCTTACCCTGGCCACTATTTCTGTGATGTCTGCAAACTTGCTCAAGCAACAGAGTACTGATGACCCGTCCCTCACGATGGACAAGTTCGAGAATATCCAAATGTCCTCATTTGGATTTAGTTCTATTTGTCGACATGTAACACAAAGCTGGAGATCCGCTATTAATGTCTGTTCTGTAGGACGAATCCTGAAAATTGTGATTACTGCTAAAACCAGACTTAACAGAAGTGATAAAAACAGGAGCAAGAAGACCAAATACTTTAGTAAAGAGATGTTTTTAGCGGGGACAACGGAGCAAGACATGGTGTATGAATGTAACAGGAGTATGTTTCTACCTTCCTATATTATTAACATTTCTGTTCAAGGAAGTTTATTTGTAGTTCGTGGAAAGAAGCATGTCAGCATTGTTTCCTGGTAAATTACGTGTAACTAACAAATTTCCAATCCAAAGATCGAGTTCTCTCTCTCTCTCTCTCTCTCTCTCTCTCTCGTAGTCAGCAGATGTTACAAGACATTGCCCTAATTTTTTTCGATACAAATTCATAGATACCTGACCTCCCATTTTGCTCGAAGCATCCAATCAGATACTACTATGGTTTGAAGAATAGATACTTCGGTTTTGAAAAGTGCAGTTTAGCCTGCCAAAGCACGTCTATTTAAAATGTTACCGTTACAAGTTCACACAATACTGAATCCGGTGTGCGCCGCAGCCAATATTAGGACCACAATAGAACATAAAGTTAAGTTTCTTATACCATGTTGTAATAACCTGCATTTAGGGAGTGAGGTGTGCATGCGTGTATACGGTAAACACTATTCATACAAGCCGCCCAATTCGGTCTAGAGTTTTTTTTTAAATCAGTGCATTAGCAGTGAATTTCTCAAATGAATTGACATTAATATTTTCGGGAATCCTTTGTTTCGTTTACTTCGTCGATTAATAGTTAGTTGGTATAGTCTATATGTTTTTGTGATAGCGAAAATAGGGAGTATCATGCCGGCGGCTGGCATCCTTGATAATTTGATTAATGGCTATTTCTAGTTAACCGTTTAAGACTGTACAATACATACTCAATGTGTTTATAGCCTCTGATGTTTCATTTGTAAAGAAGTAATAATATAATGAACTAATAGTATAGTGGTAATTTGTACCCTAACCTTGTGTGAAATTATCATATATCATACTGTACCGCAAGACAATTATAGTATTTCGGCTTAGTATAAAAACAACAAGACTGTCATGGTTATGAACTGACTTTAGATTCACTGTGTCTTAATAAATGAATCCTCTTGTGTTATGGTTGAAAAGAAATCAAGAGTTTGAGTTTACTCCATTCTCCCCCTTCTTAGTCAGCTGATAAGAAGCATCCTCATCCCTGGTGCCGTACTCCTATGTAGTATTATCAGGACCTAGCTCGGCCGTTACAATGTTTTTAATTCAATACAAAAATAAGTGACCAAAATTACTTATTCCCGATTTAAAAAATACAAAATCAAATTTTAACCCTCTTCAAGCCATTCGTAGCTAGGGTCCACGTAGATATGTTGAGACGAAATAATTTGTCGGGCCCAATCGGACAGATAGGACTTGTTATCGGTATGGGCTGTATAAAGCTGGATGTATACATTACATAATATATCAAGCATTTTTAATGATGTGAGACCCGACGTAACTCATTTATATCCGAACCGCTTTTCTGAATGTTCTAGTTAGGGATCTGCTAAAACAGCAGCATACGTTTAGAGAAAATTGCTGAGATGATTTCAAGACCTATTTGACTAAATATATGGTTTGTATAACAATGGCAGTTTAGGAGATTACATGCATCGTCCAGATATGGGTCCAAACATATCCTCCACAAATATTTTAACATGTATCCTTCTTTGAGAGTTTGTATCCAGAGGTTATATTCGTTCCCGAGAATAAGTATTTTTAAACATTCGTCGACAGGAATCGGAGAAATAGGAGAGCTTTTGTGGGTAGCAGTGATGTAAAACCGGTACAGAGAAGACCAGTTTTATAAAAACTTTGCACTTCGCGAATCTCTGCTTAGAATTTTTTTTAATTTCAAGCCCTTTTAGGTATATTCAAGTTAGAGATCAGCACCAACATCTAGAAAGGTTTCGAGACTATTTTGTCGAAATATTGAGCTAAATATATGGTAGGAATAAAAGCCTAGGAAGAGAAAGTTTATTCGGTCTGCATACTTACCCAAGCATTCCTTCTTGAAATGATTTTGAAAACTACCGTTTTTTGAGATCTTATATCTTGGGACATATTCGACCCAAAGAAAGAGTAGGTCTATTCTATTAAGGCATTACTCTACTGTGCAACCCTGCTGTAAACAAAATTTGATTTCAATGCCTCTTTGAGCTCCGCCTCAGATGCGGGAGGTCATGGGTTCGAACCCCAGCTGAGTCATACCAAAGACTTATTAAAATTGTACCAGCAGCTGCCTCGCTTGACGCTCACCATTAAGAGGTTAGTGTTAGGACTGGTCGGCCTGGTGTCAGGATAATGTGACTGGGTGGGACATCATGCTACATGTCTGCGGCATGATGCCCCAGTGCTAGACATCACTATAAACTGCCACACTGCAGACAATGCAACGACACGACTGAGAAAATTGTAAAGCTACGTTAAAAATACTAGCACCCACCCCCCTTTGACGTTTCTAATTAGAGATTTGCTCCAATATTAGAAACATGTTTAGTGAACAATAGCAAAGCCAATAATAGTTTACATCCAAAGCCCATATATAGATCATACAAATCCCATCCTGGAATAAAAACTTTGACAACGATCATTCTTTTTTATTTGTATTATGTTTTCATCCCCAACAAGAACTACTGAGAACATTTGTCGAGAAAATGCATGGGTATACGAGGACCCGTTTGGGTACAGGCATTATGAAAAAGAAGCAGTGAGAACCTTTTTATTTTTACATTTCAACAGCCTCTTCTTAGGGATCTACTCTAACTGTAGCAACAGTTCAGAGAAAATTTGTGCAACCCATTTTGAGAAATAGGGGGTAGATATATGGGGCAGTAAAAGAACTCGTAAGGGGGTTACATCTCATGCCTACATATGAACCCTAATATTCTCTCCTCAGATAATGTTGACATAATCCCTTCTTTGCGATGTTATCTATAGGATTATGTTCAACTCACAGAAAAGGTATTGAAAAAGTTCACCGATGGAAATCAGAGAAATAGGCGAGTCCTTATCGATATTGGGTATGTAAAACAAGTGTATACTGGATCGACTCTATGAACAATTTGCACCGACCGAACCCTTACTTTGATTGAAATCCCTCTTCGACAGTTTCTAGGAAAAGGTTAGAGTAAATTCCGCGAATATATTTCGAGAAATAGGGGGCTAACTATATGGAAACCTTACGCCCACATATGCACCCTAACATTCCCTCCACAAATAACTTTTGTCACGGACCCTCTATAAAGGTGTACATTGCGGGATATTTTATACTCCTAAACGAAGTGTTGACGAAATTCCTCAGTGGAATCAGAGAATTATAATCGGTATAACAAACGCCTTGTGTTAATTAAATCTTACGTCCATATATGGACCCTAACATCACCCCTTAAGGGATTTTTAAACAGATCGATTTTATTGAAATTATATAACCATGGATATGTTAGATCCCCAGACGAGGTATGGCAACATTCTTCGATGAGAAATCAACAAATTAAGAGGACCCTTATGGGTCCCAGCTATGTAAAGAAGGTCTATAGGGGACGATCATATCAATATCTTCTTCAGACTAAGCTTCTTCTTGGAGGGTATTGATTTCAACACCTCTTTATATGTTTCTAAATCGCCTCCAAATGTGGGATAAGGTTCGAAAAAATTGGTTGAGCCGATTTAGATAAATATGTGGCGTAATATGTGGAAAACAACAAAACCCTTAAGGGAATTAAATCTTTAGATCCACGTAAGGATCCTAACATCCATTCCTGAAATAATTTTAATATAAACCATTCTTTGGGAGTTTATATGTTCTAACCCCCAATAAGCACAGCATTGACATGTTAATATTGCTGTATCAAAGAAGAAGGAGGGAACGCACGGGTACCGTCTATGTAAACCAGCTGCATTGCTTATCGTGACTAGTGATTTCAATCCCTGATTTGCATGGTCGGTATGTTCCCTCTTATTTTTCTGATTCCGCTGAACGGAATTTTTCAATACTTATTCAGGGGGTCAAACATATCATTACGTAGAAAAACTGAAAGATTTTTTTAATGCAGAGTCGCTATAATGTAATGGGGATATTTCTGTTTTTGATGCTTGATCAAGCGCATTGTGAAATTGCAAGATGTTGAAATATCTCTATCGTAATGAACCAGGTACTCTACTTTATATTCTGATAAATGTATTCACCTAAAGATGTTGTATACGGAAAAAATCTAGTTTACTGGGGGGGGGGGGGGTCTTATTCTTTATGAAGTCATTCTGCATCAGAGACCTTCATGTTGACGTCATCCCCATGACGGACGAAAAATACAGATACCTTACGGCTGGATCGTAAACAAAGAATTGATGCATTGAATGGTTTGCACAAAGAATCACAGATCTGCACATAAATCATGCGATGGCTTGTTTCTGTTAAAGGAATATGGTGGTAACGAACGTGACAAAACGTCCTATAACCAAGTGTTGTGTTCCACCACTCTTGAATGTAAACGAGAATATGGCAGATATAATAAATAACCTTTTTCAATACCCAGAAACGTCTACTGACGTAAACAAATGCAGACCCTAGAAAAGACGAAGCGAAAATGACGTTCCACTATACTTCAGTCATGTATGATTTGATTCTTTAAATGCTAAAAACAAAGAGCAGCAGAACAATTAAATAAGACATACATTTTGGGATCATCGAAATCAGAGAGAGAGAGATGGGGGACGGAAAAATTGGTTTTGTAAGTTCAACGCCATTTTGCAGCACATGATACAACATACAGTGTAGCTAGTATACTTGACTTGTGTTTCATAAAAAAGAAAATTCGTATTTGAGTGCTGCAGTCAAGGTTTCCAGTTTATTTCCTCAAATACTAAACAATGTCTGAAATAGATAACAGTTAACAAGCTCATTCATCAGCGTAATCCTTTGTTATCAAAAATTAATTTCTATCTAAAACAATTCCATTATCAAAACGTATTGCTTGAAACATAAGGCCTCATTCTCGTTTGTGAGTAAAATGTAGATGTATACCAAAACAAGCAAATAAAATGCATGATATACGCGCATTATTCTACTTTGCAACATGCCACGATGAATTTACGTGAGAGATATGTATATTATGCCATTCTATGCTTCTATCTTTCTTTGTTATTTGCATCTGTACCTTCCCTACTTCCTTGTTACGATATCTAGGTAGATATGCTGGGCAATAATGTCAAGCCATCCAAAGACTGAAACTTATATTTGATGAATTGAGAGGGCTGCCGTTGAATAAAATTCCTGTTATTGGAATCGTAACAAATCATCTTATGTATGTACTTACTGAGAGGATGAACTTAGTGAGGCGAATAGTTTAGAAACTGACAGTTTCGATGGGGTAGTCCCGATTAATAATAGCAGGAGATGGGGATGACGCACCTGAGTTGGAGACGGTATTGTTCTGTTTTCTTCTCTTTATTTTCTACTTGAAAAGTTGCAAAACAAAAAAATGAAAAATGTAAGCAAACTTACACTTCCCAGAGTGTGCCCCAGCAATAAAAATATCACAAGCATTGTAACAAGATGTGATCATTATAAATTAGTATCAAAGTCAAAAACAGCTGTGACACGTCGACCTCTATGTTGTAAATGTTTGTCTGTTAGATTTACCGAACAAACGGCATTACTTAGTAATATTCATAGACAAATAGAAAAATCCTCCCCATAAGCTCATTAATAAAAACAATATTTTACAAAATATTCCACAGACCACATTTTTGAAACTCTAAAGCTGAAATGGATATTGGTTAAGTTTGTATTTTGATAATTTACATTAGGAAAAGTCTCCTCTATGTACGATCATTGCTGTAGATGGGAACGACGTCAAAGGGTTCAAACGAGTTTGTTTTCCGGTTACTTGGACCTTTTGACATGACTTCCTTAGTCCTACTTATTTGGACTGGATTTTTGAAACTTTCAAAACAATATTTCACCGGCAGATTAAACTCTCTCTCTCTCTCTCTCTCTCTCTCTCTCTCAGATGTTTGGCATCACTTTGCAAACATTCTTTGCAAAATATTGTTATCAACTTAACTAACTCTAATTTCACGGCGGGTAGTTGTGTGCGATAGGGTAGCAGAGACTGAATATCTAAATATCTAAATAAAACACCAGTCAAGCCATGTATGATTAAATAGGTATGCAATAACTGCTTTAATAGAATTATCTTCATTCATTTAAAACTACACAGAACTACTTTGTTGTATACATTTACTCACATTAAGGTGCTGGTTGATATGTTTTTGGTATTTGGCGTATTTTTTCCAATTTTTCCAGGAACTCATGAATACCTATTTAATATTACTCTCCGTAAAGATTGAAATGTTTTGTTACCCTTTATGAACTAACAATTTGGTTTATTAGATAATGAAGTTATGCTTGACGTTTTGTTTGATTCATTTCTAAAGAAATTCGAAAACAGCCAGGTATTAAGTCAGATATATATATATATATATATATATATATATATATATATATATATATATATATATATATATATATATATATATATATATTCCTGGAATATATTCTGCTCTAATAATTTTCAGCTGTGAACGATTTCCCGGATAACTCTTACAGACAAAAAAGTATGCACAGATCATGAAATGGATCCGAAACTACTCTACAGAAATCAATCAGGCATTGTGAAATATTGTACCACATGTACCACATAAACTAAGAGCCGGCGAGGGCTCAGTGGTAACCGTGCGCCATACTCATGAACAGAAAAGGTTCGAATCCTGCCCATACCAAACATGATGGACACCGTTGCTGTCCCTGGACAAGGCACTTTACCTCAGTTGCCTTCGTACGACATAACTTTGCAGGTGTATACCTGCTATAAAATAAAACTAAACCAATACGAACTTAGCGAAAAGGAAATAGATATAACTTATTTAATTGATTATTGAATTTGGGCCATTCAAAGGAAATCATTCAGCTGGAACCATGGTTGTTTGATAAGAATTTCGTATTTGTCCGTTTTGTATGATGTTCACAAACAATACGACGGTGAAAAATGTAATACGAGAGCAAATTCTAGAATTTAGAACGAACATAAGAAAATTTCAGTTTCTGACGAGAAATCAAAGAATAAAGATCTTGGCGCCTGTACTTTTTGCATGGATAATAACATTACATGTATTTTTAAATTTACAAATCGAAATCCTTAAATATACAGGGCTTTGTATATAAAGGTTAAGGGGACAGAGCAGAACTTTAAAGAGAAACCATATTAAATGAATGTTCGTGTGCAAAATATTTAGTAGATGCAAAGATAATGAATCAATCTGCGGAATGTGACGTATGTGTAAACGTGTGACATAATCTCTGAGATGTGTCTTTTGACTTAACAGGAAAATAAACGAAGTTAATTTTAATTCAACTGGGAACCCCGGGACTTAGGTCACAATTATTTCTTCCGATTCAGTTCCCATGAATGTAATCCCCGTCAATTTTTAGAGCATTTTTCCTCTCTCATTTTAGTGGTTATACGAGAGATAGATTTTGGCATTCTTGGTTAATATTTAAAGTATATATGTGGTATTAAGTTTTCCAAGACGGAAAATATTGTGTACGGAAAGCTTTGAGGAGTAGCTAAAAGTCGTGATAAGTAAACTACGATTGCGTGCACTATTAACCAATAAATCACTAGAATTTTCCTGCAGATAAAATGCGTCATGTAAGGATGTGGATTTTAATGAAAGAGAATGCATTTTAATAATTTTCCGGCTTTGAATATATATGTCTACAGCCACGCAGCGAACGGTACCAGATAATTATGCCACAGAATTAAATAAAACATGAAGCAAAACGAACCAGTGATCATAAAGGGTTATCATGGAAAACTTAAATTCATTCCAAAATAGGATTCATTGATGTCTTGCTGGAAAGTCACGAGTGATTCAGATTTTCTCTATCTATCTATCTATCTATCTCTCTCTCTCTCTCAGAAAGAATCTTGAAAATAGATATATAAATTGAATTAAAAAATGTATATATAGACTAACTAGCCAACAAATAGAAAGAACTTGAGCAAAGTAAACTAATGTAGATTTGAGTCTGTTATATATATATATATATATATATATATATATATATATATATATATATATATATATATATATATATATATATATGTGTGTGTGTGTGTGTGTGTGTGTGTGTGCGTTCGCAGGCTGGTTGGTTGGCTATCTATATCTATCTATCTATTTATCTATCTATCTATCTGTCTGTCTGTCTACCTACCTATCTATATATCTATCTATGAACTGGATTACGTCACGATCCTAAAATACCATATTATGAATCGCATGCGTAGCCCGTTACAGATAATATCAATCGCACCTAGTTCCCACAAAGACGACCTAGTGGACATCATCGCACTTGTGTCCATAAAGATCACCCAGTGAAAGATCGCTTATGGACCTACATTACAAATATGTGCCGATTGCGAAAAAAAGGGCTAATTATATAGAAGCCGAGACAAAGCCACTTAGGGTATTACCTTTCTAGACCATATGTGGGCCCTACCGTCCACCACCAACGAAAGATCTTGACATGAATTGTTTTTTGATATTTGAAACCTGTGGAAATGTTCGACCTACAGAAAATTTATTGACGGGGTTCATTAAGAACAAGAATTCAGAAAAATCTGAAAAATTGGGTAATCCTTATATATATATATATATATATATATATATATATATATATATATATATATATATATATATATATATATATATATATATATATATATATATATATATATGTGTGTGTGTGTGTGTGTGTGTGTGTGTGTGTGTGTGTGTGTGTGTATGGCATGTGGAGGTGTATTCAAGGAGGGAATGTAGTACCAAAGATTAAATGACTTTTTATTAGTCTCAGTTTTATACTTCCATAGAATTTAATGATTATTTGTCAGCTTATGGGGACTCAGTGTTGAAAAGAAAATTTAATAAACCTATTAATTGGCCATATTTTAGGAACAGACGTCATAGTTTACAGTATCTAGTTTCGTACAATGGACCCTCTGTAACTTCTTAAGGAAGTATATTTTTAGGTATAGATTTTAGTAATGTTGAGACAGGATATAATTTTTCTGCTTGGTGTTTTGGTCGTGTGTCGTGGTGCATGACGTAAAATACTGATGCTCGTCTTTTGAAAAGATTGACAATGTGAAACAAGAAAAACCATACAAGAGTGAAAATAGGGTTTAGTGATGTGTGGTCATAAGGGGCTTAGACGGTAATTATCTGTAGTGTTTGCACGTATCAAAACTGTCCAAGACCTATATCAATGCCGGTTTAATAATGACCCTGATATTTATCTAATTCCTCTCGACAAACCTTGTGAATACCTCTTTCCAGAGTTACACTTATCCCAAGACATAAAATCCCAAAGAATTAACCATGTCATAATCATTTAGGATTGGAATGCTGGGATCATATATGTTATAAAGGTGTTATCTCCATGCGATCTCTTTTAATAAAAACATATACTTAGCTCCCTATTTCTTATAATGGACTCGACGAATGTTTCCAGTGGTGTGGAAATAAAAGTCCTCTAAACCAGGATCCAGACAGTTCGAAATGTTGATATGATCGTCAGTACCGTTATGGCAAAGAAAGAAAGAAAGAAAATGTCAAAGAAGGATCTATGTCAATATGATATGAGGAGTTGTTTAGAAATTCATTCTAGACCAGCTGGAATGACATATTAAAAGCTCTGAATAGAAAACTTTAAAATCATATCTATAATTGATATATATTTGTATGTTTCCCAGTATAGTCACACATAGTCATTCATGTCAAATATGTACGAATGAGTGTGCGACGATACATGGTTATGTGCATGATCTTCTATTTTTATATTTATATTACAAAAACTGAGGACCACATTCCAGATGGGTCAGCCATGACCAAATGTGTTATCCTCGTTAAAGATAGTTTATTATTATTATTATTATTATTATTATTATTATTATTTTAGGTCACTATAATACATCAGATTTTATCCCCTTACGGCATTTGTTTTCGGTCTTTATTACGGCTTCCATGTATTTAGCCACCTGTGTTTCGAAACTCATTATTTTGGGTCTTCCTTCTGTATTCAGCTTTATATAGCTGGCACAAGAACACATATTTTTCCTATTGGGCTTGCCTAATTCTTTCGTGTCAGCATATTTTACGGGTCGACGTGGACCACTAGGTATACATGTCCTGAAGAGAATGCTAATTTCGTGCACTTTTTGTAATCGGCAATAAGTGATAGCGTATTCCTTATTGCAATCCGGAAAAAGTAACCAACTCGAAGTCAGAAAGTTTGAATCGAGAATAATTAATTTGTTACATATTCCTTATTTAATTCTTAACTAAGCACCTATTATTTATTGAATCGGGAATAAAGAATAAGTAACCAATTTGACTTCAGTAGTACATCCAGGGATATTTCCAAGGGACCTGTACTAAAGAACAACTTTCAAGTACAAACATTTCAAATTTTAAACTTTGCTTTGAGAATTATGACACCATCTGTACTTATATTTTCACCAAGACTGAACGATAGAATAATATTTCACACAAAATCTTCGCATTATTTTCATAAACAAGCACAGATAATGTCGCGTGTGGTGTAAGGGAGATAACCGAATGAAATATACAAAGTATAGTAAATTTATTTCCTCAATGATATTATCCGTGTACTGTAAATTCATGAAAACGTGTATTAAGTTGCATGCAATTAAATTATCCAACATTAAATCAATTATAAGGTGAGAACCCACACTTTAGGCTTTTGTATGTAGCAGATTCAATGAGATTCATTTAATTTTAATCTTAGAGACGAGGATCCTGGTTCCTGGAATGTTCGTGTTCTCTAGAATGCTAGTAAGTAGAGGGCAGTCTTTCGTACACATGCCGAAATGACCCCATGTTATTATTAATTCTTGCAGCTGGATGTCGATTTAGCGTTATAAATGTCGTTACACATGTGTCCATGGGAAACGCTGATCTAAAGAATCTGTTCTTGTATGATGGTATGAATGGTACGTCTACAAAAGGAATACAAAATAGGGTATCCTTATAACATATATGAAAAATTTCAAAGGAAGAAAAATACAAAAATGGTAAATTATTACTTAAGATTAAAAAGAAAAGTTGGGAGAAAGACCATTTATATAATAACTTAAGTAACATCATGTACGTCAGCTTTTCGTAAATGATGCTAATTTGTCTGCAACAACTGGTACATCTTGTTCGAGCCCTATACTATTCTCAGTCCTGGTATATAGCATGCTTATCTAGAACTACATGGTTTACAAGATTTATTATGACGTACATCTTTTGCCATGAGACTCGACCTTTTTAAGCTCGACAGAAACTATAGCGCTTATATAATGCACCAGTCACCTTTTGTTGTTTGTTTCTGAATATAATGTTCATTCCTGCACATTAAGTTCTGCCCTCTCCCCCTCCCCCTCCGGCTTGCGCAATTGTTTTTTTTAACTGTTAGTTTATGTCTGATCGGGCTACGCTAGCTAACGTAAGTAAATGTAGACTATACAACCTGTGATTGTTGACAGAGTGTACAGACATACATTATTCAGTGTCATCTCTGGATGCTCAGGTTGCGTATCAGACATGTTCATCATCTCGGTTGTTAAGGCTAATAGAAAGTGATGTCTCTTGTGGCAGAAATACTGAAGCCAAATAAGGTCACATACCTTTGTAATTTCATTGCTAGGCTTGGCACAGATCGCCAGACATGACCAGGTGTAATAGGCAAATATGGATTTGGCAAATGCAACAACAAACACCAGGATACATAGTGGATGCACCAATGATCCAACCCCTGACAGCTCAACGACAATGCAATCTTCAGGAGAAGAGACAGACGGGATGTCCGGGTCGCGAAGGTCATGAGACGTGCAGAATGTTTGATTGACCATTGACTAATTGTCACCAATATCAATATCCAGATTCAGCTTTGAAGACGACCACAAGGAAATATAATGTCCAGCAGTTCAATGTCTCCAAACTGAAACATCTGAATGTGAAACAAGCATTTGTCTAAACACTGTGCAGCCAACTAGAAACAATCGATGCGAACTCCAATATTCTTTAGGAAAACTGAGCATCTTTCAAAGACTGTGTATAATCCGCAGCATCCAAAAACCGTCGTTCCACCACATGTAAACATCGACATTGGTTTCATGATGTTGATACTGCCATACAGAGACTGCATAATGAAAACCATCCAGCTACAAAAGACCTGTTTAAAAATTAATGTTTCATCATCTTAGAAGGCAGACTTCAACAACAGCAAATGCACTGTCCAATGCAAACTTGTAGAGTGACAAGACTCATGGATGAACTACAAGACGGATGAGATTTAGATTTACGTAGACAGGAACAACATAAAATAACTTATATGGTACTTTGAAGACTATCTACAGGCCACATTCATCAGGAACATCTGTGCTGATTAGAGACAATACCACACTGTTCACTGACAAAAAGTATATATATTACAAAGATGGGCGGAATGCTTCAGCGATATCCTCAATACATAATCATCTATCAGTGATTAGGTAATTGCCCCAAGCGGAAAATCAACACATCACTTATTGATCCTCCAGCGCTGACTGAACGTGACAAAGCAATTGACCTCCTATAAAATGGCAAAGTTACTTCAGCTGAAGCTATGCAAGCAGATGTTTACAAAGCCGAATTCTAGCAAATGGCACGGAAACGTACTGAACTCTTCCAGTCAATGTGTACTCCAGCAACGTTTCTCCAGGAGTACAGGGATGTATCATTTGTCCACTTGTACACGCAAAAAGGCAACATACAATCATACAACCATCTTGGCGTCAGTAGCCAGCACATTCCTTGCCAGAATTCTGCAGGATCTCTTTGAGCATGACGGTGACCACGGGCTACTGCGTGAGAGTCATTTTGGATTCAGAAAGGACGACATGGTATTTGCAGCTCGTCAATTCGAGAATAATCACAGGAATATAACTCCAGCCTGTTCACGACATTGATCGACCTGATAAAAGCATTTGGCACAGTCAGTCATTGAGGCCTCTGGAGGATCATCACAACATTGGGTTGCCCTGACAAATGTTCGTCGTACTAATTCGGCAATTTCATGATGGCATGCTCCCTAGTGATGTGGATGACGGCGAATTATCTGAACCATTCCCAGACACCATTCCCAGACACTCTGGTGAGCAGATGGAGACAATGTGATCTAGGGGCGATCAGGAGAAATACTTCAAAGATTCTCTCCAGCAGTCCTTGAAACGTTTCAGCATTGATTCTGGGTATTGGGAAGATCTTGCACAGAATCATTCCACATGGCACAGTCTCATGTATACTAGTACAACATACTTTTAACTTAAGATCATTAAGTAGATAGTTCAGGAACGTTCTCCAACAGTATATGCAGAGTGAGATCATTACGTATTAAAATTATGAGATATTGGTCACACTAATAAAACCATTATTTTACTTTATTTTTCTGCTGACAAAATAATATATTCGGGAAGTGGACGATCATCAAGATTGAAAGAGATACTTGTCTGTACGCTTTTCCTTGCATTAACTTGAGAAATGATATTACTGTATGACGGTTTGAAAATGAGATTTTCAAAAAGACTTAATAATAATTTCTAAGCTAAATATCTGCAGTTGTGCTAGAAGTACTTGCGAAATAGGAAATATTGAACTTAACAGATAGGTGAATGGAAATTTTACTTTGTTGTAAAATATAATATAACCTATTTATCTTTCATAACTTTAAGATATAAATATTCTATTTAAACAACCGTATTTTTTATGAGTACATTGTCTTCTCATCTCATTAGTTTTGTCAAAAGTGTTGGAACTTCTACCACTGAAATAGCGGTTTCATTTTATTTTGTATTGTTCCAATTTTCTTGTTTATTTCGCATTGTGTGTTTTTGATATATGCTTATTTGCAATAGACAAATGTAATTTAACTAAACTTAACTGTACAATGAACTCATGTGGGTGCTTGTCGTGTAGAGTTTTACGGACACATCACAATAGTAACTGTTTCCAAGCTCTTTTGTGTAACTTCTTTGATGATGAACTGGTTGAATCTCAGTGTATGATAAAAGGCTTCTAACATCCTTTAACAAAGAACTTGAAGAAAATTGGTGGCTTTTATTTTACCAATCCTTTCCAATCTTATGTGTCCGGTTGAGATAAACTCTTAGCAGAAGTGCCTTATCTTTACGGTTAAATAGGTGTTGCTTGCATATGTCTACCATACCAAAATCATCGTTTGATTAGCGTATATGTCGACCATACCAAAATCATCGTTTGATTAGCGTATATGTCGACCATACCAAAATCATCGTTTGATTAGCAGGATTCTACTGCTCCCCAAATGTTACAAACTTGGCTTTAAAATCAGGAAACGTCATCAGCTTTTAAGAAAAAGGTATTCATTTTTTACAAAAAAAAGACTTGCAACATACAACCTGATTTCTAACTCAACTTGTCACGACTACATCAGGTGGTAAGCGAGACAGGTTTTAGTTTAACTTGATCTCCATTATCAATCTCTTAAAACATCAATTTTTGACAGAGAAATAGACAAAAAAGAGAGAAAGGGAAAACGAATGTCGTAGAATATATGCGTTGACATTTGAACATGTGAATTGCGAGCATTCGGAAGTTAATTTCTGAATTTCCAAACCGATAAGTAACAATACTGTTTGACTATTGAAAGCCTACATTCCTGGTAAATGTGTATCAATTCAGCTGGACAAGTCAGGGATTTACGTTGTAAGTCAAATAGGTAACAATTCGGCTTGACTATTGAGAGCTAGATACTACGTCAGTTGGTAATAAATGGACTAGTAAACGTTTTACTTTGGAAGCCAATAAGCAACAATTCTGCTGGACTAGTCATATCATTATGTTGCAAGCCAATAAGCAACAATTCTGCTGGACTAGTCATATCATTATGTTGCAAGCCAATAAGCAACAATTCGGCTGGACTAGTCGTAGTTTTACTTTGCAAGCCAATAAGCAATAATTCGGCTGGACTAGTCATATCACTATGTTGCAAGCCAATATGTAACAATTCGGCTTGACTATTGAGAGCCTAGATACCACGTCAGTTGGTTATACATGGACTAGTAAACGTTTTACTTTGCAAGCCAATAGGTAACAATTCGGCTGGACTGGTCATCGTTTTATGTTGCGAGCCAGTAAGTAACAATTAAGCTGGACTAGTCATAACTTTAAGTTTCAATCCAGTAAGTAACAATTCGGCTAGACAAGTGAGAGGTCACTTTCCAAGTCAAAAGGTACAGATTAGATTAGATGGGCTAAATGTTACTTTTCTTGCTTAGATACATGCTTTTGATTGTTCCGTTTATTCTTCTTAACAGTTGTTACTTAATCGCAATGAATCAGAATGATTTTTAACACAGAAATGACACTGCATTCTAATCTTTACTTAAAGTTTCAAGCGCTCTTCTCTTGTATTCTATATAAGCGCACTCGAGATAAACTGGTGTCATTTAGATATCAAGTGGGTGCCATAAGGGTTTAATAATACAGAGATACCATTAACAAATCAGTGCAACTGCTGCATGGAGATGTACAACAGCTATTGTGGTACTTAAAGAGCATATCATCATTTTATTAAAGGAGCATCAAGAGAAATAAAAATTGAATTTGTTTGTGCTTTTCAATTTCTGCTCGATTCCAAATGTTAAAAACCGTCGTATTAAAATCTCAAAATGGTGCAGGCTCCGTTTAAAGACGATAGCGTTGATAAACTAAGATATTTTCACATATTTTCATTCAAACTTTCTTGAAAACGTTGCACAACACTTGCTTTGGTTTAAAGACTTTCAGCGGTGAATGTGCCGTTTTTAAAAAAAAATTTCGAAAAAGAATTTATACTATAACCACAAACCCAAGGACACCAGTGTCAACGGACAACTCAGTTATACCATCAGAAGCATCCAGGAAAACAAAGAAATGGATAATCCACATGTAGAAACACCACAAACCTACGGTGAAGGTAACAATAACCACAAAGGTAACATGACTGGCATTATTAAAAACAATAGTAACAAGAGGAACAAAAGCAACCGCGATAGCCCTAATGGTTATAGAGAAAATAGCAATTACATCAATAGTAGGAACAGCAGTAGTAACAAGATAGAGAAAAGTAACCAAAGGTTAAACAGCAATAGTCGGGAAATACATAGATTGAGGAAAAATGTAGAACAACAGGAAGAAGCAAAACTACAACCAATTCATCAACACCAGGACACATACATAACAAGGATCAACCACGAATAAGAAACTCTACTAAGATAGACACATATATAATCGGAGGAGAGAACGCAGGTAAATACAAAGACATCTCTATCCAAACCGAGAATTCCATTTACGAGCGTCTGGGGTAATATTTGTCTTTACTTCACATTGCTTTATATATTAGAGATTTTTTCCTTAAACTCGTCATGAGGAAAAATATACCGGTCAAATAAAAGTTTAACGTTGTTTTTTTTCTGATTTTATCGTGGTATAAACTTTCAGTTGCCGACTCACACAGCAAATAATGCCCAAAGGCACCAGATTCATCTGTATCATGAGCGATGTTGAGGGCTGCCATCATAATACTGATGTGTTTGCAGGCTACAAGATCACCTTCTATGAAGAAGAACGGGACAAGATCCCTTTGACGGTCTCAGAACCTGGAAACCCCATCATCACCTGGCAGGTAATTCCAAATCCCTGACAAGGTCATTCAGCTCATCTTGTGTTATGAGGCGTGGTTCAGAGGAGGAGGGTGGAAGAAAATATGGGTCATATGACATCGATGGTTCAAGACTAGAAGTTTCATCCTCTTCCTCTTCCTCGCCTGACTTAAGTGAGAATGATTCGAGTGCATCAGGAATCGGTAGTCCTTTTCTGTGGGGTACTGGGCACGTAGCTGATGGGACGTTTGAATAATGTACAGTCCTCATTTTCTTTTTTGACACACCTTTCCCAACTGGAGGCACCATGCAGAAGTAACAATTACTGATATGATGCGTTGGCTCTCTCCAAATCATTGGCACTGAAAAAGGCATAGATTTCCTTTTCCTGTTCAACCACTGGCAACGATTTGTTGCTGCATATGTGTGGGGCCTACCACTTTTCCTGTTCTCCAGTTTTGCAGCCAAAACAAAGGTGGTAAAGCCATAGTGGTTCTTTTGTGATGCAAAAGTCACTTCACCAGAAACATAACAGAAGTTATACGCATTGTTCACACAAGCAACAGGCGTCTCTGCACACTTTGGCTAAACATAAATGTGACCCTTTGCAAAATCAAACACTGAGAAATAATAGAGCACGACACACTATGATTTCCTGAGTTGATATAGGGCAATTTATTCAGCAGAATGATGTAAGCTTAGTTACGACTGATTCATCAATGAAGCAGCAGAGAGGGTGAACAGACCACTTAGGGGAATGGTCACCCTTGTTTTTAGACCAAAAAAATAGTGACCTTTCATAGAGGTCAATACCACGTCTACGATTATTGTTTGTCCCAAACAGAATTGTAGACGAGCCCTCTCTGCTGCTCAATAATCCTGGGAATCTTCATCTGAATCCTGGGAATCTTTTGTTCTACGTTTCAAGTAATATTCAAGTTCTGATGGTGGTTTTTCTATTTTTGGATTTATGTTTTTTCTTTTTTTGTAATATGTCATTAAACTTCTGTATCGATCTCCACCGCATTTTTGCAAATCTGATATAATCCTCTAACGCCGTTGTTACAACCAACACAACTTCGTGGACCAGCATGAGGGTTTTTCTTTATAAGATAATTATGTTTCTTACAATATTCTCCACGGCATTTTTATCACATTTGTTAGTGGTACCTTGACGCAGCCACGCACAGTTGTTCATTATATTAATGATATCTGTTTAATTCAATTTAATTTTATCATCCAAATATTTTGTCAAGACCCACACGATGTCTTGTTCTAGGATCATGTAAATTTATTGTTATAAATCCATGCGGAGTAGCTTGCGCTCGTGAAAAGAAATTTCTGAATTTAATTATATCCATGTCACCGCTGCACCAAGTTTGATGAATATTTCGCAGCGTGTGTGTGTCTACGCCATTAAACACAACTAAAATATTACAGTTGTCCCTGATTACTTTTGGTATTTGTGTATATCGTTGAGTAACATAGATCACATCTGTATTTTTATGTCTGCCGCGAGAAAATATTCTGGCTGGATTTGATTGTTTATCTAGCATTACATCATCATACACAACTAAATTATTAATAAATTCGTCTAAAACATCAACGGACGGTGCTTCATCAACATCGGTTATAAACTCTATAACATCATTATCTTCGTCCAGTAATCTTGCGTTTCCATTGAAATCTTTAAGTACATCATAACATCGTTGATCATCAACGGATGGTGCTACTGAATATAATTTATCCCATTTCAACCATCTCATTATCAGATTAAGTAATAACTGCGTCTTACACGATCCAGATGGTCCTATGATAATCATTCTGATGGAATTCGGTAGTGCAGGATGATGCTTAACAGGTTCTCGCTGCCGAGTTGCTGAGAAATCAATTATATCCATATATATTATAACATGAATTTATATTGTTTACGCTGTAGAGTTAAAACTCAGACTACTGATTTAGCTACAGTTATAACAAAAAATAAAAAAATAGCGTATGGTGGAAAATGTTCTGTGTGCGGTAGAAAGAAATTTTCATTTTTACCTAATAAGCGCGTTGGTGATATTGCTAATTTGATGTCAAAGTTTCCGGGTACTCCATGTGCTAAATACCCAGGAGAAAAACATCTACCAGGATATAATTATTGCGGTCCTGGTACTCGACTCGATATCAGACTTGATAATCAAGATCAACCAAAACCAGGCGAGGAACCAGTAAACGCTATTGATAAAGCTTGTCATGTTCATGATGTAGCTTATAAGAGTAAAAATCTACAAGATAGGCATATTGCAGATGTGAAATTAATTCATGCATTAAATTCCATAAAAAATAAAAATATCAGAGAATCATTAGCTAATTGGTTAGTAAGATCCGCGATGAAAGGTAAATTAGCGTTTGGGTCTGGTAATATATAATGGAATTAATTTATTATTCACCAAGAGGATATTGGAGAGGCAAAGCAGCAATTGGTAAACTCGCTGATGCAGCAGCGGTTAAAAATTCTACTGCTAAAGCGTGGTTATCCAAACAGGCAATATGGCAAATTTATCTACCACCACCGAAACGAATTCAGTACGCGTATTTCGATGTTAGTGTTCCTAATGAAGCTCATCAAGCAGATATTATGTTTTTACCACATGATACTGTGCGTGGAAAAACGTACAAGTACGCGTTAACTGTAGTTGATGTTGCAAGTAGATATAAAGATACAGAACCGCTATCAACGAAAACATCATCTGAAGTAGCCGATGCGTTTGAACGAATTTATCAACGAGGTGGTGGACCACAAAGTGGTCTACGATGGCCAAATCTGCTACAGGTTGATCCTGGTAAGGAATTTCTTGGTCCAGTATCATCGTTGATGAAACAACATAATACCAAAATACGACGAGGACATACTGCGATTCACCGTGATCAGGCAATTGTTGAGCGATTTAATCGAACATTTGCTGAGCGGTTATTTGGATATCAATACGCGAGGGAATTTATTCAAGATAAAAGATCTCGCGAATGGGTTGCAAGATTACCAATCGTGATAGCTGCATTAAATAATGAGATTACACGAACAACCAACATGAAACCCATCAGCGCAGTCACAAAAAAAATATACCAACACAACGAAAAGGTACTGAAAAACAAAAATATTGGGTGATGTTACAGTTAGATATTTATATGAACCGGGTGAACTTGAAGGTGGTAGCGCGAGGGCGACTGATCCTATTTGGAGTGTTACCACACACAAGATATCCACCATGACAAGATCCTCAGGTAGACCTGCAATCTACAGATTAGATTCGGCTGCTCCTCAACGTGGATTTACACGTGAACAATTGCAAGTAATTCCCGAGGACACACACTTATCACCCAAATCACTTAACTAGCACTGGTGCAAGCACCCCGACGCCAATTACACTCGAGGCAGATCAACATGGTATTTTCTCGTGTATGACCACGACTATTATCTTTTCTGTCTACGGTAAATTGTCTTGAATCATTATTCGAATACCACCATAACATTATACAATTGCAACTTGCGCAATGATTATTCTGCTGCTGTTTTAACTCAATAATAAATTCAACATTAAGATCAAAGTCGCGTTTATTTTTTTTATCAGATTGTTTGTATCCGATTAATTTTTTTCTTATATCATCATCGATGACGTTGAATTTATTAACGATTTCAGGAATTATAATTCTCCGTAATTGAGATATTTTTCTCACCCTCGATACCGCTAAATAGACTAAATTTGACCACTCGATGTGATCGTCTACACTCCAGACTCGTGTATCAGAAATAGTTAATCCCTGAGACGAGTGGATCGTCATAGCGTATCCCAACACCCATGGAGATTTGTCAGCGCGTAATGCATCTTCGACCACACTGATATCAACAGCGACAATATCATTTAATACGAGATTTTGATTCTCAGTCTGTCCTGGAATATCAACATTAATATTCTGTTTTCGTGTATCTGATGGTCTATAACACAACGGTACGGGTAATTCTGAATATTTTTCTTTATGCAGCTGAAATAACTGCTGTTGTAAATCATCTCTGATTATTTTTCTGCTTGCTACTATCAAATCGGTGGGTCTCCATAAATTTAAAAAATCACTCATTGAGGTCTCCGAGATTACTCCGCGTATTATTTCACACTGAATTTTGTTTGATTGTAATCTGATTAATTTTTTAAATTCCTTTAAATTTTCATCGAGAGCTCTATGATCATCATCTATTTCTTCGTAATAATCGACGAAATTTTTTAACCAATCATGTGGAGATGGTCCAACAAAAGGCGGCGGTTGACCATGCTCGCCACACATTATTATAGCGGTATTTTTCGTCAACAACCAATCAAGAAACGTTTTCAATGTATCCAATGACACCGTACATATCTCGTCCCAAATAATTATTTTAGGTATACATTTTTCTCCCATTCCTTCAGGAGTCCATGTATCCCCGCGCCACCGAAAGAAACTATGATACGTGCACGATTGTACTTGTCGTTGTTTCATCTCCCGTGCAAGTCTATGTGTGGGTGTCAGCACGATCATATCTGAATTTCTAAAAACATTAATCGCTCGAGTCGTTTTGCCGCATCCACCAGGTACATTGAGATATACTGTCTTATATCTAGTTATTGGATCACTCACTGAAGGCGCTTTCGACATTTCTGATATTTTATTGCACTTACGATAAAAATGTCTCATCGGAACATCTGCTGATTCTGTATAATTGTGTAATATTTCCTTTTTTATTCTCCATGAACTCCATCGTTCATCATTACTTGTAAATTTCATAACAGACTCTAAATATTTACTCGAAATATAAAACGAATCTGTTGCGACTCTGACTGCGGTCTCAGGAAATCTGTTAATCATCGATAATAAATTTATAGAAACATAAGCCAACATGGAAAATCTTAGATGAGTATACTGTGGGGAGATATCATTTATGTAACTAACGATCGTACCCAATTTTGTTCCGTCGGATAAATAACCACTTTCTCGATTTACAAATATATTTTTCGCTGTTGTATCAGCAATTATAAAATCGTACTCGGCATCATCTAAAATTAATCGTGCGTAATGTCTTTTATGATCATATGCACCACCTTGAGTAAATTTACCTATAATTTTTCTACCGAGATCTTTTGCGGTTTTAAGTTTAATCTCGAGTATTTTAGGAGCTTCTTTGATAATATCATCTTCGGAAACATCAGGACATTTTTCCTTAAACTCACTAATAACTTCATCAGCACTGATAGAATCTGACATGGGCAACCAAACTTCGGTCTGCGCATGATATGATATAATTGCCTCACTAACCACCAACGATGTCAATACCGCACAATCTAGCATATATCGTAATAAAACTATAGGTGCCCAACGTTTCTCACAAAAATGTCTGCCAAACCAAACATAACAAATCTTGTGAAGATTTTCGTTAAGCTCGAATGATTCAACACAAGCGAATCCAGTCAGATCAAAATCAGGTAATGGTCCATTAATTGCCACTCGCGTCATCTCGTTTGTAGGGTGACCGAATCTTTTTAAAGTACATAGAACAATCTCCGTATCCTAGAAAACGTCCTGGATAGCATGCAACCATATCAACCGAAATAACATCATTGTAATTATATTTGGTATTCCACAATCCACCGTGTCCGTATTCGACGCGACTTGCGCGTACGTCCTCGAGTAAATCAAATCGTGTTGGTTTCCATGAATTTCTTTCTCTAGCGAAATGAGCCGCAACAGATGGAACGGTAAATAATAAAGTAATTTGTCAGTATTTTCCGCGTGTTTGCACTCTAAAAACTTCTCCGCAAGATTTTTCATCTCGTCATGGAGAGATTCTGTTCGATATATTTCACCGTTTGGTCTAACAAACTGATCAAATTCACCTTCCTCATTACTTTTAAATAACCATACCGATACAGGATCGTTTTTACTTATTTCGTTGATAAAATCAAACATGCCTCCCCCCATATCTGGGGGGTAAAATCTAATAGTTCGATCACGTGGAAATATTGTTACTGCGCTGGTCCATGCGTGCGCGTTATGATCAATAATATTTATTGAAGCTCCTTTCGATTTATATTTCGATTCGTACAGTATTTCTCCCGTTATTGTCGCTACGGTTATTGGAAATTTTAATAGTTTTCCTAACTCAGCAACATCTTTTATTGTAGCACCGGTATCCTTAACTGAATCAGCCCACGAGTTTATTTTTTCACGTCATAAATCAGTTAATCCGTTTCCACGCATCGCGTTTGTAAAGTGTTCAATTACTCGTTCGGCTACACAATTTAACCTTGAAAATTTCATGGGTGTCAGTTTATCAACGTTGGGTTTTTATTTATCTCATAGATTCCATAAAAAACTGCTGTTACAGGATATTCTCGCTCATTATACGGTTTGTCAATACCCGTCAACAGACCCGGTCTGGAATTTTTACTTAATATTGCGATTTTATTATTACCAAGGGCAGGATCATATTTATCAAGGATAATCCAACTACCTGTTTCTGTTAATACAATAAATGTTACTCTGAAGAAATATTTTTGATTGCCCTCGTATTCAGCGATGTAGTTAATGATAGTTGCCGCTCGCTTGTCATTCATTGTAGCGTCCTTGACAGTATTGCGTATAATCTTGAACGTTGACCATGTATGAGATGCACCATCCGTGTAAAATTCTTTCTTGGCGTCATGAATTTTATTGATCAAACTTTTATTTTTCGGATCACCTAAATCTCGTATTGGTAAGTCTGGAGATAATCTGTCGAGGTTGAATTTATATTTAACAGGCCTAGTTTGGGATAATCTCTCAAACTCATTCATATAATTAAAACAAATATTTAAATAAAGAATATTATATATATACAATGTCTCAATGCAGATGGCTCATGATCGGTTCAGTAAATCGATGCAACAAATCCTGTAGAGGTGAATTTTGTTGGATGCACTTACAAGGCATACGGTGGGGGAGTCTAGGACCAATACCGTGTCTGCGATGTGGTATTGGAGTGCGAGGTAAAACAGAATTATGTGGAAAGGGCGGTGGAAAACGGTTCAGGGAACTTAAAAGATATTATGACAAAAATAATAATAATAGTGAAAACGCTATAAAATCCGTGGAGGATTATATATCAAGATTTCAGACAAACAATGATTTAAACAAATAATATTATTATAATGGAGCAAAATATATTTGTCCCACATCCCACAATAACAAACTATGAATCAGATCGTAATGGTGTCATCAGACACTGCAGGTTGAAGAGACCGGTTGGTGTTGTTTCTAATACTGGCTATCTTAGATTTACAGTTGGGGAGAAAATATATCTGTGTCATCGATTTACGTATGAGTGTTTCTTCGGAGTGATCAAAGATGATCTTGTTATTGATCATGTTGACGGGGATCCTCAGAACAAATCCTTATCCAATTTACAAGCTATCTCACGGAGTGAGAATAGTATGCGAGGTAATACTGGTAAATACTCAAAAATTGCAAGATCAGTTAAGTCTACAAACACAGAAACTGACGAAGAAATTATATTTAAATCAATGAACGCGGCTGCGAAATACTTTGATATTGATTCGCGAGTGGTAAAATACGTCGCAGAAAATATAACCAGATCTACTTTCTCAAAAAAAATATAAGCAGAAAATCACCTTTCAGTATTGTTAACTATCATCACCACCTCGAATTATATTTATTTTGGGGGCGTCAGAAATTATCATTATTATACTACTTATTTTTGACTCACGAAAGGGAGGTAATTTTATGATCCTCGGTATATGGTCATAATCATATACAACATCCAAGGTCTGTGATGCCTGGTGGAGCAAGCTGAACAGTATGCATTACAGAAAGGATTTATGATTTCTAACTTACAAAAATATACAGTTCGTGTATTTTTCTGCCCTATTCGTGAAACATTTAGAACAGCGCAACACATAGAATACATGTATATTTCATCTAACCTACAGAAAACCGACATGTATATTCCAGCCTACTGAGTGCAGAATCCAGCGTCTAGTCTGTATCGATCGTGGCGGGTTAATTTTAGATCCAATGTACAGCGCACGTGGATCCTGCATGTACTGACTCGATTACAGAAATAGGTCCATGATAGTGTTTGGAATTAAAAATCAGTTGCATTTTCCTTGTTCAGTGCAGAAATATAATGCGAGATTGTGTATGTATGTGTGATTATTTATTTATCGAGTAAACTCCCTTTGACCAGTCATAGAGAGGATGGAACAATCTAGCAGTTAGATGATCTAGACCGGATGTCCTATCATAGATGGCATGGTATAGTAAATAGGAAATTCCTCAATTCAGCTTTGTTTGGTGAGAATATATTATATAAACGTATTTCTTGAATTCAGAATTGTATTTTGAGCAAAAATATTCGAAATTAGTTCCTTTTCAATGATTATTAGCTATATATTAACTTCCGAAACATATGTCTATAATAAGATTTGATAGCTCAATCGGTATCGTATTGGACTGTGACGCTCGCGGTCCAGAATCGAATCCCCACGGCTGACAACATGTCGGTGGTTTGCGCATAACTGCGATTTTTATAATAATTGGGGGCTCCGCCAAATCCCCCCGCTCAGCAAAACTCAACCACCATATCAACCGGTGGTTGATACATATTTTCGTATCACCCACGGGCTCGATTGTTGTGGGTGGGTTTTTGCTGAGCGTATATGTTTGTACTGTCCTTCATTCATTATATGTTTGTACTGTCCTTCATTCATTATATGTTTGTAATGTCCTTCATTCATTGTACATACTCATTTCATTGTATATATTCATTTCATACTTAATGAACTTGCTAAAAAACTCGAATCAAGTAAATGAATTTATTCCTCTTTCTGTTGCAGTAGAAAAGATCAGGTCGGGATTATCCAGCGAATACGAAACAAAAATGACAATCAGTACCCGCATAAGATACTTAAGAAAAATTATGTCAGCGGGTAACGACCAAAGCAACCCTGAGTAGCAGTATAATTTCCCTCACTGTATATCACATCAGAATTAATTTACATAAAAAAATAAAATATTTCAGAATAATAATAAAATATTTTTTGGAAAACTGATTAATTTGTATACTTTTGAGTAGCAACCACCCCATCAAAATTACAAAACTGATTGATTTGTATAATTTTCAGTACCAATTACCCCATCAGATTGATTCACAAAAAAATAAAATATTTCAGAATAATGATAAAAATATTTTAGAATAATAATACAATATTTTTTTGTAGTATTTTTTGGAAAACTGATTGATTTGTATAATTTTCAGTACCAATTACCCCATCAGAATTAGCAAACTGATTGATTTGTATAATTTTCAGTACCAATTACCCCATCAGATTGATTCATTTCAGAATTATTTCAGATTGTACAAAATTGATTAATTTGTGCAATTTATCCCATCAGTGATTATATTTATTTATTCCGAAATATTATTTTTTCAAGTTGGTCGAGTTTAATACAGGAGCGTGTATAATTTAGAATCTGATCTCTGTTACAGATGATCTCGATAATATGTTCTCGGCGGAGCTCATCTAACTGTTCTTGTGTTAATAAGAAATCCTCGCTTCCGTATTCATCAATAACTAAATTAACGCTAAATTGCTCTTTGTTTTGTGAAAACACTGTTCTGATGGCGTTTTCAAGTGCTTCTTTGTCATGTATAAAAACAATCACGTGCTGGTACATTATATAATATTTACTGGATTAATTAAGATTTCACATACAGATTTATCACAGCTCTTCTCCACGCATGTCAATTAAGCGATTAAGGTGGTCTGTGAGCTTAAAATTTATTCGTGTTAACATATTATTGTGACACCGCAGATACACAGGATTAGTTGGTTCTTGCACGATTAAACTTCCAGGGGGAACTTGTGGTGTAAATGTATATAAAATATATCCTTGTTGAGCCTGATTTGATTTTCCGAGATCTATTTGATAGCTGCCATCGACTACGTCACAAACCAGATTGACCACGATCGTGCTGGTTATATTAACGATTCCCGGAGATACGTGTCTGCCGCCGCCATGTGGATCATTATTATGTCTGAGAACAGTTGGAGGTGGTGTTAGTTTTCTCCATGCATCGAGTATTTTAGGAAAATATTCATCAATGACATCATTGACAGATTTTCCTAACTCGGTTACGTTATACCAAGGAAGTTTAAAATTCGGTAAATTCGCCTCTGGTGTTCTAAATAAATCTAAAAACTGTTGCTTAGATTTATTTGTATCGCTGTCAACATGATCAATTATCGCCTGAATTAATCGCTGGTTAAAATATTCCATGTTGTATGCGAGCTGATTTAATATCTCAATTTGTTTAATAATTTCGCTGCGTAAAGTTATATCAAAAAGATGTTCTTGGAAAAATTGCCTTAGTCGCTGTAGTTGTTCTTTATGCTCTTGATCAATTAATTTGAAGTAATTATTGATATCAATCAGGCGTATATTAAAGTATTTAGTTCCTCCTCTTTGGGGTCGTTCATAAGTAAAAAACCACATAATATTATCCTTACTGTGAAATTCAAATATACTACCAAACGTTGCGTTTTTTAGCCCAATTAAATTTTCCTCCTATGATGGTAAAACTCCGTGGTATGATTTATTGTCCGTGACATAATCAGACTTTTTTGGTTCTGGTGGTATCGGTGTTATCGGTGGTGATATTTCAGGCCAACCTAGTACGGATCTTATCGTGGATTGATAAATATCAACGGCATAATCAGGAGAATGTATCTCAACCGTCGAGGACAGCGTCGGTTCATGAACGTTAATTGATATGTTTGCTTCTTTTCCGGTTATTGATTTTATTCTACGTTGAAATTCCTCATTGATTTGTTCGATCTCATACCTGCCAGTGGGTATTCCAACATCTATCCAGTCAGGAGTACCATCTGGTTTGTTCTTGTTAGCAAATACAAGCAAATTATTTGCTGGTGTACCATGAAATGATTTTGATCTGATATTTGGTCAGCTGTAATATACCCGTAATTGAGCTAATGCTATTTCTTTTACTGGAATTGCAGTAGGAAAGTTAATGCTAAATTCAGGATTAGTTGAACTTACCGAGATCATTGTTATCTTTGGCGGAGTTGTATTAGTCACGATCTGCTGGAGTAATTCTGTCATTATTAGTATTTGTCTTTAATACCGATACCTTCGTCATATATTTTAGTCATCATTGAAAACTCGAAATCAGATATAAGTCCATCACTGAGACTCGCTGATAACAACGAAGATAACTTCGAGTATGCGACCGTCGCTGTATGTAATCTTATCATGTAATCGGATAATTTTTCATTCATGCAAGTACATATTTTTTTTTGTGATGATATTGAGCACACCTGCAATAGTTGTTGCTGATGAAATACAAATAGTTACAGCTACTGGTGCCATCATTGTCACCGCTGATAATATAACACCAGTTTCAGCAACAACAGCGGATACTGAATAAACAATCACATCAACGATAACTAATCGTCGTCGATATCTTATTACTTTTACTGTATATTGTTCGACTCGATCTTTTAATGCTGCCTGCCATTCACGCGCTTGATTGTACCTGTATTGTGCACCGTCCATATATTTTTATACAGTAAATAATTGAGGTGTTTTAGCTACAAATTCCAAACACCACCAGTAAGATGTTGCGTTTAATTTCTTATCAGCTGCTTCCAGAATAAATATTTCTTCGGTTCCGCTATTTAATATAACAGATACAACCCCGGAAAACCTATCAGTTGAATGACGCCATAGATACGTTGTAAATATTTCAAATTTTTCACCACTGAACACAGACAGCCTGTACACGCCAGTGACTGTTGCGGTATATTTGATAGTTTTATTTTTCTGCGACCATGTTGCGAATCCAGATGATACCGTGTATACGATGTTGGTAATATCAGCGGGGGTAACCCCGCCGGGAATTTTAATCAGACTGGTTTTGTTAACGATATCAGGAATCCCCGCTACGATGTCTTCAATTGTTTTTTTTAGTTGTGTCGATGTTCGTCTTGATATCAGAAAGTTTTATGTCAACGGAGTGCGGAGTGCCGAAGAATTCTTCTGCGGTTCTTTGATGGTTTCTGCGAAATCTTCCAAAAGCGCCTACATGAAAATCATACTCGACCCGCAACGTGGATAATTTACCATCTACGGTGTCGACGTATTTTTTTGTTGCTGCATCTTCGTCGGATGTTGGATCTCTTAAAACTACTATTTTATTTCCGTTCATGTTGAGTTCACCCGTCATTGTGTCGCCGGTATTTTTCACGCGATTAGCAACGCTTCTTGCAATTTCATCTCTGATGGTTGTAAATGATACACTTGAATCTCTGATTTTGCCGCTGTCATTAAACACAGGAATATTATCCGTAACTGCACCGAGTACTCGTCGAACTATATCATTCCATCTGATATTGCTCGTTTTTAGTTTACCATATCGATCTTGAAAAATAACGACCTCATCTGGATCAACTCCAGCAAGATTCATAATATCAGCAAGTTCATCTTTAGTCGCATACTTCGACGGATCAACATCGCCGGATTTTCTCTTAACGCGGGAAGATCTTGTTCCGTAAATATCAACCATTATATTTTAAGACCCAAGATCTGTTTAAAACGCTTTACGCGCAACGAATCGGTTGCTTGTATAATCATGCACAACTTTATGTGGCGGTTTGGATGATTTTGATATAGCGTCGAGTACATTAATTACCTCACGGCCGCATATTGGTGGATCTGTCATTGTTTGTGTGGGTAGCGTTGAATACCAAACTCTGGAGCCAGAGGTTCTTGCGTGAAGTGGTGCGACATACTTGATAAATTCAGCAGGTGGAGCTAACCCGTATGAATCAAAATAAACAATTCCACGTGGATCAACCGCGTATGATACCCAATGAGTACCAGGTCCTGAATTTGAGTCTAAATTAATAATACCTGTTTCGAGTTTGTTTGGTTGTTTTGGTAATTGATCTCGCATAAAAACACCTCTGAAATTTGTTATTTTTAATCGTTTAGCAGCATCAAGTAAATCAAAATTTGATGCTGGAGCATCTAACGTGGGAGCCTCTGACCTCTTCCCCAATGAGATCCCGGTAATCTTAGGCCGCGTCCCTTTTTTTGTATCCATTTCCTGTTGCTTTCTTTAGAGCCATTTCAGCAGCTGTTCCAACAGCACCTAACGCGGCTGCTTTTGCTACTGCTGGAGCGGCAGCAGCTATTAACGCTGGAATAGCCGCGAGAAGTGGAAATATACCACCTATTTTAACCATGTCCTTGATGGCGCTCGGAGAAAGACGTAACTGAACTCCAGTTTTTGATTCTAGGGATTTATTGAAATGTTTAATCTGATTATTTGTCAACGATAATTTGTTTGGACCACCACCCATCTGATCTCGTTTTAGTGATATTTTAGTTCCGCATTTGCTGGTGGTTTTTGATTGAAGCTTTTTGACCTGACCTGGAGTCAGAGTAACATTGACATGACTATACGACATTTTTATATAAATAATATTTTTCTGAATAATTAAAGATTTTCCACTGGTGCATCAACGACTCTCATTCGACCACTACCGCCTTCAAGTAACATGGCTTTATCGCTGAGTATGACCGCGATTGCTCTGTAGGTGCCGCGAATAAGAGGTGGACCAGCTATGTCAGCAGGAGGGTTAGTAACACGAGCTCGAAAGTGTATATCAACGACAGATTGTTTGGATAAATCAAGATGTTCTAGTGAAAAATAATAAATCGGATATAGACCTGTAAAATCTAATTGTGATATTTGCAAACCATTATCTATATTTTGATCACGTCCCATGAATGACATTAAACGATGATATGCACGCGCTACGTGATTTTGATCAAAATTTAACAATATATCTTCAGATGGTTCTTGATGTCCATTTATCCGTAAGGAAACTTCATTAACTCCAAGGTTGTCAAATATCATATGTGAACGTTCTTGATTATTCGTTTGAGCATTATCTTGGAGCGCAATAAAAATATATGTCGTGGTGCAGAAACACCTTGTTGTGATGCTATATGCCATGTAAATAAACCATTAATAGAACTTTGAATAGCATCTGCGGTTACTGTCAACCATGATAACAATGATTTACCACCTTGATCCATAAAAGAAATTAATTTTTGTTCCTCAGTAATTGATGGAGTCATTACTGGCATCCACAGTGAAAGCTTTGTTATATTCACTTTACCATCAGCAACACCAGCACCTCGCCAGATTGCATCATTATCGTCACCTTTTCTTACGAGCACAATTGTGTGTTTAGCTCCAAAGATGACCTTTCTAACATTTCTGCAAAATCCAAAGATGTGAGATAATGGAATTGCACATGAAAAATTTCTATCATTTCCTGACAACGTCGCTCGGCGTGTTGCAAACCCCAAGTTGTAAGTCGCATTAACACTTCCTATAATATCAAAAAAAGCATCTGGTCTGGCTGCGTGTTCAAAGTCAACTGGCTGTGGATCAACTGCATTATCCTGTGCTGTCCGTATTTTAGTATACTGAACATGATCAGCGTGGTTAGTAATATCCTTTGCAAACATCATTGTTGGACCGGCTGATCTTGTGTAATCATCAGAATATCTCGCTAGACCAATTATTGTTGTAGCAACATCAACATCCTTCTGAATCGATTCGATATTTTTTCCATCGATCATATAAGTGGCGCTATCAAACAACGCCATAATTCCGTTGTTGACAAAACCAACTCGCAAATTAGCGGCATATGGCGTATTAGCTACAACATTCGTTACAAGTCTACCTTCTACCTCAATAAACGCCTCAGCGGGCAAGAAATATCTACTTATATCATGAACCTGTAATTCTATTCTCCCCCGCTGATTTGGTTGTCTTGCGTCATAAGAATAAAACTGATAATCACGTACAGATTCATACTTAAGGACAGGTGCCTCCATATCAAATGCTGTGTCTGATTCGCGCTTGAACATTTTATTATAATTACCATTTTTCCAAATGATGATCTAAATCATCGTTGAGGAAGACCGCTTCCTGCTATTAAATTTGCTGTTATATTTCTTTTCTGCTTCTTCAGATAATTCCGCTAGTTTTTTATTTGCAGCCTGATTGGGTCCTTGATCTGCTATCAAATTTGATGTTATATTTCTTTCTGCCTCTTTAGATAATTCCGCTAGTTTTTTATTTGCAGCCTGATTTATTATTTTACTTACGTCTGCTGGCATAATTTTAGTACTTGCCAGTTTCACTGGTGGTTGTTGTTTTCGTCGCAATAATCGTGCTAGTCTTTCTTTGATTGCCGAAAACGCCTTACCAGCAACATTGACAATTGCTCCAGGAGCTTTTTCACGAACAATATCGATAGCTTTCATCGATAATTGTTTTGCAACGGGTGCTGCTTTTGGAGCTATCCTTGTGAATAATCCCCGCACAACATCACCAAGTCCATCTCCGTAAGTAGCTCTGTAGATTGGCAATCGTGAGTTCACCGCTCTGACCTGTACAGGTTTACGATGATTATTATGTATGATCATCTTTTTTAATTTACCATTTATTTAACAACTAGTCATCAACAAGTTCATCGATAAGTTCTCGGTAAACTCCGATATCCATGATACCACCTTGAAATAATCGCCGACAAATATCAGCTGCTTCATTAATTATTTCTGGTGAATTATTTCCGGCACGTTTTCCTCCTATGATAACTTCTAACCGTGACACATCATTAATGATATTATCAGGACATAAACCAGATCCTGTTTTAGGTTCATCTTGAGGTGTTTTAAATACTGGTGGTTGCATCACCGGATGAAGTACTTCAGTGGTGACCGGGGGTATGTCAGGTGAGTCACTTATTCGAAATCCATGTGGTCAATCTATCGGTGAAAATGTCATTGTCGGCGCAGAAATTTTTTTACGTTGTAAAGGTGGAGGAAGCTGATACTGGGAGAGTTGTTCTTGTTCTTGTTCTTGTCTCTCTCTACGAAGTATTTCTACTTTTTTATAAAGATCTTTGTATTTCGAATCATTACCTTCAACCCGTCTTTTGTTTGCATGTATGCGATATATCCATTTAATAAGATCTTCATTTTTTACTTTTTCATGACGGGGTTTTAAAATACCAGATTTGTCAGATATATAACCTAATATTTTTTCGGGTAATTTTTCTATTTCAGTATTCCTAATTTCTTCAATAACCCCTTCCTTAAATTTTGCAATTAATTTTATATTTTCTTTTACTGGCTTGAATTTAGGTGCATGTTCTTTTTGCACGTCGGCGACTTCAGTACGAAGTTTTCCAATACTTTCAAGTATTTCTTCGCCGACAGGTGGAGGTTGAGCCGCAGCTATATCAGTTGGAAGATCTCGTAAAATCTTCTTTTTTTGTTGAGTTCTTCTTGCTATTTTTTCGGTTTGTTCTGCTGTTTGTTTTGATACCGGAAGAAGATCTTCTTTGATGACTGTTGTAACTTTCTCAGTAGCTGCAGTGACGGGCTTAAACAGTTGTTTAGTTTCTTCTTCGTACTCAACTTGTGCTTCTTGCTGCGCTTGTAGATTTTTTCTAAATGAATCTCGCACGGGAAGAAATTTTTTAATTGCTTCTAATCGTTCTCGTGCTATTCTTGCAGTATGAGATTCTGGATGCACCATTATTTTTTAATATAACAATTTTTTAATTAATATAGCAGCAGAGAGGGTCCTGTCTACAATTCTGTTTGGGACAAACAATAATCGTAGACGTGGTATTGACCACTATGAAGGGTCACTATTTTTTTTTTTGGTCTAAAAACAAGGGTGACCATTCCCCTAAGTGGTCTGTTCACCCTCTCTGCTGCTCATGACCTCTTGGAATAACATGATACAATTCATATCATGTTGACCCAATACCATCTTCAGGTTGCATAATTCATTGTTTTGCCTAAAATCAAGTACTCTCCAAACCCATTTATTCACCCATCCAGTCTAAATGTAATTTAGTCATTTCTGGTTTACATTTGGATCCCTTTCCTTTATAGCTCACTTATCCTCCGCCATTCCCAATTCAAGGGTCGTATATACTGACCCATTATCACATCTTTACAAACTAGAGCCAATCAACAATTTTAAGCATCATTTTCGTTCTCAGTGAGCCAGAATTAGTAAAGTTTAACTGCATTTATTTCGGAATCATTTGGCTGTAGACCAGTGTAACCCGTATTGCCATCCGCCATGTACCCCACGACATGAATGAAACTCTCGATGGCACCGTAAGTATCGGGTAATGGTGGTAATTTTTTTTTTTAAATAAACGTAAATTTCTTGTTGCGTTTTATTTATTTTAAGGTACAAAAATTGCATTAAAAATAGTGTCCATGTTTTCTTTTTAAGGTGCAACAACTATACAGTAACAAAATAATTCATATTTTTTTCCTTTCATGGTAAAACAAACGTATATTTTAAAAACAAAGTTGATCTGTTTTCTTTCATAGTACAACAAATTCAGATTTCAAAAATAAATTTCATGTGTTTTTCTTTTCTTGGTACAACAAATTCATATTTCAAAAACAACGTTTGTGGGTTTTGTTTTTGTTGCATTGCTTGTTGTATCAGAAAAATAAAGGTTTTTAGACATATTCGTTTCGTTAAAGAATAATGTAGTTTAACCGATTTCGGCATTCTTCGGCTATCCTGGCTCTAGAACAACATTTATGTTGGTAAGAACTGGGCAGTATCGTAAGTATAGTACACAAAACGTAGACTATATATTGTGCAGAGATGACAGCACGGGCTGCCAACCTATCTGATATACTTTTGAATATTTGGCACCCAACTCTCTTGCGTCGCAGTCGAAATAGAGTTACATGGCACTGAGTATTACAGCAGTATCTTACCATGGTAGTGATATTAAGTTGATTCCTCATTCTGTACTGTACACAGGAGTTCGTTACAAAGAAAATCAAGGCTCTTGACAAGGGATTGGGGTTCTAACCTGTAATAACCCCCATCCCTTGATTTTCTTTGTAACGAGCCCCTGTGATTCTGCATATCAAGGTCGATGTATTGCCATCAGCTACGATGTCGTAGCCTCAACTTGATTTGTTGTGGTTGAGGTCCACAACAGGTTGAGGTACCTGTCTACGAGGTACGAGTAAGGGTACTAATATTAGTACTAGTCTTACATTAGCTATAACAGGCATGAGTTAAGCTATTTCCCTGTTCTGTCCATTTACAGAGTGTTTTCTCGTTCACAACATTCATAAGTTTGGCATAAAATCATTGGACATTATCAGATGACAATCTGGTTAACCGATTTGTCACAGTGATATTAAGTTTATTTGAGAATGGGGGTATGCCCTAGTCCTACATGTAAGAAATTGATGCTGATATTTATGTTTTGGGCGTCAGGGTCTTACTGCCTAACTAACAGCGCTGTGTAGTGTGTTTTGATGTCAACAAACATGGTAACAAAAGTCAAATTTTCAGGAATATCTCACATAACTGGCAACTAAAATAACAGCGCTTTTCTACAAAGTAAAGTAATAGTGTTTTAGTCAGACTTTACTTACTCCGATGTCTTTTCTCTAATACATTCAAATTTTCACAAAAGAAATGGACTTGTTTTCAAATTTTGATGGCCTACATTTTAGTTGACTGAAAAGTGGTGAAAGTCAGGAAAGCCGAAATCGGGTTAAGTTGAAATATTATTCTTTAACAAAATGAATAAAAATATAGTATCCCTATTGGAACTGTAAAGCAATGTTTCGTTTTGTTCAAGAAACATATCCGCCACATGAACCTACTTAAACATACTTTGGCATACCTCGATTATGGTTTCATTGCAACAAATTCAAATGTGTGTCAACAGAACATGAAAATGCATCCATATTTTCATTCTGCCAGGATAAAGACAGCACAGTAAGTATATTAATTACACATAACTTAGTGGAAGAGTGTCAATATATGCTGCCAAATGTGAGATATTCCTGAAACTTTGACTACTCATTCTGATGGCAATGACATCAGAACATGCTATACAAGGCAGTTATTTTGATAGTAAGACACAGCACTAAAACAAAATCAACATGTGCTATGTCTTACATTGTAGGACTAAGGTATGGCCATGTTTTGAAAATGTGGAATTCATGGATGCAAAATAATGTACTTGCCAGTACATGTAGTTCTAATATTTTCCTGAAATAAAACTGGTGATGTAGTACTTGTTTCATCCAGTGTATATAAGATAAGCACAAAGTTGTTGGCGCTCTGCAGAAAATTACTTAAACCTGATACCCAGTAACAATTCTATACTCAACAGTTTGATCATGATCATGCATATGATCTGCATGAAACATATGCATAATTTAAAGCATCTAAGAATTTTTTAAAATGGTGTCCAGCAAGCGATGCATGTTGAAGAAATGGAAATTAAGCGTCTTAAAAAGTGTTGATAATCAGTACAGAATAAAAAAAGGAATATTCAAATTCTTGTGAATACAAACAGAAAGGGACACAATTTCGTTTATTGGATATCATATGTCAGTTTGAGTATGTCTCGTGGTGGGAGATATGATTTCCATCGGCATGTAAAATGGAAAGAACAAAAACAATACCTAAGTCAAATTAAGAAATAGCAACAAGCCATTGAGCTACATAGGGTTTGGAACTGACATTTGTGCAACTGTACTAGTGTTAAATAAGGTCTGCGTTTACTTTACAAACTTTTTAGTTGAACATAATGTTTACCATTACTGCATGTTTTGAATACCGAACTTTTAAATTTTACAATAGCAGTTTATGATAGTTTGTTACACCTTACTGAAAATGGAAAAAAAATCAACTGCCTTACTGAGTCAGTTTCATCAGGGTTGGCAGGACTGCGATATTCAATGATAAGTAGAGTGTCATATTCTTTCAACCAATTACCTTAGCACTTAACTGAAAGATTATTTACACTGGCAAAACATAGGAATGAAGTAAGAGACCTTCAAATGCAGTGTGGCTGTTAACATTTCTTTAGAGCTGAGAACATAGTTAACAACAGTAGAACATATACTATACATGATTATTTGCAGTCAAGAGGGAATGCTTGTGTTTAATAATAGTAATCATAATAGTAAGTATTCTGTGGGTTTAGCTGTAATTGAGAGGGAGTGCTTTTGTTTAATAATAATAATAATAATATTATTATTAGTACTGTTAGTATTGATAAAAGAAAATAAGTTTATTTAATGAGGTTTACTTATTTAGGCAATGGTAATCTTCCACACATAATGACATATGTTACTAAAATTTAAAAAATCATTAATAAAAAATATAAAAAAGAACATTTTCTACTCATAAAAAAGACCAAGCTTGGATACACTCAATACAAGTAGTTTTCTTAAATAACCATTTAATCTTACATGCCTGATTTGGTGTTTGATGCAGCTGTTCAGTCAGTATTTTTGAATCACATACCCACATTTGAACTGCTTAAGTATCATGTTTGACATCCATCTGTAGATGTTTTTAGATGCAATGATTCAAACATTTATAACTGCTCTGGTGGTCTAGCAGTTAGAGCATCTGCCTCGGATGTGAAAGGTCGTGGGTTCGATCCTTGGCCGAGTCATACCAAAGACTTACAAAAATGGTACTAACAGCTGCCTTGCTTGGTGCTCAGCATTAAGAGGTTAGTGTTAGGACTGGTCAACCTGGTGTCAGGATAATGTGACTGTGGGGGACATCATGCTACATGTTTGCGACCTGATGCCTCAGTGCTAGGCATCACTATAAACTGCCACATTGCAGCCGTCGTAGCGATATGACTGAAAAATTGTTAAACCTACATTAGAAATCCAAATTACACACACACACACACACACTCAAACATTTATAAATCCCAGTTTTTTTAAATAGTAAAGCTGGAAATATTGTGAAAGCATTATGAGGGAGTATAAAATACAAATACAAAACCTCATGCATTCTTTGTTCCTAGGCCGCATCATATTCCTACAGCATAGCAAATTTGTCCTTTCCACTAACTCTGAACAAAACACATGCACAGTTTTGTATATCACTCAGTCATCCCTTGTTGTGACTCAGTTGGCACATAATTCTTTGACAAGAGAGCACTACTGCTAACAGGCTGTTGTTGTAGGGTTTAACGCCATTTTTCAGCACAAGATAGGCTATACATGGCAGCCAGTATAATTGCTGGAGGAAGAACCCCGGGAAGAACCACTGACTCACGAGAAGCTACTGACAGGCTTTCTCACGTACCAATGTTAGCCGAGGCTGAGACTCAAACTCATGCAGGCTGAAAGGCTGCAGCCCTAAGTGTGATGGTGTTCCATGACAGGCCACATTCTTACATTTCTTCTGTAGTCCTCCTCCATGTTATTTCATTTTTGTCATTCTTGTTTTTCAAAATTTGTATACGTTTTGTTTACCTTTCGGACACTTTGTGGTTGCACCCTCCCTGCTGCTGTAGTGTGTGCGAGTAATTAAATCATTTTTATATCAGTCTCTCAGCCAAAGATTTTATCAAGACCTATACGATATCGTGGCCGAGGATCATTTAAATTTATTATAAATCTGTGTGGGGTAGCTTGTGCTTTTGAAAAGAAGCTTTTGAACTTAATCATGTCCATGTCTGCTAAACACCAGGTCTGATGGATGTTCCGCAGAGTATGTGTATTGATTCCATTAAAGACAGCCAAAATATTACAGTTATCTCTTATTTTAGGTATTTGTGTATATCGCTGAGTAACATAAATTACATCTGTTTTTATGCCTGCCTTGAGAAAATATCCGAGCTGGATTTGATTGATTGTCCAGCATTACACCATCATTTATTTCCTCATAATAATCTACAAAATTCCTCAGCCATTTTTTATGTGGAGACAATCCAACAAATGGTGGCAGTTGGCCATGATCGCAGCACATTATTTACTGCTGTATCTTTTGTCAACAACCAATCAGAAATATTTTTAATGTCTCCAGCGACACTGGACATATTTCATCCCAGATAACAATCCTTGGAATATATTTTTCACTCATTCGTTCAGGAGTCCATGTATCTCCCTTCCATCAAAAGAAGCTGCGATAAGTATGAGATTTAACTCCTCGTTCATTTGTTTTTTCTGGCGAGTCAATGTGTAGGTGTTAAAACAATCATATCAACATAGTTTGAAGAACTCTGGCAAAATAACTCAATCACACGTGTTGTTTTACCTGAACCACCTGGTCCATTAAGATAAACAGTCTTATGTCTGGTGACAGGGTCATATACTGATAGTGCTGATGATAATTTTGATATTTTATTATTTTTGTAATAAATATCTTTGATTTCAACGTCAGCAGATTAAGAATAACTATCTTTTCTTGTTTTATTCTCCATTTGCCCCATGATACATAAGCACCTATATGTAATTGTTCTAATGATCCTGCATGTTTTTTATTGGTATAAAATAAATCTCTAGTGACTCTAACAGCTAATTCAGAAATTCTGTTTTTCATTGATAATAAATTTATCTAAACATGTGCAAGGATTAAAGATCTTAAATGAGTAAACTGCGGTGACTCACCATCATAATAACTCAAATTTTTACCTAATTTAGTTCCATTTGGCAAGAAGACTGTTTCTTGACATATAAACATATTTCTCTTCGTTGTGTTGGTAATTATAAAATCTAGTTCAGCATCATCTGTAATTAATCTTACACAGTGTCCTTTATGATCATATGACCCTCCTTGGGTAAACTTACCAATTATTTTTCTGCCAAGATCTTTCATGTTTTTATTCTCAAATTAGTTATATCAGGATTTTCATCATCAGAATATTTCTTCTGATGTAACAAAACTTGTTTTTGCAGACTATATGATATTAATTATAATTGCTTCACTTGCTGTTAATAATAATAGTATTTTTACATCAAGCATATACCGTAATAATGTTGTTCGTGCATACTACATTTTTTCTGAAATGTGTTTGCCAAACCAGGCATAACAAATTGGATGAAGATCTTTGGCAAACTTAAATGGCTCAATACAAGTGAATCCAGTCAGGTCTAAATCTGGTAATGGTCCATTTATCAATACTCTGATCATCTCGTGTATTGAGTGTCCAAATCGCTCAAAATATTTAGAACACTCTCCCATTCAAAGAAACCTATGAGATAACATGCAACCATATCAACCGAGATAACATCCTTATAATTGTATCTGGTATTCCATAATCCACCATGTCCGTATTCGACACAACTTAATAGGCTTCCACAAATTTGTATCTCTAGTAAAATGAGCTGCGACTGATGGAATTGTAAAGCAATTACAGAGCAACTTTTCATGATCGTTGGTATATTTCAGCGCAAGATTTTTCATTTCTTCATGGAGAGATTCTGTTAGATGAATCTCACCATTAGGTCTTACGAACTGATCAATGATAATTTCTTTGATACAGATACTTCCATCCGGTTTTATTAATTCGTTTTGATTTTCTTCAGAACTCTGAAATAACCATACTGATACAGGATTGTTCTTACTTATTTTGTTGTAGCCGATGTCCATGCATGCTCATTTTAATCATTAATATTTATCGAAGCTCCTTTTGATTTATATTTCAGTTTGTACAAAATCTCTCCTGTTATTGTTTTAATGTTAATTTGAATTTGAATTTCTTTCCTAATTCAGCAACATCATTTAATATAGCTCCTATATCCTTGACTGATTCGATTCATTTATTTTTTATGTCGTAGATCTGTTAAACTGTTTCCATTTATCACATTTGTAAAATGTCCCATTACTCATTTGGCTGCACAATTTAAATTCCAAAAATTTCACTGGTTTGAGATCACTAACACTGGGTTTATTATTCAGCGGATACCGGTATATTGCATAACTAACTGCCATCACGGGATACGCTCGTTCATAATATGGTTTGTCAATACCAGTCAACATTCCTGTTTTGGAATTTTTATTTAATGGAACAATGTTTCCAGTGTGAAGACGGACAATCCCACAATAAATTTTACTCTTAAAAAATATCTTTGATTATTGTCATAATTAATAATTGTCGGCACTTGTTGGTCATTCGTTGTAGCATCAATTACACCTTTATTGTTAATAATTCTGAATGTTAACCACACATGTACCATCTCTGCTAACTTCTTTCTTGGCATCATAAATACTTTTTATCAGAGTTTTCATCGGATCAACCAGACCTTGCAAGTCAGGGGTTCTTCTGTCAAGCTCAAATCTAGATTTAGAACTAAGGCTCGATTGTAGATAATCTCTCAAATTCTTCCATAATATAATTGAGGCAAATATACATATATATTTAAATTGAAATGTGTGCAATGTGTTGGTAAAAAAATACAGAGAACAGAAAAGATAGTATGATAAAAAAATAACACTGACAATAATGACAAGGTCATAAAAGATGCTGAAGATTGTCTTGCCAGATTTTCAAAATAACTATTTAAACAATATTATATAAAATGGAGCAAAAGGAATTTATGAAACATCCCATTATCAAGGATTACGAGGCATCTTTTGATGGTGTAATAAGGCAATGTTGACTAAAAAGAACAGTTTTGTTAATAATACTGGTTATCTTGTGTTTTATGTTGGGGGAAGAAAAATTATCTTTGTCATAGATTTATATATGAATATTTTCACAGAGTAATTGAAGACGGTCTTGTGATCGATCATATTAATTCAGATCAGAAAGATAACTCCTTGGATAATTTACGAGCTATTACACACAGAGTCAGAATAACGATTTTGGTGGTACATGTACTGGGAAATATAATAGATTTCTTTGGGTTGTTAAATCCATAAATACAGAAAAAGGTGAAGAAATAATATTTCAGTCATTGAATGCAGCTGGCAAATATTTTGATATGTGCATACCTTCAGTACAACATGTCACAGATAATATTACTAAATCAACATATTCAAGAAAGTATAAACAAAAAATAATAATTCAGTATCTCCCGATTGTGTTACATGCAAATGGATGAAGGAAGATAACTCTGTTAAGCTAGAGGTAAAGTAATTAAGTAGTTATCCCGCTTGTTACTGCATGATATCATGTGATTAGTTTAATCATTTAGTGAATAATATATATTAACATAACACATTCAGGAAAATGTTTACTTGCCTATTTGCTTCCATGAATACACTTGCTGAATGACACCAAGAAGAATTCTGGCTGCCCTTTTTAACGCCAACATGGAATTGTCAAACGAAAATATATAGTGAGTTATTTTGGAAATTCCCAAGCCGTTCTAGAAAATGTGATTGTAAATTCCATGTAAGTGCTATCAAAGGCAACCAGAATTCTTCATGGTGTCAGTCTGGAAGTGTATTCGTGGGAGTGAACAGGTAAGTAAAATGTTCATTTAGTGATCTTTGTGTTTGTGCTTATACTACATAATTGTACATCATCTTGGTTGAGGAATATGATTTAAATATATATTATAATATAATATACTACGAAAATAGTAATGCTATTATTTCTGCAATAAAAAAAAATAAAACGTGACAGTATAAAAAATGTGATGAATTAAATCCTGAGAAAATTATTTGTGATTTTGAATCATTACAACAACGAAAATTTTGAAGATAGATATACACTAACAGCAGAATATAGGTTCATTAAGCTAATGAAACAATCTATGTTTCAATCCTTGGCGACAGTCAAAGATACAGAAGTTGAGAAATTTGTATCTCTTGAAGAATTAAAAAAATTATTCTGATAATATTTATTCTGACAATAATTATTCAGATTATAATATTTATTCTGACAATATTTATTCTGATTCTGAAAATAATATTTTTTAAAAATTCTGATAATATTTATTAATGGTGCTGTGTTTCTTATAAAAATCTGAGATTCTAATGAAATTTGGCCAAAATTCATACCATTTTTTTTTTTATTGATTTTAGTCTATTTGTTGTAGAGATCTCGGAAACGCTTAATTACGTGTATTTGGATGCCAGTTTTTGATCAGGGATGCAGAAAATCACTGAGGCGAGAGTCCTCCTTACGCATTTAATAGGTGTGAGGCAAAATTCAAAGACTTGCCAGTCCTGCTTCAGCCACCTGCTTTGTGGGAAAATGTGTTGATCAACTAGCTGTCCCAGATCAAAAATTGGCGTCCAAATACACGTAATTAAGCATAAATGTGTTTCATGAGAATTTATCAACAAATCATTAAAATCAATTAGGGAACTTTGTGAAGTTTTACCCTTTGAAAATCAGTAATTTAAGAGATTTGCAAAGATCATTCAATAATATTATTTCATAATTCTGATAATATTTATTCTGATAATTTTATTACTGTGTAATATCTGTATTCAGACTTTCACAATTACAAGTTCTATTCACCTTATCAAATTATAACATGAGACTGATTTTCATGCTTTTAAATACCATTCATCCCATCATATTATAAAATCTGACTGATTTTCGTTATTTTAAGTACCATTTTCCTTAAATCGGGATGAGAATCAATACAAAATAAATTCTGTTATAATATATTGATTTGTTCCTGGACAAATTCAAGGGTGAAATTATTATGTAATTTTTTTCTTTTTACAATGAGATTTTTTTATTATTTTGAGTATTATGTAAGTTGATGTAACTTGATTCAGAAGTTAAATTAATACGTTTCAGTGATTTGTTGTTTATGCCATTATTGTAGTATTGTATGATACTAGAAAATAAATTTCATAGAGAATTAAATATGGTATGATTTAATTTTTAATTCTTTTAGCACATAAATTAATAAAATATTTGTTATATGTTTCAGAAAAATTAAATCTTGTAGTATAGAGGGATCTCCAACAACATTTTAGTTAGTAGGTAAAACTTTTGGTTGACCAGAAACTTTTTCATCAGATTCATAATGATGATATCCACTACTCCATCGATATTGTGGAACCTTTAGGAATATTTTCTTGTCCATGAAGAATTTGTCGCATTATGGTTCTGGAGGTCTTTGATGAACAGGCAGATTGATAGTTCTGATTGATTGATAAATATTTATAGCATAATTTTGCAAATATATTTCTATCACAGCTGATAATGTTGGTTCATGAACAGTTATAACAATTTTGGATTCCTTTCCTATAATAGATTTAATTCTGCACTGGAATTCATTATTAATTTGTTCATTCTGATAATTGCCCATGGGAATTCCAACAACTTGCCAATCGGGAGATCCATCTTGTTTATTTTTATTTGCAAATACCAGTGAATTATTTGCTTGTAATCCACCGAATGATTTTGATCTGATATTTGGCCAGCTATAATATACTTGTAATTGGGCTAGTGCTATTTCTTTCACTGGATTTGCAGTTGGAAAGTTAATACTAAATTCATGATTAGTTGAGCTTGCTCATATCGTCATAGTTTTGACAAAGTTGTATTAATGACATTCTGCTGAAATAACTTGTTCAGGGTTGACATTATTATTATTATTATTATTATTACATGTATTATTATTATTTAAATCAGATGTGGATTTTGTCATGCTCATTACATATTTGTAAATTCCAATCATATGTGTAAATTCAAAATCTGATATTCTTCCAACACTGAGACTCGATAACAACGAAGATAACTTAGAACATGCTAGAGTTGATGCATGTAATTTTATTATATACTAATGCAATTTTGTATTTGTACACAGATATTTTTTTGGCGATGATATTAAGAAGACCAGCAGTTGTTGTTGCAGCTGAAACATAAATTGTTATAATTGCTGGTGATGCCATTGTTATTGTTGATGCAATACACCAGTTCCAGTGATAACAGCAGATGCCAAATACATAATTATGTCAACAACAACTACACATCTGCAATATTTTTCTACTTTTACTGTATACTCAATGATATTTTTTTAATTTATTTTGCTATTCAGGTGCTTGATTATATCTGTAATGTTGCACTGCACATTGATTGGAATGTTCATTGTATTTTAATTAGGTGGGAATTTGACGACTAAATCAAGACACCAATAATAAATCAAGCCGCGTTTTTTCTTCTTCTTTGGGTTCCACAGTAAATGTTTTCTCCTTTTTTTTTTGCTCCAACATCAATAACATATATCCAGGGGATCCACTTGACTGAGTCAGGAGTGGATAATGCTGTGAAATTGTGGTAGATATCATACATGTTGTAATGCCAAGTACTGAGAGCCTGTTTAATGTCAGAGAGCTTAATGTTGATGACTGGTGGACTTCCAAAAAGTTCATTAATGGATCTATTTATGTTTCTACTAAAAGTTAAAAACAATTGTACATGATTAGAATACTCAGATCTAAATGTTGTCATTTCATTATTAACTGAAACTAACGAGTTCAACATTAGAGGGTTCCTGTTGTTGATGTACTTCGTTACAGTGTCATTGCTTGATTCTGGTTCTCCAAGATCAGTGATTTTATTATTAGACATATTGAGAGAACCAGTTATTGTATCACCAGACTTTTGTACTCGACCACAAACATTTTCTGATATCATTGACACAATGACACGGGGTTTCATTTTTCCATTACTATCAAACACAGCTATGCTACTTTCAGTTACTCCATTAATTTTAATGATAACATCTTTCAATGAAAGATTGTTTGTTTTTAATTTTCCTTGCTTATCTTGAAATACAACCATTTCGTTTGGATCTACATTTGCAAGATTTAGTAATTCCGATATTTTCACTAATCTGTTTACTCACATTTTCATGGGTTATTCCATCAGTTTTTTGTTTTTGTTTAGAAAAAGATCTTCCATAAATATCTACCATTATACTTTAAGATCTTTTTAAAACGACAGACCATCTACTTGTATACTCATGGACGATTTTATGAGGTGGTATTGTTGATGATGTCACACCATTGAGCACAGCAATTACTACATGCCTACATATTGGCAGATCTGTTATTTATTGTTTTTACATAATTTAAAAATTCTTTTGTTTGAGCCAACCCTAATGAATCAAATAAACAATTCCACATGGTTCAGTCGTGTATGCAATCCAATGAGTACCTGGACCAGAACTTTTATCAAGATTAATGATACCAGTTTCAATATTGTTTGGCTGTTTTAGTAATTGATCACGTATAAAATCACCTAAAAATGTTTAGATTTAATTTTTTGGCATCAGTAAATCAAAATTTGACAGGAAAAATCAGTGAAGTGTTCCTGGAAGTCTCAGACCTTTTCCATACCAATGAGGGGTTCCTGGCAATCTTAGACCCTTTCCCTTTTATTTAGAAGTCTTTATTCCTTTTCCTGTTGCTTTCTTTAATGCCATTACAGCAGCAGTTCCAACAGCACCACATGCAGCTGCTTTTGCAACAGCTGGAGCTACAGCAGCTATTAACGCAGGTATAGCTGCAAGAAGTGGAAACATACTGCCAATCTTGATTGAATCTTTAATGGCACTCGCAGATAGATTAAGTTTAACACCTGTTTTTGATTGTTTGGTGTCATTGAAATGCCTGAGTTGACGTTGACAACTATATTTTATTTTGACCACCTGTGATCTAATGTTTCTTTTAGTGATATTTTTACTCCACAATTCTTTTGCTGATTTTGACTGAAGCTTTTTAATTTGACCAGGAGTCAGACTGACACTGACATGATGATATATAAATATCATGCTCAGTTTAATTACAAGTTTTCTACTGGAACATCAGTGACTTTCATTCATCCACCAAAACCTTCAAGTAACATTGCTTTATCTGAAAGAATATATGTGATTTTTCTATAATCAGTAACACCAGCTGGTAGTGCATTTGTGTGAGCTCGAACATATACATCAATGACTGACTGTCTAGACAAATCTAGATGTTCCAGCAAGAAGTAGTAGATCAGGTACAATGTTGAGATATTTGCAAACCAGAATCAGCATTCTGATCATGCCCCATAAATGTCATGATATGATAAGTGCGTGCAATGTGATTATTTTCAAAATCCAGCAACACTTCTTCAGACAGTTCTTGATGTCTCATTCAGCCCTAGCACTGTTATCAGTATCTCTGTTAATATGCCCCATAAGCACTAAGCTGTGTCTAGCTGCTTGTGCCCCAGAGCTTTTACCTGTTTGAAAAATTTTGAAAACATTGTGCACATACATTCAGTCTTACCTTAATTTCTCTTCTCATATCCAATTAAAATCCACGAAATCTTTACCAGTTATTCCAAATGAATTTGTCTATACAGTGATTTTCTTTCCCTATTTGAACAAGTCTTTCACAACTTATTTATACACTATTTACAAAATTATGTGCATGTTTATCTGCAAGAACTCTTGACATCATCGCTGTCAGGATCCTCATCTTCTGACGATTCAATCTCAGAAACTTCTTTGACTGAATTTAAATCTCGCAAAATATCCAATTGCCGAACATGTCTTTCCTTAGCTTGCTCAATATTTTCGAGATCAAACCTGATAAACTCTTAATTTTTGCTCTCATCAAAAATCACTCTTACGTGCGCCATCATTTTATGAATTTTTAATGAATAGAACACTCGTAGTGAAACTGCTTTCAAATAGTAACCCTTGGCTTCTGAACAATTCAAGTTTCCACAAATGAAAGTAAAATCATTTCTGATTGGTTTAATAGTTGTTTAGTTCTTGGGCAAAAGCCATTTGTAACCAATCAGAGACGTTGAAACCATGACTACAGGCAGGATTGGCCAATGAATGCAGAGACCGGATCATGCCTACAGACGGGATCGGGGCCGAAAGAGTTAAAGAACTTCACTAACCCCAAGCTTATCAAATGTCATATGATTTCATATTTAAGAATTCTGTTGTTGGATATCTTGAAAAGCTATAAATGCATGTCGTGGTGCTGAAACTCCCATGCAAATGAGCCAATAGTTGTGCTTGTGATCAAGTCTGTAGTCATCGTCAACCACAATAAAGTTAATTTGTTGCCACTGTCCATAAAAGAAAGCCATTGTTCTTCAGCGAGTGATGGTGACATTACTGGCATCCACAACGAAAGTTTTGTCAGTGTCACATTTCCATGAAGTGCCATGGTTTCACCTGCGTTAGTGCCTTCAGCGTGCCAGATAGCATCATCATCTGTGGATTTTTGAACAAGAACAACTATATTTTGCTCTGAAAATAACCTTCTAACATTTCTGCAAAAACCAAAGATATGTGACAGTGGTATTGCACAACTAAATTATCCTTGATTATTAATTTGATTTTTACGTGTTGCAAATCTCAGATTATAGTTTTCATTTACAAAGAATAAATCTTCACCGTTGATGTCAGTAGCTGCAGCATGATTTTTTGGTCTCCAAAAAGTATAAGGTCTGCCATCAACGTTACCAGTTATATCTTTTGCAAACATCATTGACGGACCAGCAGATCATGAATAATCATTGTTGTATCGGAATAACCCCAATATCTTTGTAGCAACATCAACATCATTATAACAAATGTAAATTTCCCGACCATCAATAATTAATCATGCACTGTTGAATAATGCCATAATTCCGTTATTAACGAACCCACCCTGCACATCACCATATGGATTATTATCATTTTTCACAAGTCTACCTTGAACTTCAATAAGTACTTCATTGAGTAAGAAATATCTGCTTGTATCCTGAACTTGCAGTTTGATTTGTCCGTGCTGATTTGGTTCGCATGCGTCATAAGAATAATGTTGATGATACGCACAGATTCATCTTTGAGAACTGGTGCGTCCATGTTAAGTGCTGGATCAGATACACGTTTGAACATTTTATTATAATTGTTCTAACATGAAGACCACTTCCTGCTTTTAAACATGCAGTTATTCTTTGTTCTTTTCTTTTTCTGATATGGGTACACCAGCCAACTTTGCTAGTTTCTGATTTGCGGTTTGATTTATTATTTTACTAACATTTGTAGGCATAACCTCAGTGCTGGGTAATTTTACTGTCTGAGGTTTTTTTCGTAGTATTAATCATGCTAGTCTATCCTTTATTGATGAGAATGCTTTACTAACAACATCACCAACAGCACCAGTATCTTTATCACAAACAACGTCAATAATTTTCATTCCCAGTTGCTTTGCAATCAGTATTGCTTTTGGGGCTATCCTTCTAAATAGACCCTGAACATCATGTGTGTGTATGTGCGTGATTTGGATTTTTAACATAGCTTTAACAATGTTTCAGTCATATCGCTACGATGTCTGCAGTGTGACAGTTTATAGTGATTTGTAGCACTGGGGCATCATGTCGACCAATCCTAACACTAACCACTTAATGCTGAATGCCAAGTGAGGCAGCTGGTAGTACCATTTTTGTAAGTCTTTGGTATGACTTGACCAGGGATTGAACCCACAACCTCCTGCATCTAAGGCGGATGCTCTAACCACTAAGTCACTGGAGCGGTCCCTGAACAACATCGCCGAGTCCATCTCCGTAGGTAACTTTATATGTAGGTAATTGTGAATTTGTCACCCTGACCATTACAGGTCCACGTTGAGCATCATATATTATCATCTTATTTTCTTGTCACTGATCTCATTGTATACCCTCAATCACTGTGATAATCATCAATGATTTCATCAATGAGAGATCGATAAACATTAATGTCCATGATACCTCCTGCAAATAATCTTTAATAATTTCTGTGGAGTTATTACCGGCTCGTTTTCCACCAACGAGGATTTCTAATCGTTCAGCATTGGCAAGGACATTATTAGGACATGGATTAATAAGACCACTTCCAGGTTTTGGACCAAAATATTTATAATAAGCGTCATCAATTTCTTCTGCTTCTTGTTCTTCTTCACTTGTTGTTATATCCACTTTTTTCTTAATTGATGAAGAATGTAATTTCTTCCATTGTCGTTTCTTTTCAAGTTGTAACTTCATTTCTTCTTCTTTTTGTCTCCTTTCCAGAATTGATTGTCTGATACGCTCATCTACTGTCTGGTTAAAAATGTTAAAATTATTAATAGTTCCTTTGATGATTTCCTCAAGGTAGATTAGTTCTTCAGCTAATTGTGTTACCCTCTATAAAGTCATTATTATTATTATTATTATTTATTATTATTATTATTATTATTAATATTAATATTAAAAGGAAGAAATGATCTTATCTTGAATTCCTGGAAATTCTTTTTGCCCAGTAGAGTATCTGTATTTTCAAGGGAGTCTTGTTTATAGTATAAGTCTGTAAAAATATGTTTTTATGCATTAATTTTTTTGTACAGGTTAACTTTTTTCTTTTTAAAATGTGCAACTTTTAATATTAGAGAGCAAGTTAGATTTAAAAATTGTAAACTGTACATTTGAAATAATTATTACCAAAGAGTTTTATAGCTCAGGTGGGCTAAGTTGTTGGAATGTCCGCCTTAGATGCGGGAGGTCGCAGGTTCGAACCCTGGCTGAGTCATACCATTAGCATTAAGAGGTTAGTGCTTGGAATGGGCATCCTGGTGGCAGGTTATTGTTAGGACTGGTCAGCCAGGTGTCAGCATAATATGACTGGGTGGGACATGATACTGCATGTCTGCAGCATGATGCCCCATTGCAGGACATAAGTATAAACTGTCATACTGCAGACATTGTAGTGATATGACTGAATTTTAAAAAAATTCATGTTAAAAGTCCAAATTGTACATATGCACACACTAACACACAGACCAACACGGTTAAGAAAAATTACAGTCTTTTCTAGCAGTCATGCATTAGCCATTATAAACTCTCCACAATTTTCTACTTTCCTTGAAAAGATCCTCACCTTCCATTTGAGTGATATAATTTTTAAATTCATGATGGACAGGTGGAAATGAAGTCAAACATACTGGTAGTTGAATTGTTTTTTTTTTAAAGCTACATATTTCCAAATAATTAAAACGGCACCTTTTTATGAGATGTCATTTTTATTATTTATTATTACTATTTGAATAACTTATCTGATATTTACAGACAAAGATGTGGAGAAAATGTTGGTAGCAGTAAAACACTTTGTTAGCTGGCAGTATCATCTGTGATTGAGCACTTATTTCTAGAAAAGGTAAGTGATTGTTCCACACACTTTGCACGTTGTCCTTTGGCCCACATGAGTGGTCACTGTGTCCAGCAGTGGCAGCATCAGCAGTTGTTTTAAGGTCAAGTAATATTAATTATTTTAATTATTCATGTAATATTATTAATTAAATAATTTCACTAATTACTCATAAAGAATCGGAAGATTGAAAAGGAATGCAGTTGACTTTACAAAGGATTACACTGAATACTTTCTATAGGAACAGCAGCCATGGAACAAATATATTAACCACATAACACATTAAAATGTGCTTGTTTCTACATATATGGTAATGAGTTAAGTGAATATTGGTTTGAAAATTCGTGGATCGAAGACAAACATAAGAGAAATATGGATGTTTTATTATGTTGTATCATAATAACTGTTTGAAAATAAAAGGATTCTTATAATACATAGACTCTGACAAGTCCATTGTAGCTGATACTTGCTTGTGTCTCATGTGATTCTGTTCATTCAGCTGAAACTGTTGGGTAGTATGTGACGAGTCTAAATTAAATTTGTAAATACTGAAACATTTTCCAGCTGTTCTTATTACCATTACCATTACTTCTGTTGACACTGTTGTTGCTTTTTTTAAAAAATCTTTTTAAATAAATTTTCCAAGAACTAGGCAGAGATGGTGGCCTGGATTGGCCTTTGAGTTGGAGAAATGTACTATTTGTGTATTTCAGACAATAATAGGACAAGTAAAAAAAATTATTCAGGACAAGTCACTTTCTCAAAATTAATTGTCCTAAAGTGGATGCAAAAATATTTGCATAACCCAAAGAATACAAAATATGTAAATTAAAAAAGCTGGTTCTTTTATACAACTTGTTCTACCAAAATTCACTCAGTTTAGTTCTAAAATTATTGAAGAGTTTATCACAATGCTAATCAAATATACATCCCTTAACTTTGACTTGGTTCCAGTGTTGTTGTGTGATGCCATTCCTGAACAGGTGGACCAGCCTTTACTGTAGAAGTTCCGAGCTGAATATGTTTACAATTTATTTAAACTATCACATCAGTCTGTTATTAACTCACCTGGTTATTTAGGCCAGGTAAATTTATTACATGTGTCTTCACCTGATTATTAGGCCAGGTAAGTTTATGGCATGTGTCTTCATCTGTTGTGTATCGTGTGTTGTTGTTCAGAATTGCTATTTACAACATCTATAAACAGAATTTTTATCAGATTAGAAAACATCATGGCATGTGAAACTCTTAGTGATTTGATGCCAATCCACCATGATGTATATACTCTTTTACTTAAAAATATAAAAACCATTAAAGACGACGAAAAACACTCAACAGAATTCGACCAAATTTGTTAATAATAGTAATAATAATGATAATAATAATAATCACCTTATTTAAAGAGGGTAACAGAATTAGCTAAGAACTAATCTACCTGAGGCCCTCATACAAAGGAATTTATTTATTTTAGCTGCATCTCTCAAGCCACTGGATATATTGGGTTTTGGAAGAAGGAAATAGATTGGGCATTTCTAATCTCAACTGGAATACTATTCCAGAGCAGAGTTCCAGAGTATTGGAAACGTTTTTTTAAATAACTCCTTATTTGATTTGGGAATTTTATACTGTTTGGTAGACATGAATCGCAGGTGGGGAGTATTACCAGGTAGCCTGTACTGGAATAGTGATTGTATATATTCAGGAGCACTATTATGGGATATCCTTTACATTAATTTGGCTTTTCTCAAACAGATTCGGTCTTTAATAGGTAATATTTTTAACTTGTCAGCTAAATTTTCCTTGCTTTCTTTCTGGATTGATGTTAGCTCTAATGCTCTTTTTTGAAGATGTGCCAGCTTTGCTGTATCTTTATCATTTGAATTACCCCATACCGTATTACAGTAGTCTAAATAGGGTTGTATGTAACTGTTATAAAATTGTATTCTATGCCTTTCAGGGAGAAAATGTCTTATCCTACTGAGAAGCCATAAACTTGAATTGACTTTTTTACACCATATGTTTGATATGTTCAGTCCATGATAGGTTATTATCTACCAGAACACCAAGTAGTCTATCATGACAGACTATTTGCAAATTTGTATCCTTCCATGTCAGACATAGTTCATCACTATCGAGATTTGTCCTTTGTTGCCATGTTGAGATAACACTGGTCAACAGTGAAATCATTACTGACTTGAAAAGGCCCTAATCTGTAGTATTTTGGTGTGCCGAACACGAATATAACCGTGAAAAATTTGTATTGGCTCTCGTTTTGAAGATATTCATATACCTCATTTTCTATGTTTCACTGTGTAAATTTCTCCAGTAGGACTGCAGCAACATCCGGAATAATGATGTAACATTGCATAATACCATCATGCTCACATCATCCACAGTTGATTGCATCATTTTCTGATGCAATGCAATACTAATGCCATGCGGCTGCTGAAGTAAGTTGACGTCAGCAGTGTACTATACATGTGTAGGCCTATTATACTAATGCCAGGCGGCTGCTGAAGCTGACGTAAGCAGTGTACTATATAAAGCCCAATCAGATAGGTTCAGCATTTAAAATATTTTAGACGTTGTGCGAGACAGTTCAAGCTACTGTTACATAAAACTTATTATTTTATCCATTTACGTACAATAAAGAACAGTAATGCCTCGAAAGTGTGTTAATACCGCGGACAATTTTTGCTATATTTGTGGGGAAGTGACATTTGCCAACCAGAAGAAAAGTATCAATTCTCAAGTGAAGAAGGCATATCATCTTTACTTCGGATGCAAGGTTGGTGACCAAGACAAGCCTTGGGCTCCGCATATATGCTGTGCTACATGTACAACGCAGCTTTCACAGTGGTTGAATTGCAAAAGGTCATCAATGCCGTTTGCAGTCCCAATGGTGTGGAGAGAGCCAAGCAACCACCTAAATGACTGTTACTTCTGCTTGGTTCCTCCTCTTTCCGGCGGAATAACGAAGTGAAAGAAGTCGAGAAAAGTCTACCCAAACATTCCATCTGCATTGAGACCAGTTCCACATGGTGAGGGACTTCCTATTCCAGAACCTCCAGCAGAATATTCTCTTGATTCATCTGACGAAGACAAAGGTGAGTCGACCTGTTCTTCTCCTGGTCCATCAGCATGCAGTGATCCAGATTTTCACTGTGGTGCATCATCAACCCCACACAGAATAACACAGGAAGAACTAAATGACCTGATTCGTGATTTGGACTTATCAAAGAACAAGGCAGAATTGCTAGGATCAAGACTCCAACAATGGAATCTTCTAGAAGAAGATGTCACAATTACTGCATATCGAAAGCGCCACCAGCAATTGGAGCCTTTCTTCAGAAAGGAAAGTAATCTGATATTCTGTTCCGATATTGAGGGCCTCATGAATGCTTTAAAAATCACTCATGACCCACAAGAATGGAGACTATTTGTGGACTCTTCGAAACTGAGTCTCAAGGCTGTGCTTTTGCACAATGGAAACATTCTTCCATCTATTCCAGTAGCGTATGCTGTCCACATGAAAGAGACATACGATAACTTAAGGCAGCTACTGAATTCCATTGAGTATAACAAGTACAGCTGGCACCTCTGTGGTGATTTGAAGGTAGTTGCCCTTTTAATGGGACTGCAGCAAGGATATACAAAATACATGTGTTTCTTATGCGAGTGGGATAGCCGAGCAAGGGAAATGCACTACATGAGGAAGGAATGGACTCACAGGCAGAATGTAGCCATTGGAGAGAAGAATATCCAACACCCAGCTCTGGTTGAGGCTCAGAAAATCTTGCTACCACCCCTTCACATCAAACTAGGTTTGATGAAGAACTTCGTGAAAGCCATTGACCGGACTTTGCCAGCATTCCGACACTTGCATGAAAAATTCCCTCGACTCAGCGAAACAAAGATTAAAGAGGGAGTTTTTGTGGGTCCTCAGATTCGAGAGCTTTTCAAAGATGACCGGTTCAACAACTTGCTGGAAGGTGACGCGAAACAAGCATGGAATGCTTTTCGCCTAGTTTCTACAAACTTCCTCGGAAATGTTAGGGCAGAAAACTATAAGGAACTAGTAGAAGACATGTTGATGAAGTATAAGAAACTTGGCTGCAATATGTCTCTAAAGATTCACTTCCTTCATTCCCATTTGGATTTCTTTCCTAGCAACTGTGGTATTGTTAGTGATGAACACGGCGAACGTTTTCATCAAGATATCGCAACAATGGAACAAAGATACCAGGGAAAATGGTCCACTACAATGCTGGCTGACTACTGCTGGACACTCCTCAGAGATGCTCCCGAACAGCTGTACAAGAGACAGGCGAAGAAATCTAAGATGTAGTCAATGACTTGATTTTTTATGGGTAGGCTATTACAGTTGACCTTTTACTATTGGAATGCATTTCGTTATGTAAACATTAATTTCTTGCAGATTACAAAAAAACTAGAGCCAATTTTGCAATTTGACTGTCATATTCGTGTTCAGCACATAAAAATTGATAAGAATTGACTAATTTTATTTCAGTAACATGACTTTTGTAAAAATTTGTTGTCCAGTGTAAGTAATATTTTAGTTTTACCAGTATTTACCACTATGCCATTACATGTGCACCAGTTTTCCAGTTTGTTTAGGGCATTCTGTAAAGAAATTTCAAGTTCATGCTTTGTGTTTTGGATGTCTGACAATGATGACAGCATCCTGGCTTGAAGTTTGTTCAGAGTTGTTCAAATGATGCTCATCCACAATAAAATTTGACTGCCATTACTAAAACTAAGGAAGCCTTTCAATGATATCTTCTGAAGAAAAAAAAAATGTAAAAAGAATTTGACCAGATTTGCCATAAAGGTTCTTGGGATAAAAATCTAAAAACGTTGTGCAGATGATGTTAATCCACAATCGGTGTGACTGCTCCGGTGGCTTATAATGTCTGCCTCGGATGCAGGAGGTTGTGGTTTCGATCCCCGGCCAAGTCATACAAAAGACTTACAAAAATGGTACTAACAGCTGCCTTGCTTGGCACTCGGCATTAAGAGGTTAATGTTAGGATTGGTTGGCCTGATGTCAGGATAATGTGACTGGGTGTGACATCATGCTACATGTCTGCGATATGATGCCCCAGTGCTAGGCATCACTATAAACTGCCACACTGCAGACATTGTAGTGATATCACTAAAAGAAATTAAAAGCTGCATCAAAAATCCAAATCACACACACATAGTCCACAATCAGATGTTGTTGCTATTTCATTAAACAGGCACAAATTTTAAATGACTTATTTCAAATTGCTAAGCAAAAATTGATCAAATTTGACAGAAAGTATTCTCTTAATCAGGGTTTTCAGATTCATACACATGATGTCACATCACCATCAAATTCCTGCATATTTATTCTTTCTAAAAGTTGAAAATCTTTTAAATAACTTCATTTCAAAAGCTTCAGTCCAAAATTTGATCAGATTTTACAGAAAGCATTCTGACATGAAGGTCTTTCAGAATTGTTCAAGTTATGCTAGTCTGACATCAGATGTGGCCACATTTGCTACAAATATATAGATTATTAAATTATTTTTTGTCAAATTCAGGCTCTGTGGAATTTGACCAAATGTTCAGATGCTGTTGATCCACTATCAGGTATGACTGCAATTACTGAGAATCAAGAAAAAAATACTAAGAATGAAGAAAAAAATTAGATGACTCATTCTTAAACATTTATGAGAGTTTTATGACATTTGACAGAAAGAGTCCTAAGATTTTGTACGAATGATGCCAATCCACAATTTAATATGGGTGCTGTTACTAAAAAGTGACACTACTTTAAATTATTTCTCAAGTACAGCTCAGCAGAACTTCACCAATTTTGACATAAAGCATATCTGTTAATAAGGACTAAAAGAATTTTTACAAATGATGCTAATTTGCCATTAAATATAGTCACTGTTACTACAAATGGGAATCCCTTTAAACAGCATCATTTCAAAAACTGCCAAGTAGGTATTTTTCAGACATCATTCTGGGATGAAGGACTTTTAAGTTTTTACAAACAGTGCCAACCTGACATCGATATGATGGAAAGTACTCAAAATAGAAAAACATTTAACAACTTTTAAAAACAGCCACTTAACACACGTTTTTTACATTGGACAGAAAGTGTCTTAGTCCGATAAATCAACCCCGCAAATCTGTGTTGATACTGATGGATAATATGTGGGTCTGATGTGACCTATTCATTAAAATGTACAATTTCGCTGCATGCAGATATTTCCGGAACAAACTTGCGTACACTTTAGACACATACCAGTAATTGGTAACAGCCATATCAAGCACAAAATTCAAAATGGTCATGCGACAGATGGTTGTGCTATTCCAGGTGGATTTACAAGTCACCAAACATATGATTTGCTCCAGAAATATGTTGTTGTTGTTGTAGGGTTTAACGCCATTTTCAGCACAAGATAGGCTATACATGGCGGCCAGTATAATTGGTGGAGGAAGAACCCTGGAAAACCCAGGGAAGAACCACCGACCCACGAGAAGCTACTGGCAGGCTTTCTCACATACCAACGTTAGCCGAGGCTGGACTCAAACTCACACAGACAGAGGTGAGATGGCAGTGATCCGTAACGGCGAGCGCTTTAGACTACTCGGTCACTCGGGGCCCCTCCAGAAATATAATTTACATGTCACCAAAAGAACCCTTCAGCTGATGGTAGCTGCACAGCCACAAGAAATATCAGTAAGTGTATAAAATGTTCACCGATGTGTGCAGCTGAATTTGGATGCAGATAATTGCAGCTTTTAATGAATATGTGATATCAGCCTCTCACATGAAAATCAATATCATCATGGGTGATGGGCTGATTTTATCTGCCTAAAAGTGTCCACATCCTGAAATGCCTTTCTAATTCATACAAACGATGCTGTTCCACCATTAGATACAGTATGGCAGCCATTAGTAAAAGTAGAAATACATTTTAATGGCTTCATATCAAAAAGCTGCTCAACAGAATTCGACCAGCTTTAACACAGTGTCATGGCCTTGTTAACACATTAACCCCTGGAGGTTTTTGTCATTTTTGCCTGAAATCAAGTAGGAAACACATTTTGAATGCTATTTCTGAATAGATCCGAAAATACCAAATCCCAGGTGATCTTTCAATAACACACTGCCTAGTTGTGTTAGAAACATCGTTTTTCATTTTATTTTTGGCTCGCGCATGAGCAGAAGGGTAAAAGTTGCTTTTTCTTCTTTTTTGTTGTTGTGCTAAATGGAGCCATTATTTTTGTATCGAGACCACTCTTTATTCCAAATGCCCATTTTATCCTACTTTTTGCAAAGGTTCATCTGTTTGCAGTTCATACTGGTTTGCCTTAGATCTGAGACCAAAAAGTCTAAAATCTGGACACAAAATCGGATTCCGACCATGGGTGAATTTTGGGTAGAAAAAAGTTGGGTCCAAAAAATGAGTTTTTTAATCTGTATTTTGTAGCGCAACTAGATATTCCAGATTACTACCTTCTGGGGTTATTGTGTTAAGAATTTCATCAGAAAGCATCCTACTGATCCATACTTCTAGTTAGAGGGATGCAAGGGATGTAACCTGTCATAAGGACTATTTAAAATCATGGGTCTGAGTTGTGCAGAGTTCTTCTCCTTGCAGGCAAAAATCTTGAAAATAGATATAAAACTAATTTTAGAATATAAGATGCACACATTCAGTGTAATAATTTTTTTAAGGTAACAAAATGGCAAAATTTAACCAATAACGAGTATAGTTTACTTAGATGAAGAACTAAAAATGTCTTTGTTCACCAGTAAATCCATCTAGGTATCAGAATTTCTGTACATATCTGTTCATGATTTTCTGTTGGTTTTAGGTTAACACATTATTTTGGCTATATCTTGCATAGAAAATGAGAGCTAAGTGCCTTTCCCATGGACATACCTAGACGGTTTTCTGAGGCAGGTATTAAACCAGGTGACACATGGATTGTAATTCTAATGCTATACCAATTGAGCTACCACAGCTCCCAAATTAAATGCAAGAAAAAGATCTTGCTTTAAGAATAAAATAATTCTTTAGAAAGTAAGTCCAAGTTTACATATTCATTTGCAGAGAGTGACTGCTACAAGTTTTACTACACTTTTAATTCTTGAATATTTTTAAGAAAGTTTGATATGTTATCACATGTAATGTGAATTATTTAAAGGCATTTTGTATATTCAGTACCTGACTGACAGATCATTTTAAATGTATATTTTGTATTGTTTAGCTTTATTCAAAGAAAAATATATTAACTCAGACATACTTTCCTCTAGAAACAATTCCAGGTTAACTGCTAAGGGCATAGGACCTTGCAAAATTCTTCAGAAATTTGATAATTAATCCAGGCTGGCCAGATGTTGGGACTCCAACCTGCAGCCTTCTGTTAAAATGTCCAGTGTCTTAACATAATACTACATTCACTAAGCATAGTATAAGAGTAGGCATGTGGATATTCTATGTAAACTTAACGTTGCTTGGTATTTAGGTGTTTCATTTGTCACATGTTTCATCTTTGTCTATTTTTGTCATATGAGAAACTGTTTAGTTTTAAGTCTAGTGGGGGAGGGGAAACAATACCGGAATACTTGTTGATTACACTGATTAACTCCCCATGGAACGCCATGTAGGTTTCTAAGTTGTGTGTTTGGGCAAGTCACTGGTGCACATGTAATGGCATGGTGGTAAATACTGGTAAAACTAAAATATTACTTATCTCAACACGGCAAAGAAGGACAAATCTTGATAGTGATGAACTATGTCTGACATGGAAGGATACAAATCTGCAAATAGTCTGTCATGATAGGCTACTTGGTGTTCTGGTAGATAATAACCTATCATGGACTGAACATATCAAACATACCAGTAAAAAAGTCAATTCAAGTTTATGGCTTCTCAGTAGGATAAGACATTTTCTCCCTGAAAGGCACAGGAAACTATTTTATAACAGTTACATACAACCCTATTTGGACTACTGTAGTACAGTATGGGGTAATTCAAATGATAAAAACATAGCAAAGCTGGCACATCTTCAAAAAAGAGCATTTGGGCTAATATCAATCCAGAAAGAAAGCAAGGAAAGTTTAGCTGGTAGGTTAAAAATATTACCTATTAAAGACCGAATCTGTTTGAGAAAAGCCAAATTAATGTACAGGATATCTCAGAATAGTGCTCCTGAATATTTACAATCACTATTCCAGTATAGGCTACCTGGTAATACTCCCCACCTGCGATCCATGTCTACCAAACAGTATAAAATTCCCAAACCAAATAAGGAGTTATTTAAAAAAAGTTTCCAATACTCTGGAACTCTGCTCTGGAATAGTATTCCAGCTGAGATTAGAAATGCCCACTCTATTTCCTTCTTCCAAACCCAATATATTCAGTGGCTTCAGAGATGCAGCTTAAATAAATAAATTCCTTTGTATGAGGGCCTCAAGGTAGATTAGTTTTTAGCTAATTGTGTTACCCTCTTTAAATAAGGTCATTATTATTATTATTATTATTATTACCAGGTGCAACAAGCTATTCAGAGGAATTTAGTGCATGTTGTGTATGAATGGCTTTTCCTTTTTTTAGGCTGAGAAAGTGATCCTGTCTGTATGGTCTAGGAAAAAATCTAATTCACACCAACGTTAACATAAAAAAAATAAGCAACTGTGTTTTCCATTGTTTTGCTTTCCTTTTCTGGTTTCAATATATGTGAGAATTTGCTATTCACAAGCTGACATATATCAACTATCCAGATGAGTAACATCACTTTGGTTTTTTGTTTATAGCAGTGGGCCAATGCTGAGGTTTCCAAATGAAACATTTCTGTCATTTAATGGAAGGGTGCTTGAGTTTTAATAACGATTTCTCTTTAATAACATTTAGTTATTAGGAGGTAAACATATTGAGTCATCGGGAATAGGTAAACAGAGTGAAACATTGTGAAAAGGTAAGGATATTGAGTCATTGGAAGGAGGTGGAAATTGTTCGATACAGTAGTTGTTTTTTTGACAACATCTTCAGTAATGGTGGCATTGACATGAAGAATGCTGATGTTAAAAAATGTTGAAAGTCACACATCTTCTACTTCATTTGCTGCGTTTAGTGAAACTTGGGGATCATATCGCTGTAGATATAATCTTTATACCGGGATGCGCATGGAGTTCATGTCGTGCCTGCTGATGCAGAAAGATTGTTGCATTATGGTGAAAAATTGAACAGTGTTAAAGTTTTGGAAGTGTCATTTTTATGTCAGTGGCAGTGTTTAATTGAAATGATAGGATAAAATTACTATCGGTCTAAAGTTTACAATTTGGGAGTGCCTGTCTTGTCTAATCTGGTTAAGCAGAAAGATTGGTTCATCATTGCAAACAGTGTTAATGTTTGGCATTAAGGTTTTTCAAGTCAGGTATATTCTACATTTCTTACTGCATTCAGCAGAAAACGTTTGATGTAATTTTGCCATACTGGTAGGTCTAAAGTTATACACTGTTACGCTATGAGTTCATATCTGTCCATACTTACTAAAGTGTTGTGTTAAATTGTTGTCAGCAATGTTAAAGTTGTGTTTTAAACATTTTGAAAGTCACATATCTTCAATATCAGTTTCTGTGTTCAACTTAAACTTTGGAATATGATTACTGTGGGTTTATAGTTTATATATTGATGTGTGGGGAGTCCTTGCCTTACCTTCATAAGCTGAAAAACCTGATGTAATATAGTCATCCATGTTAAAGTTTTGTGCTGATGTTTATGTAGGTCAGATACTGAGAAGCATATTGATGCAGATGAGACACTGGGTTTCACAGAACATTTGTCCATAATAGTTACTTATGGTGTCTTTTTGCAGTGATGTGCATCAAGTCATGCTTGAATCAAGTTCAGAATGGCAGACTTGGAGACCCAGTTTTTCTTATATCCAGGAAGTACTTGTTTCCATGAATATGAGAAATGAATCATTAGATTCTCTGATATATCACATTGAAATTTTAAAAAATTAAGTATTGGCACAACATTGCAAGAGATGAAAGGGTTGTCAGAAGATGTGAGATGAAAGGTGTTGTCAAAATTTGTGATCTGTTTGAATTTTTCTCTTGAATTGATCCATCTGCAAAATGACAGTCATCACCAATGACCATTAATGGGATATTTTTCTTCCTGTTGCAAATGGCATCACATGTTTTGGCAAATGATGTATATGAACTTGTTATGCTGTAAAATATTCTTCCATGCACACAAATTTACATCCGTAAAACGGGGCTTGTTTAATGTGAGAAGCATTTGATTCTTTGTTTTCTTCAATTATGAAAAATCTTTACATATATTTGTCAGTTCATTATAAAATAATTGAGGTATTAGTGTATGGCAATCATCTTGCCCATCTGTTGGTCTTCATTAATGCAACTAGTCCAGCGGTGTTTGGCTTCTCTGACCATCAGGCCATTTGAGGCTGTGATATGGCCCTGCTTTTTTTATTTGTTATGCATCATGTGTTCATCAACAAGTGCTATTTAAATCTTTTCAAAAAGCAACAGACCAATTCTGATCAGATTTGACACTGAGCGTTCTGGCATGATGCAGCTTACAGGTATTTACAGTTAATGCCTATCCACCTTCCAATATGACCATTGATACTAAAAATAATTTAATATCAAGAGACGCTGAACAGAATTTGATAAAATTTGGCAGAAATCATTTAGGTAGGAAGAACTTCAAATTCTTTACAAATGTTGTCAATCCACCCTCAAATTGCTGTTACTAAAAATGAGAAAACTCACTATTATTTTAAATAGAAAAACCTTTCTGCATTCTCTTCTCCTAAATTGCAGAATAAAATTTTATTAAACTCGAGAGACAGCATCTGGAATGAAAACCTTTCTATTTTATATAGATGCTTCCAATCTACCATCAGATGTAGCCACCATTACTAAAATAGAAGAACCAAATTTGATGAAAGCATTCTAAGGGGGGGGGGGTGGCTTTCAAGTTTGTACAACTGATGCTGATGAGCTATCAGATGTGGCCACTGTTACTAAAATTAGCAAAAACTTTAAATGACTTCTTCTCCAAAGCATGTCACCAGAATTGGAGCATATCTGAAGGAAAGCATCCTGGTATGAAGAACTTTCAATTTTTACAAATAATGCAATTTCCAGCATCAAATATTGCTACCAGTACTGAAACTAATAGAAAAATTAAATGACTTCTTGTCCAAAATTTTAAAAAGAATTGGACCAAACTTGACAGAAAACATCATAGCATGTATACCTTTAAAACTTGTACAATGATGCCAATCTGACATCAAATATGGCCACTGTTACTTAAAATAGAAAAACCTTTAAATGATTGGAATTATATGAAAATCATTAGAAAGCATCCAAGTATGATAAGCTTTCAAATACTTACAAAAGATGATCTGTCACCAAATATGGTGCTGTTTCTAAAGTATACAAACTTTTAAAGAACTTGTTTTTAGAAGTTTCTCAACAGAATGCCCAAATTTTGCAGAAAGCATCTTGGCAGAGAGCATTCATATTTATGTGGATAATGCTGATACACCATCAAGTACAGCTACCATTATTAAACTCTTTAGTGACTTCTTCTTCAAAACTCGTGGAAAGAATTTGTTCATATTTGACAGAAAGCACGGTGGTATTAAGTCCTTAGATTTGTACAGCCATCAATATAGCTGCCGTTAATAAAACTAAAGAATCGTTGAAATGACTTGTTCAAAACCATTGAGTAGAAATTAATAAAGTTAGAAAATATCCTGGCATGAAGATCTTCCAAGTCTATACATTAATGATGCCAATCCACCATCAAATATGGCTGACATTACTAAAAATAGAAACAGATTTATTTAACTTCTTCTCAGAAACTATTAAAATTTTTGTAAATGTAGGTCAACATACTGGTATATAGGGCTGCTCTCAAGTTTTCACAAACGATATTGATCTGTTATTTAAAATGGCCACTATTACAAAATGTTGACAGGTCTTGAATGACTTCTTAAAAATCTTAAAAGTCACTCAAGAGAATTTACTTGATTTGATTGAAAGCATCCTGGTGAAAAGGAGTTTCATCTGTATACAGATAATTCCAATCCTCTGTCAGATGTGGCCATAATTTATACAAATTAAAAATCAAACCTTTAAATGATGACTTTGCCAAAACCACTTGTCAGAAGTGGACCAAATTTGACAAAAAAAGTATCCTGGCATAGATGGCTTTGATCTTTGTACAAATGATGCCAATGGAGCATCCAAATTTGGCTGTCATTAATAAAATTAGAAATGCATTCGCCTGCTCAAAAACAGCCAGTACAGATTTGACAACGTGAAAGAATGCATCGTGACAAAGTCCTTTCTTTAGCTATTGCTACTGCGTAGTTTGTACTTTTGGAGGCAGAAAACTCGACAACCATATGACAAGAATTTGTTTCCCAGTAGTGTGAACCAGAAAATTCTAGAATGCAAGCTCTCCGCCAGTTTACACACAGATACCTTGCCCATGCACATTGCCCTTCATTCTGTTTTGGTCATATGGCTGTACTATCTGTCTTGTTTATGTTAATGAAGAATCACATTCACTTCATGGGGAACAAGTGATTTTATTATATTCCATCTGTGCATTTTCTTCATTAGCATTTGGAATTATCGCTGATCAAGAATTTTCTCAGCTTAATTTGAGCTCTCTCTCTCTCTCTCTCTCGATAGAGTTATAGCTACTGTTTTGGTACACACTGTGTATGTGCTTTGCATTTTTTTCTTCTTCAGCCTACTAGGATATTAGCATGTGCATTATTTCTAGCTTTGGTGTATATTTGTAAATATCCCTGTCCTTGCCTAATTGGGTCTATGGGCTCATTTTAATTCATATTATTATTCTTTATGAATCAGTGTAATTGTGAATAATGCTTTTTATATACATGGAAAAGCCAGTTACACACCATTTTATCCCTTCATTTTGTGTTTGGTTATTGAACACTAGTCCATTCTCAAAGTTTGTATCAGTTACCAGGTGGGTTTTTGCTAATTTATTCAAATTTTGGCTCTTATTTAAGCCTGGTTGCTGTCATTATCTTATAATTTTCAGTATTCAGTTTAGCATTGCTTACTTTTTGCATTAAATAATCAGTTGTTTTAATTCTTTGTGTCAGCACATAGGCAAGGTGACCTGTTGTTATGATATTTATGTGGACTTAATCCATTCATTACCTTCCTTTTAGGGGCCGCAAGTGGCCGAGTGGTCTAAAGCGCTGTCCGTTACGGATCACTGCCATCTCACCTCTGTCTGCGTGGTTTCGAGTCTCGGATTCGGCCAATGTGGGTATGTGAGAAAGCTTTCCATTAGCTTCTCGAGGGTCGGTGGTTCTTTCCGGGCATTTCCCGGGTTCTTCCTCCACCATTAATACTGGCCGGCATGTATAGCCTATCGTGTGCTGAAATATGGCATTAAACCCTACAACAACAACCTTCCTTTTATGTATACTTGAATAGAAGTTTTTGGATAAATCTTCCTTTCAGCTTGTTTTACAACATCAATGTAAGGTGTCTTTGTGTGGGAATGGTCACAGGAAAGCCCCCAGAGACACCTAGCAAAGATGTACCTATAAAGGAAGTCAGAAAATTATTTCTTTGTCTTCCTCAGAGATTCTAGTATTTTCAATGGAATGAGAACCCAGATCCCTATATAAAGACCCACTTGAGACTCTGAAGCATCGATATTGGGCAGTTTAGTGAAATAGGGTAGGGTATGACCCTTGCAGCTGTATGCAGCAACCAGGGATCACAATGTTTGGGAGCAGGGAGAGAACAGAACTATACATTGTCTAGCAGAGTCTTGTCCCTTAGTAAACCTTTTGAGACCTCCTTAACACATTAACCCCTGGAGGTTTTTGTTGTTTTCGCCTGAAAATCGAGTAGGAAACACATTTTCAAAGCTATTTCTGAATACATCATAATATGTCAACTTCCAGGTGATTTTCAAATAACTTAATGCCAAATTGTGTTAGAAATATTGTTTTTCATTGGCTATTTGGCTCGTGCATGAGCAGAAGGGTAAAAGTTTTTTTGGCTTAATGGACCCATTATTTTTGTATCGAGACCACTCTTTATTCCAAATGCCCATCTTATCCTACTTTTTGCAAAGGTTAATCTGTCTGTCTGCAGTTCATACCAGTTTGCCTTAGATCTGAGACCAAAAAATCTAATTTTTAAATTTTTCTTTCAAATTGTTGCTAGAAGTTATAAAATATTAATGACGTGCAGATCCAAAAATAAAAAGTGATTTTTATAAAATCCACAATATTTGGACTATGGGCTGCAAAGGCATGCAGATTTTTTATCTCTGAAGTATTGGCATATTTCTGTGTGCATTGATTAATTTATAAAATTTACATAATTGAGTGGTTCTGGAGCATTAATGTTTACATATAGAAACAATGATAAATATTCCTGCTTGTGTTTAATGGAAATGAGCAAAGCCAGACAGAGCAAGAATAAAATCAATGGGCTTTGATTAAATTAACAGATTCCTGCTTTTCCCATTTGCCACAAATTCCAATTAGCTTATCAGATGTCTGGCTATCATCTAAATGTTAATCAGTATTAGTGTGAATACAATTAGCTATCATATTGAAACACATCACATCTTGCTATTCTTTAAATCTGGCATCTGTATCAGAATACAAATTGTACTGAAACGTTTCTTAACACATTAACCCCTGGAAGTTTTTGTCGTTTTCACCTGAAATTTGAGTAGGAAACACATTTTGATAGCTATTTTGGAATACATCTGAAAACACCAACTTCCAGGTGATCATTCAATAATATTCTGCCTAGTTGTGTTAGAAACATCGTTTTTCATTGGCTGTTTGGCTTGCGCATTAGCAGGAGGGTAAAAGTTGGAGTTCTTTTCTTTCTTTTTTTGCTAAGCATAGCCATTATTTTTTTTATCAAGACCACTCTTTATTCCAAATGCCCATCTTATCCTACTTTTTGCAAAGGTTCATCTGTCTGCTTGCTGTTCATACCAGTTTGCCTTAGATCTGAGACCAAAAAGTCTAAAATCTGGACACAAAATTGGATTCCGACCACGGGCAAATTTTGGGTAGAAAAAAATTGGGTCCAAGAAATGAGGTTTTTCCCTCTGTATTTTGTAGTGCAACTAGAAATTCCAGGTTTTGTGGTATCATTATAGAGCTACATCTGTCTACCTTTCTATAATACCACCCACTTTAGTGTATCATGCATGACCTTGATGCTACAGAACTCAGCAGTAGGCTACTACTTCCTGCCACTTAAACTCGTCATCAGGGGTTAATGTGTTAACAGGAATGTGTTCTACTATCAGTGGACACTGGCAAAGTAGTGCCAATGCTGAGTGCCAAGCGAGGCAGCTGTTAGTATCATTTTTATAAGTCTTTGATATGACTTGGCCAGGGATTGAACCCATGACCTCCCACATTCAAGGCAGACGCTTTAACCACTAGGCCACCAGACACTGAATGTCAACCGTTCTGTTTTCATTTGTCCTTGGCAAACAGTTTGGAGTAGGTGTCATGGCATCTACCCATAGGGTGGAGGACAAAGGGGCTATTGTTATGCCTACTTGTACATTACATGTGTGTTATTGATTACGTTAATGCATTCAACTCAGTTTATTTTACACCTTAAATACTATTACACCTGGAAGCATCAAACTTGGTGAGGGGAAGCATCTAGATGAGTACAGTACCATGTGCTTGCAAATAAAGCATATCTACCAAACAGTATAAAATTCCCAAACCAAATAAGGAGTTATTTAAAAAAAAGTTTTCAATACTCTGGAACTCTGCTCTAGAATAGTATTCCAGTTGAGATAAGAAATGCCCACTCTGTTTCCTTCTTCCAAACCCAATATATTCAGTGGCTTCAGAGATGCAGCTAAAATAAATGAATTCCTTTGTATGAGGGCCTCAAGGTAGATTAGTTTTTAGCTGATTGTGTTACCCTCTTTAAATAAGGTCATTATTATTATTATTATTATTATTAAGTCACATTACAGCATAGCAACACAAGTAGGTTATTTAGTGCAGAGGCAATTAGAGTAAAGTGCTGTACCCAAGGACACACCTCAGTAGCTGACCCAGGCTGGTCTGATGGTAGGATTTTGTACCTACACCCTTTCAGTTGCGAGTCCTGTACACTAAATACTGGGCCACCACAGCTCTTCAAAAAATAGTAGGGCATTGTGACCTCTATTTTTCAGGTTCACTGACTTTGGTTAAAATTTGTATTTAAAGTTTATTTCTTATGCTGTGTTCATGCTTGAATCAAATTACATATCTGATTGTATGCATTATGCATCTCGATTAGTACCACAACATCATCTGAAAAGAAAGTATCACAGTGACCTACATTTCACATATTAATGGCTTATGATTTAGTTTTTGTGTTTCACTCATGGCCCATTAGTCACTGTGACCTATAGTTTAAGTCACTGACCTGTATTTCATGTTTCATAGACTGAAATTTGTGTTTTCAGTTTTGTTTTTTCTCAAGCATTGTACATGCCAGAATCATCAGACTAGATGCTTGTATGGGTTAGTACCACAAATTTGCCATGAAGAATATCGTTGTGACCTTTGTTTCACATTTTACTGGGAATTTAGCTTGTGACCAAATAGGTGCACACACACACACACACGCACACACACACACACATGGTGAGGGTATAGAACCACTATTGTGATGATGTACTGTTAAATGCTAAAGCATTCATATACTATATGTATGCATATTGATGAGTACTAATCCCACATCACATTAGTAGGATACTGTGATCCATATTTCATGCTTCATTGACTTTGGTCAAATCTTGTGTTCAAATTTTCAAATTTATTTGTCAGAATCTGTTAATGGTGGCATTATTAAACTAGATGATTGTATGCATCTTTATTAGTGTCACACCCTTAAAAAAGTGGTCATGATGACCTACATTTCACATTTACTTGTCTAGGTTAAACTTTTGCATTTAGCTCATACAGTAACATACTGTTGTCCAAAGTTTCAGGAACTTTTGTGAGGGGAATACTGTACTAATGAGTACTTTATTTTCCTAAGGAAAGCAAGTCACTGCAACCCATATTGCCTGCATCACTGACTTGGGTTCAGTCTCAAGCACTGTTCATACAAGAATCATTAAACTAGATGATTGTATGCATCACTATCAGATCTCTTGGTGGAGTTCTTCACCTCAGGATGCACGTGACATTGGAGATGTCTTATGGTTGTGCCACTTGAGGCAGAAATGCTTTTTGGATGTCTCATCCTCTCCATAGTTTCACTAGATTTGAACTCTTTCCAATTAGCTTCACAGGATTTTAGGGACCAGCAACACAGGTCCCTAACAGTGACTCGGGGCCCATCAAATCAAGCCAGGAAGTGTGCCCACCCTATTCTCTCAGATTCAAAAAGCAGATACAACCTCAACAGTTTTACAAGCAACCTCAGTTGCAAAGCACCTTCCCATGTTAGCTAGGGAAGATTTTAGGAGAGCCCAAAAGTGAAAGTCTTTGGATTCCTCCCCCGTTCCTAGGGTGGAAGGTGGTCAGCCATAGAGAGTTGCACCATCTTCTACAGAATTCTTCTCTTCCCAGCATTAAGGTAGATGCTCATCTATGCTTTTTTCAAGGGTGTGGTCATAGTCAGGCAAAATCTGTTATGGTTAGAAATTTGGGTAATTATATCTGTGGAGCACTAACGTTTTTGAATATAGACTTAGTACAGTGATGAACACTACTTAGAATTACATTAAAAAAATTATATGATTTTCCCTTAAAAAAATTATATGATTTTTTTTAAAAATTATCATTATTTTGTATCTTATGTTCACTGTTCTCAGCTCATCTCATCTCTGTGTCATTGTTTAATGAATTCATTATTATATAGATCATATTTCATGTATAATATTCTGATGATGCCTTCAATATAGTCAATATAATGAACATATTTTTAGTTTTGGACAAGTGCTCCCCCCCCCCATCCCCATGGTTGAGTGGTCTGCAGCACTCACAGATCACTGACACATCTCATCTGTGTCCTGGTGAGTTTACACCTGGGCCTAACCAATGTGTGTATGTGAGAAAGCCTGCAAGTATCTGTTTATGTGGGTCCCTTGCTCTTTTCGGGTTTTTCCTGGGTTCTTCCTCCAAAAATATACTGGTCACCATGTGTAGCCTATCATGAGGTGAAAATGGCATTCAACCCCACAAAACCAAACCAGACTTTGGGGATTGGAAGTAACTTGGTGAGTGTAGAGTTTAAAGGTCAACCATACTATATTATTGCTGACATATGGAGCTGTTAAACATTGGGCAAGCATATACTATACCATACAGGGTTCTCTTGTGGATTTTATATATTGACTTGGGCTTGATTAAACATTTAAATAAGTACAGCTTACATAGAACTGATAACAGAAACCACTTTTAGGATAATGTATGGATTCTAGACTTTTAGATCAATGGGGGCTGGGGAAGCTGAACAGATTGATGACATGTTAATCTGTGCATCGTGAGTAGTGGAAGATATAAAATCTGCCAAAAATGACACCTACCAGTTTTTGTGATCATTTATCGTTTTATTATCAGTATTTTGCAAGTGATGTACAAGAGGGAAAGTTCTGGTGTGCAATATGTGTGCAGTATGTAATGCTAAATTGTTATGTTTGAATAGCATGCAAACCAGCTCTTTGTCTTTTTCACCTCCAACCAAAAATTAGACCTTCATGGGTTGGTTATTATGATTAAAGACTGCTACAAAAACTAATGTCTGTTGCAAGTGCCTTGGTCTTATCATGCCCAATAAGTACGTACATGTTTATTTTGTTGCACTCTAAATATTCCAAGCTACGATTATGGGCCAAGTCCAGGCTTTTGAGCTTTTCAGTGCTTGAATTTGTATGCATTGGTCCCTTGTGTGTAGGGATTGATATTGGAATCAATGCATGTTGTACTTGCTTGTGTCATGTTTTTATTGTGGGGATCTCAATAGTTTCCAAGCCAAGACAAGGATATTGTGTTTTTAAATGCCAGAATTTGTATTCATTCAAGTAATGATGGACCCTAGCTAATGTCAATCGTGTATGCTCTTCCCTTTCATGTCAGGTATGTGTATACATGTATATTGTAATTGGGCAGTGATCTTAAGCATTGACCCAGAGGTTAAGTCTCGTGTGTGTGGACAGTCCCTTGGAGACAGTTCCAGTTGTAGGTGGACATGCCATGTTTATATACTGGGGATCACAATAATTTCCAAGTACCAGAGATAGGGATGGAGCCAGGACACAGTGCTGGTTGCATGTACAAGTCTAGAGAGACCCCTGATATTACTCACAGGTTACAGTCTGACTAACTGATACTTGGTATAAATGATTACTTAAGTAATTTTCTCAGACCTGAGGGAATCAACACTGGAGGTATTTCAGATTTACCATCTATACTTGCTTATAAGATGAGTACAGCTGCAAACTGCAAAGACCTAGATCTGTCATCACAAAATGTGCTGGCAGATCTGGGTTTATGCAGTTTGTTAGGAGTAATCAGTAGAACAAGATAGACCTGATCTGCAGGTGCATTATGCTATGGCAGGTCAGGATCTTTGTTGTTTGTAGTTTGACTTGACCTATAAGCAAGTATATATGATATAGATAAACATGGGCTGTATCATAGTATCCACATGATGTTTCTTTGATGAGGATACCATATATATTTACTTATAAGTTGAGGCAAACTGCAAACAATAAGGACATTGGTCTACCATAGCATAAATCCACTGGCAGATCAGGATCTGTGTTGTTTTACTTCATACTCCTAATAAGCTGCAAAGATCCAAGTCTACTGGCACAGTATGCAAAGCAGATCTGGGTCTGTGCAGTTTGCAGTTGGATCTGACGTATCAGTGAGGAAATGTAATTTTATATAGGAATGCATATTTTTATTTCTAAGCTGTCATCTAAGCTGACAAAGATCTAAAATAAAAGTAAGTATTGAAATAACTATGTACTTCTTTTAAAAGAATGGTAACATTACATGGGTTTTCACTAAAATACATTGTACCTCTTCTAATATGTTATGGGTCTGGAATGTAAATAATGCATATCATGTCTGTTAACAAGTTTGAAAACCAACCTACTTGACCTTGGGGTCAAGTCAAAGGTCACAGTTTGCATTTGTGTACTTCTTTGAGCTTTTGAACACAGTAACTTGTACATATCTAACGACTTAAATTTAGTTGCTTTTTGATAATAATTTTAATTAGTAGTGACTTATCTTAAATGACTTTACAGTTTTATCTGTAATGGTTTTTGAGCACAACACAAATAAGTATTAATGGATTTGTATCAAACCCAGTTTATGGATACATCTGAAGAATATCAGTTCAGTAAATTAATTTTTTACCTCAGAAGAATTAATTATTAAAACATACTTAGCTATATCTTGACAGTATTTGAGAATTAGTTCTATCCATGATATCAGATTCAAGGTCAAGGCCATGACATGTTTTTGTCCTGCACACGCCTTGTAAAATTGTTAACTGAGATATAACGAGAAAATAGTTCTGTTATCAAATTTGGTATGTTCACATCATATCCTCATAATCCTGTTGACTTACTTATATGTTGTGGGCATCTTCACTAGCCAAGGTTTCAGTGTGTTAACCCTATGTGTACTTGGCAGATCATTGAGATATTTCAGTGCTTCTGGTCTGTGAATTTCATTTGGTGAGCATCCAATCAAAATCATGTTGTTCAAATTTGAACACTGTTCCCACAGGTTGAGCACACAGCTACAATCGACTCATAAATAAGCAATTGTCCACTGGTGGTCAATGTTTGTACAAATACATCCTTTCCCTCAAATATACATGTAATGGTTTCTCTCTGGTATTTAGTTGTTGTTGTGGGGTTTAACACCATTTTTCAGCACTAGATAGGCTATACATGGCGGCCAGTATTAATAGTGGAGGAAGAAGCCCGGAAAACCTCGGAAAGAACCACCGGCCCTCGAGAAGCTACTGGCAAGCTTTCTCACATACCCACATAGGCTGAACCTGAGATTTGAACCCACGCAGACAGAGGTGAGATGGTAGTGATCCATAACAGTGAGTGCTTTAGACCACTTGGCCACTAGGGGCCACCTCTGGTATTTAGTCATACTTTTGATGTTAAACTTACAAATGAACTTTTTTAAGTCACTTGCCTTCACCATTTTCAACCAAGGTATAACACATGGCTATTACACACTATTGGTTAGTTGGCCTTAGATACTAAGGGAGACAACTCATGAAATCCAGTAGATGACACCAGGACAAAGCTCTGAAATATCTGTATGATCTGCCAAGGTGTAGATATGGTTAACACATTAACCCCTGGAGGTTTTTGTTGTTTTCATCTGAAATTCGAGTAGGTACACATCTTGAAAGCTATTTTTGAATACATCTGAAAACACCAACTTCCAGGTGATCTTCCAATAACATACTGCCTAGTTGTGTTAGAAACATTGTTTTTCATTGGCTGTTTGGCTCGTGCATGAGCAAAAGGGTAAAAGGTAGAGGTTTTTTTTAATACTTAATGGACCCATTATTTTTTTTATCAAGACCACTCTTTATTCCAAATGCCCATCTTATCCTACTTTTTGCAAAGGTTCATCTGTGTGTTTGCAGTTCATACCGGTTTGCCTTAGATCTGAGACCAAAAAGTCTAAAATCTGGACATAAAATCTTATTCCGACCATGGGCAAATTTTGGGTGGAAAAAAATTGGGTCCAAAAAATGAGTTTTTTCCCTCTGTATTTTGTAGTGCAACTAGATTATATGGTATCATTGTACATCTTTCTACCTTTCTATAATTCCACCCACTTTAGTGTATCACACATGACCTTGATACTACAGAGCTCGGCAGTAGGCTACTACCTCCTGCCTCTTAAACTCGTTACCAGGGGTTAATGTGTTAACACATAAGAATCCTGTCTAGCAAAGATGTGTTGTGGGCTGAACATTTTTCAGCACATGACAGGCTATACAAGGCAGCCAGTATATATGGTGGAGGAAGAACCACCTTATAAGTGAAGTGCAACTACAGACAACATATACCCTTATCTGCTGACACATTATTTGGGTGTTTGTAGTTTACAGTTGGACTTTTAAACGAGTATGTACAGTAATTCATGAGAACATATTAAAGCTATAGTTTCGATATTTTATTAGTGTATACTGTTTGTACTGGCCTATAACTTGTTCCAAAACAGTAATAAAAAAATTGGAATACACAAAAAGTTTTTTTTGTTGATCAAAAATTGAAAATAATAATTTTAAAAAAAGAATCAAGATATATACCATGTAATTTAGTATAGTTTCATTTGCTAAGGTTAAGAACACTCACATTGCATTGTGACACATCTCCAGATCATCATGTGCAGCGTCAGTCAGTGACATGACAGGAAGTCAGCTGCACTTGTTCTAGGCTATACCTATTTCATATTAAATTTGATCACTCATCAGATAACCAGTTAAAGTCTATACAGAGAGTTCAAAGACTTGGTGGGAAAACACTAGATCAGTCATGGCAATTACTTGATGTTGCACTGAGCAGGTAATATGCAAACAGCTGGATTCTGGTGAAAGAGAAATCCCTATGCATCACAGACTGGGAATCCTACGTGACTGGAGGCATCGTTTTCAACTGTACCATATCATTCTTAGAGAGTGTGTTTTACTCTACATGTTGCCTACCTAAGACTAAAGTTTGGAGCCATTTTTCATGCAGATGCTGGTTGGAATTGAGACATATGACTGCTTTTGCAACATAATATCTTTTAGTCAGGGTTGAGTTTTAAATGTATGTGGTCATTATAAAACTAATTTGTATACTAGAACAATATTTTGAGCTTTTACTATTTTTGTTACAGTATTAAAGCAAGAGGACCAAGTGGGTCTGATATCACCTTTTCAACTGTCAATTGCAAGGTTGTGAAAGCAAATTTATATATATAGTGAAACTGTGGAGTGGAAAACAAACTTTGAAGCACATAGTTGTCCATTGTCTATTAGACCTGAAAAGAAATTATAATTGTTTCCAGTTTCATGCTTACAAATATTATTAGCTCACTTAGCCCTAAGGCCACGGGAACTTGTAGTGTGTCCTTGCATCCATCATGCATTGTGCATCTATCAGTCAATAACTGCTTGTTACCATTCTGGATTCCACATTTGTCATCCAGTTTAAATCAAACTACATGTATCTGGGATTATATCCTCATAATCTTGGAAAGGTTTGATAGAATCATGCATATTAATGAGTTGATCTTGCACCTCAGATTGGCTAATCTTCCATCCAGTCTGGTGGTCATATTTCTGTATTATTTTATTCAAAAAACTTTAGATATGTGCTTATATAGTTAAAAAGTCTGATTTTATGATAATGAGCTAAATCCACACATTAATTAGGTGATCTTGCATCTGATTGGCTGAGCTTCTTAAGACTATGGAGGCCATATTTCTCATCCAGTTCAGAACAGAGTTGGAATATATATTTATATCAGTAAGACCTTGGGTGAATTCGATTTAAAGCATGATCTGTGTAGACTAATCAGGCAATCGTGCATCTGATTGGCTGCATTTGACAATCTTCAGGAAGCCATAGTTCTGATTCAGTTTTGATCAAACTTGAAATGTAAACTTTTATCATAAAAGCTTGTTGGGATTCAATAATAAGCAAGATTTAAGGATGTAATTTTATATCTTATTGTCTGTGCTTCTTACTGCTCTTGATGCCATAGTTTTGATCTTTTGTGTTTATTATAATCAGCATTATGGATGACTTCAGTTATACCTTCATCTTTGTGAATTTTTTTTCTTCAGGATGTAGTTAAACAGATAAAACCAAAAGGATGTAAAATGTATGACAGTTTTCATAGTATTATTTTTTTTTACAATACAGTAGAACCTGTCATGAATGACCACCCCTTCTACCAAAAAATAATGATCTCTCAAGACAGGTGGTCTCTCATGACAGGTCATAGCACTATATAATCAGTAAATCTGTATGTGGAGAGCATGGTCTCTCATAACAGTGGTCTCTCAAGACAGGTTTTACTGTATTCCATAAGCCTGAGATGGGCAAATTTCAAGTTATGTAAAAGGAGAGTGATATATCTTTGTTTTTATTAAAGGCCAAAAATACCAAGCATAAATCTAAAATAATGCAGAATTAATAATACTGGTAGTTAATATTTAATTTATGAAATGACACAAAATAATGCTTATATGCAATAACCTAAATACAAGAAACCTTTCTTGCATTTAATAATAGCAGTACCATTTGAAGATGCCCATGATATTGGTGTGTGTCAGAAACACAGCTGATTGATTATTAAACGTGTTTTAAGTCATTTTGAAAGTTTTGCTATGCATTAACATTAAAGATGTGGATCAGAAATGTTCAAACATTGGATATTTGATATGTAAGCATAATACAGGTAAACAGACACGCAATTCTCTATTGATGATATCTTGAATGAGTTTCTTTTTACATTCACTCCATACCATCATTTACAGGAGTTATGCCCACTGATTGACATCAATGCACAGGAGTTGTATCTCAGATTGCCCTTTCTATTATGTTGATTTTCATGGTAAAGTTTTCTAGTTTTGGTTGTGGAATTTGAACCAAATTTGGGGTAGGACTTTATGTTGATGATACCTTGAATGAAATTCACTTCCTGCATTCCATGACATTTACAGGAGTTATGCTTCCTGATTGCCCATTGACCAGAATTTGGTTTCTGCATTATAACTTTACCAAAATACGTGGGATTTCAATCAAATTTGATATGCAACCTTATGCTGATGAGACCTTTAAGGAATGGATTTCTATCTTACCATTACAGTGTTTAACACATTAACCCCTGGAGCTTTTTGTCATTTTTGCCTGAAAATTGAGTAGGAAACACATTTTGAAAGCTATTTTTGAAGAGACTCGAAAACACCAAATCCCTGGTCATCTTTCAATAACATACTGCCTAGTTGTGTTAGAAACATCATTTTTTGTTGGCTATTTGACTCTCGCATGAGCAGAAGGGTTAAAGTTGGACTTTTTTATTTTTTGCTAAATGGAGCCATTATTTTTGTATCGAGACCACTCTTTATTCCAAATGCCCATCTTATCCTACTTTTTGCAAAGGCTTATCTGTCTGTTTGCAGTTCATACTGGTTTGCCTTAGGTCTGAGACCAAAAAGTCTAAAATCCAGACACAAAATCAGATTCTGACCACAGGCAAATTTTGGGTTTAAAAAAGTTGGGTCCAAAAAATGAGGTTTTTCTACCTGTATTTTGTAGTGCAACTAGATATTACAGATTGTTTGGTATCATTGTAGAGCTACATCTGTCTATCTTTCTATATTACCACCCACTTTAGTGTATCATGCATGACCATGACTCTACAGAGCTCGGCAGTAGGCTACTACCTCCTGCCCCGTAAAGTTGTCGCTAGGGGTTAATGTGTTAAATGAATTATGTCCCCAGATTGTCTCATCTCATAACTTTAGTTTCTGCAGCATTATTTTTCCAAGGATGATCAACCAGACACCTTTATACATTGACAAAACTTTGAATGAATTTTATTTCCAGAATTCCACAATATCATTTAGAAGAGTTATAGCCCCTGATTGGCTGTTTGTATTGCACCCATCACTCAAAGCTGTAGTATATTGTCAACCTGTGTATAACAACTTCACAGGTGATCACACAACAGTTGTCTCCTTGGATGTGTGGTCTTTTTATATAGGTACGAGCCAGGTTGGTGGGTTTGAAGAAATGATGATGCAGAGATCTAGAAATAGAAGTATTCAGTGGAGAGAGATAAATAGACAGATGGAGGCAGAACAAAGGAAAGAAAAGGAGATTTTGTCTTTTATATGAAGTCATTAATTCAGAGCAAGAATAAAGTAGACATTCTCACTTAATAATCATTGTTTGTTACAGAGCATGCATTTTCACACAACCCAACGAGTTTGCTCAGGCCACATAAAAAAGGTGGTTGCTGTATGCATGCATATAACAGTAAATATGAAAGTGTGTTTTGGGGTGGTGGCTGAAAATGGTGACCACTATGTGTAGGTAGTCGCTAAGCCAGTTTAAACTGTTGGTTTAGGGCAGGTGCCTAGATAGCTGCTGATGACCTTAATAGCATGCTAAACTAAGTTCAAAACAGATGGAAAATAATATATAAATATTGCTGTGAGAAGTCAATAATTTCTGTTTTACTTCTGTCAAGAAAAATATGCATAATAGTTTGCTGTTTTACTACTTGACTTGCACTTAGCTGTTAAAAACATGCATGGTAGGTTTGCTGTTTTACTGACTTACCCTCACAGTTGTTACTGTGTGTATAATGTGATTATTATTATAATTCATTTATGGATTTATATTATGCAAGTGATTACAACTAACTTGTTAATTAGCAATACACTCTGTTCAAGCATCAAAATTACTTTTGGATATAGACTTTCCAAGCCACCTTTCTGCCTGCACTTATGTTTGGCTTCTTCCCAGTAGCACTGTGTGACCTGCCAACAGAAAACAAGACACTACTCAGATGTTCTTATTCAGCAAAACAGTGTTATTTCATTCAGTTAGATGAACTCTTCTAATTACCCAGGACAATTAAGTTATTGATACTTTAATGCAAAAAAGACTGATGTAACAATCTCATTTGTTTAATTTATGTTTAAAAAGTTTTTTCATGATCTACATAAAATTGAGCTTGATGACAGAAATTAAAAATTTTAAAAAAAAATTCTAACATAATCTGGTGGCATGTTGATTCTTTTAATTTTATAGTAACTATTTTTTTATTGGAAAATGTGGAACATTTTTTATCCTGCTCATCTTTGTGTGTGTGAATATGTGCTTTCATGCATTTGTGTGAACTTGTGCATGGCATATTTCCATCTCATCATGACGGCTGAGGTGACCTAGTGGTTAGAGCATCTGTCTTAGATGAAGGAGGTTGCAGATTCAATCCCTGGCGAGTCATACCAAAGACTTATACAAATGGTATTTGGAACTGCCTTGCTTGGCACTCAGCATTAAGAAGTTAGTGTTTGGAGTGGTCGGCCTGTCAGGATAATGTGACTGGCTGGGACATCATGCTACATGTCTGTGGCATGATGCCCCAGTGCTAGACATTACTTTCAACTGTCACACTGCAGACATTGTAGCGATATGACTGAACATTTTTTAAAGCTGCTTTAAAAATTCAAATCGCATACACAGTCCACCTCATAAAAAAACATGATCAATAACAAGATATATTGCATTATTCAGATTCAAATTGGAAAAGATCAGAATTAAAGGTCATATTTGCATCTGGACATCTGGACTAGCAGTGGTAGCTTGGCTGAAATCTAAACTAGGGGTCACTGTCAGACAGGTAGCATGGTAGAAATTATTAACTGATCATTTCAGATATTCAGCTTCAGCGCAGATTGCGGTATATTTGTAACTTATCTTGCCAAAAGTTCAGTTAGGTGAGCTTATGGTATGACCATTTGTCTGTCGTGTGTCTGCCATAAACATTGCTCATTTTATTTCTCCAAAACCACTTGGACCAATAGACTTGGTAGGGATGATTCTTGGTGCATTTATGTTCTGACAAAATTAAATTCAGAGGGGGCTATTTAGAAGTGATGTTGCTGCCATAGTAACCAAAATGGAAAATCTGTGTTTGAATTCTCCAGAACATCTCAGCAAACTTTGATTAAACTAGGTAGGCATGTTTCTGAGCAAATACATTATATATAAAAAATTCCAGGGTGGCTCACTTTAAAATAGTAACTCAGCCCGGGCAGTGTTGCTTCTTTTACAACTGTTTGATTACCTGTTTTCATCTTGTTTCGAAAAGCTGAACCAAATTCTATCAGACTTTGAAGGAAGGTTTTTTACAACATGCTTTAGAAATTTTTTATCAGGGCTTGTAGCTTCCGTTACATGCATATATAAAATCGTTTTGTAACATCTTGTCCGAAATGGCTGGTCAGTTTCAATCAGATATATATTGGAATGTTTGTTAGGACATGCTCTATTCAAATTTTGTCTAGGTTGGCGTCCCTAATGGTTTGGCCTCCATAGAAACCAATTAAAAAACTATTCTGGTTTTAGAAAGGCCTTGCTTATTTTTATTAGACATCAAATGAGGATTGTTTTCTTTGACATGCTTTGTCAATATTTTATCAGATGTGGCTCCTTTAAGAATGGTATGGTTTCCATTTTCCATTGCAAAGATATGGAAAATTTATTTTCAACATCTTATTCAGAAAAGCAATTTTGATTAAATTTGGCATGATTGTTTCTTAGGGTGTGCTCAGTTTCTTAGGACATGACAGGCTCTTTCAGAGTTTTTTCTTAGAGATTCTGGTGGCATTGATGCATCTTCCATATCAGCTAGCTTGAATACCAGCAAATAACATTTATCTCACATAAAGTTTTAAATAGAATGCCTTTTTGACCAAAACTGCCTCACCATATCATGTTAAATATGATAGGCAGAGACCTGGCATGAACACCTTTAACATTTATGCAAACGATGCCAATGCATCATCTGGTTTAGCTGGAAGTACTTCAAGTAGAAACAAATTTAAGCATGTCAGATACCACCAGTTTCCACCAGATTGCTGGAAATTATCTTGACATTCATGTCTTTCATGCCAAGGCATATCCTTTATTTCTGCACTACATTTGCCTTTTAGACCTATGTATGCCTAGTGAGTGACATCATGCCCATCTGAGTCTCTTGTTTTATATCTTCATTTGTATTAAACTTATACCACCTTTTTCTGATCAAAATCCCATGCATGATGATATTACCACTACATGGTTTTGTAAAAATTGGCAGATATTTAATTAGTATATATTTGTGTGACTAGTCCACACACCCATATTCCTTGTAAATTTATTAGACTGGTTGTGTGGTATCATCATGGAAGAGATACTGTAATTAACAGAGAAAATTTTAAAATTGAAAATTTGGTGGAAAAGTTGCTGCTAGACTAATCGTCCATTTTAAATCGTTGTAGTTTTAAAGCAGAATAGCTGTGCATTGGTTTTTCATCGCTGATCAGTATGTTAGCACAAGTTTGTCATCCGACAGTTAATAAACTATTGTGAAGATTGGCATGAAACTTTACATACATATTCAGTACAAGGTTTTGTAGAACCTAGGTAAAAAAATGGCTACTCAGACATCCATTATGGTCAGTGTGAAGGCCATCTTAACAAATCTTGTCACTTAAGACCTTCAATAAAATGACCTTTTACGATTTCTAGTTCATACTAAATAATGGTGCCAGTTTGACATCAAACAAGACTGTTGTGGTGGACATTTTTAAAATCTTGTTTTGCACAACTCCTGAGCAGAGAGAAGGTCATCTCAACAATCGTTTTTGTTATATACTGAAGACCTTATTATGTCTAGTTGGTGCTAAATGTACATGGTGCCAATCTGACCACCAGCATTGCTGCCATTGTGGTCAGCTTGTAAATATTGTCACTACTTTTCCTGAATGACTAGCCATACTGTTGTGTGGTTTTTTTTAGTTTATTTTTTTATTTTAAATTTTCTCATGAATTCATCTCATTTCTATAATGTTTTTCAAACATTTCTCCAAAACACTGTAGACAACTGCAGAACTGTTTGTTGCTATGATCTGCCTTTAGTTTCTACAGAGTATTTCACACCAAAATAGACTGTCCCTCAAGATACTAGTTGTATGTTGGATTCCAATATGCACATTGAAAATAAGCACTCTGGCATTGAATTTAAGGTTGAAGGTCATGACTTTGAGGTTTTATTATGGCTTGTGAGCATAACCCAAATGACAGATTTTTCGGTAACCAGTTTTTTTGTTGATATATCTGAAGAATACTTTAAATGATGCAAATTTGAAGAAGAAAAATTGTTCCGGCAAACATAATAATTATAGATTCAAGTTGGTATATGTTACCATTGTCTGCAGACTCTGACACAGTTAAGTTCAGGGATCTGTTAACCATGATATCAGGTTAAAGGTCAAAAGCTCTGAGAAAGAATTTGGTATTGCTCTTACAGGTACATGTGTGTAAAATCAAACAGGTAAGAAAATAATTTTGGGAGGAAATGTGGTATTTTGGAGTTACTCAAAGATATCAGAGACGATCTCAATATTTCATACTTTTAAATAAAAATAAAAAGATAAAAGGAGTCGATATATCATTTATTTAGCCAGTATGTCATCGATCCCTTCAAGGGATTGGTTATTTGCTGTATGTAATGAAACCTTTCCATAACAACGGGTTGTTTAATACCTTGACAAAATCTAATCGTCTCATTGATGGCACAGATTGAAAGGTTGCAATGTAATTTAAAGCTCATGATGTAGTCATTTTATCAGTTGTGATATATCAACATGGAGATATCATACATTGTAATAGAGCAGTCATTCAAAATGAGGTGCATTTTTTGTCCCAAATGTAACTTTGATTTAACATTATACTCATTCATGTTGATTTATTTCGCTATAGAGAATAATTAATACAGTCTATTTATAGTTGTACAAACTGAAGTTAGATAAAAGTACAATAAATTTTTGTGTTTATGACGTCTCCCTGTTTATGTCAAACTGTTTATGTCTCCCAGTTTGTGTCTAACTCACTGTGAGCCTCACAAGATTGTAGATTATGGGTGGTGCTGCATTTATTTCTAACTTTATGCATTTGAGTCGGTGCTGTAGCTCTTTTCATGTTCATCGCTGACCAAAGTGGTAATTTTGTTTGTCCATTTTAAAGTTATTAATCTAAACACATTAATAGCTATATCATGCTGAGAGAATGGCAGGTAAATACTTTTCACAAGCACACCAAGGCGGCTAATGCAACCTAGCCCTTTTTGTATCAAACCTTTAACCTTTAGATAATATACTAATACTTAACCAGCTGAGCTACCTTGGCTCCCAAATTGGAGTTAGTAATAAAAAATAGGTCCTTTAAAAATGACAACTGAGTATGTACTCGCCAGTGAATTATTTGTTTCGCATGCTCACACTTTCTTCAAATGGAGGCCTTGCTGCTTCCCTTTTGCAGCCCATATAGTAATATGTATACAAAACTGAAGGTCACTCATTGCTGCCTTTATTTATGACACAGTATCAGTGGGCAAACATTTTCAACAGTCAACAATATTTTGATTTAATAAATGCAGCCAATTATATCCCTGACTGTATTCAGAATAGTTGAGGTGTGTACAGGTATCTACCAGCTTGTGCAATTTCGATTTTCGTGAGTTGAGCATTATTGCTATTTCAGATGATTTTTTTTATATTTAAAGAAACAAAAATTATGTGTCAGAAACAAACCTATTCGGATTCGTGATTGGATAAAATGAATAATATTGAAGTTAATTGAATTACATATTTTTCAGTGAAAATTAAAGGCATGTGAAACCAGAGTGGAGTAGCATGGTTTTGAGTTATGCAACCACTATTGGGAATACAACTATTGTGTAATTCAGGAATTATCAGTACAAATTGGAAAACAATGCCCAGTATGCAGAACAACATTAATGGACAGTTAATTGCATGGCTAATCCTTTAAGCAATTTAAAATTACATCTTGGAGCTTGATACAAATAAACTGATTATTGGTAATAGAGAAGTGCTTGACAGTATTGCTGGACAAATTGGACTGTATGGGTGAAGAAAAATATTAAATTTGTCTGCTTTCTAATCTTGACCATCCCACTGCAAGATTATAAATAGTTAGTCCTGGAAAATTCTGTACAGCCCCCCCCCCCAAAAAAAAAAAATAGAAGAAAGAAAAACTCTTTTGAGGCAAAGCTATACATGTAGCTCATCTGTGAATTGTATTTTTTCATTTGCAATTTTTGTAAATTAACCTGGAAATTTTATTTCTTTGGTATTCCATTTATCCTGTTTTTACTTATTAGGAGCTTCAGTGATGTAGAATATTAGATGGAAGTCTACACATTACGATATTTACATATTTATAAGTCATCCCAACTGTAAACAGCATAGTCCCTGATCTGCCAGTGCATAATGCACTGACATATCAGTGTCTATGTTCCTCTTTTGTACCAATTACTACAGATGAGTTATGAAGACACAGATCTGCTGGCCCATTATATAATGGAAGATTTGGGTCTCTGTGGTTTTGCAGTGTGACATGATTTATGAGTGGGTACTGTACAGTACATATCCAGACATAACAACAGTTATGGATTTGTCTAGACAGATATTACATTATAGGTTTAGGATTCAATTACACAGGACAAAGTTTCAGTTTCTCAGCATCTAGATATAGTATGCAAACAGTGCACTTGGTTCCTTGGTATCTAATATAACTTTCAGTCCAAGATTGATTGTATTTTTCCAAGGAAGTTGTAGCCTAGTGCCTTTCCCGGAAAGACAAAGAGAAATGGCCAAGCTAGGCTGGCCTAGATGTTTATGAGACTGGCAACCCACAGTGCCATCTGCACCTGTGGTTGATGATGTTCCCAATAATAAGAGGGAACATCAGGTCCATTTCTTACAGAGTTCCATGGCTGCCTTGCATAGTTATCTTTTTCAGTAGGGGAGGGGAGAATTCTGCAAGTGCTCCAAAGAACCTTATGAGAGAATATTTTTTGCTTTTTACAGATAATTTTATTTTAAAGATAAATCATGGCGAAAATACGCTAAAACTTGAATGACTTAAAAGATAAGATATGTACATTTTCTACATTCCACCATGTGCTTAGAATAACTCAGAGGTAGTGGGAGTAGACGACAATTGACTCAAGTATCAAGTTTGAATCTCGTCAGAGGCTTATTCTTTCTTTTTTTGTGATCTCACACAAAAAATCTTTTGATTTCTTAGAAAAATCAAAGTATGTATAATGCTTTTGTTATCTGAACAAAATTATATCAGTAAGATTGTGATTGGTGTAGTGTATGTTTTGCCTCGTTATCAGAAAATTCAGTATGTTGATGCCCTCATCACACAGTCGAGGTAATTCAGAAAAAGTGTAAACATATCTATAAATACACTATGGTTTAAATGCACCCAGTCATGCAGAGATCTGCATGGAACATTATTTTTCATTAAACCCAACCTTCTTTTGCAAACGTGACAATCTTCAAGAGTTATTGTTTGGGCGTTGCCTATTTGCATTTCTTAGTATTCATGGTTATTTGCTTGTTCAGCAAATTGCAGTTTGCAGATTTTTTGTTGTTGTTGAGGAATTGACATGAATTTGAGACCTACATGTAGTCTTTATGTAGTATTGTGATTTTATTAGATTTTATTAACTTTTAACTGATTTGAATTAGTTTCTTTTATATGCATTATGAAAGCCACACACTGCAGTGTGCGTGAATCTTGCATGATGTCAAGCTGAATCTTGCTTCTCGTTATAATGAAATAAAATATTATCTTTGATCAAAATATGACAAAATAACTTTGTAGTTTCTTTCTGCAAATATTATATCTTGGAATCAGTGTCAGAATCACAATGTATTTTAAGTTTCTCTTGATATTGAATGATTTGATTTCATTTTGTGGGGTTTAATGCCATTTATCAGTGCGTGGTGGGCTTTCTATATACGGCAGCCAGTGTATTTGGTGGGGGAGAAGATGCTTCACAGGAGAGGTGCGTGCTATATTACTGGTTGCAGTGGTCTTTATTTCCTGTGGTTTATACCACTGTACTTTTTCCCTGTTCTGGTACTTCAGTAGTTTCCACCAGTATGGAATGTGTGGGTGGAATGTGTGGGTGGAATGTGTGGAAATTCCAGTATAAACTTGTTACAGATTTAATGATACATTATTAAAAGCATGTCTTCATTCTTCATGACAAAATGAATCCAAATTTTTGTAATTAATTATGTTTACAAAATATTTTCAAATATTACAAATATAATTGTCTGAACCTTTATTCACATATTTGACACATGTCATGCCAACATGGCATCATATTGGGATGTTGTGAAAGATATTTGAACCAAAATCCAACTTCCTGAAACATTTAGGATTAAAATGAATATGTTAGCCTACCACTCAAAGTTTCCCTGCCTTTTATATCAATACTGATAGCCTTGTTAAAAAACTATAGGCTTCAGGGGGCCCTGAGTGGTCTGAAGCATTCACCATTATGGATTACTGCTATCTCACCTCTGTCTGCATGGGTTCGAGACTCAGGCTTGGCCACTAGGGGTATGTGGGAAAGCTTGCCGGTAGCTTCGTGTGGGTTCGTGGTTCTTTCCAGGTTCTTCCTCCACCATTTATACTGGCCACCATGTATAGCCTATCTTGTGCTGAAAAATGGTGTTAAACCCTATAAACAACAACAATAGGCCTCAATGTCAACACTTTATCAGCAAGCTTTGTTGCTTTGGCAGTGTCTTTTATACAGTGTCTGCTATAGTGTAAGCTCAATCATCCCACTTTAGTTGTTAGATTTAATTTTTTTCTTTTAGCAGATATATTAATTCTCCTTTTACCTTAATATAAATAATTTTAAAAAAATAATATAATTGATATAATCCGGTGTTAGTTGGCTTAAATTAGACTAAAATATTTTTGTTCAGCTTTGGGAGGTGGAAATGTAAAAAACCAACTAATAAATTGCAGTATACTGTGGTACGTTATAGGGTTTTCAATTAGATTTAAAGTTGGAGGGTGAGCTGCGAAAGTAGGCACAGGGTTCCAGGGGGACCTCCCTCAATGGGGATACAGTTTTTTTTTTTATATAAAAAAGCAGCTGGGTGTACAGTAAGAGTAGCTAGGTAAATCGCCTGGCTCCTGTACTTATCATGGTATGTTTTTTTTTTAAATGTGGTATACCAAAATACAGAATCTTTTGTGGTACTCAGGTCTACTTTACATTGTCTTGTAATATCGATGTAGTTTTGTGGACAGTAATACCTGACACCTGAAAGCCAGTTATTTTGGGAGACAGTGACCTAATATTCAGAGGCTATTTAATTTTAAGATGGACACAGATTTTTACCCCGAAAATTCAGCTTCCAGATAGCTTGACAAATATATTCTTTCTCTGATTTATAGAGAAATGAAACATTATATCCATTATATTAGTAAAAAAATAAATTGAGATAAACAATTTCTAGTTCGAAATAAAATCCCAGCCCCCTCTCAATTAAATTGTCATTCCCATAAGATCGGATTTTTAATGCCTGGATCAATTTATATTGAGAGAACACGTATTTGGAAAGGCCATTGTTTTGTTAGCAGGAGGATTTGTCTCAAAAGTTCCACTTTCAAAGTGATTGCAAGAAATTAATGCAAAATTCACTAATATCACGAAGTAAATCCACAAAAATAATACAGATAACATTAAAAAAAAAAGTGCTGATAAGACCAGTGCACCAGTATTGTACCTTACAGATTACACTAAAATTAAATGCAGATATAGATACTATACTAATATTACACTGCATTGTAGCCGTCGCTCATGCTGCATTTGATGTAGCTGCCTGCCATCTGTCCATTGTATAGTCGGCTTCAGTGACCCCGATTGTGTATAAACTGCACTCTAGTGACAAAGGTAAACAGACACTTAAACACCTGCACAGACCATTTTAGGCAAGGGTTAGTCTCATTCGGAGTTGTCATTTTTCATTTTTCCATTGAATTTCATTGAAAATAGATGAAAATTAACAAATTCAGTGCTAAAGGCTTCCATTTTTTTTCTGCTCTTTTTGCAGAATTGTTTTATTTCTGCAGAAAATTGGCTGTTTGGAACTTATATTGGCAGTGATGTCTAAAGGAAAATGAGAGTGACTGATTGTGATGAGTTTGCAAAAATAGATGTAATTAAGTCCAGCTTTGATTTCTGTTTGTTTTGTTGGCCAGCTTTTAGTATTTATAGCATTGCTTCAGGTGAACCAATCACTTCTTTCTATTTGGTCCATTTCATCTCAAGGACATGTTTTATCATCAGGCATCCTAGTAATTTAATTGTGCCAACAAAATTTACATTGATTATCAGTGCTAAAATTTGAGGCAGGAAAGTGTGAGAGATTTAAAGTCCAAAATGGGTGGATTCCTGTTATTGCACAGTTAATTGAGGAATTACCACCTTTGTCATGTCCTTGTGCTATTAAGGTCATAGGTTTGTTATTGGGTCACAGTGCATTGAAAATGAGAGCTTTAAGGCATACACTGTTTTTGATGTATCCTGTTTATTTTTCATTAACAGAGAGTTAATGTTACTCTGCTGGTCTGTATTTTCAGCTTGACTGAAAGTCAATAAGCAAAACTCCACAGTTATTTCCTTTCTGTTCCAGTTTTCTCTCAAAGATTTGAATAGCTTATTGGACTAACATCATTCTGAAAGAGAGATGTAGAGCCAAAACACTTAATGATAGACTAGCAGTTTAATCTCAGTACATTGGCACTAGCAAAAGGTTATAAAACTGTTAACTGACATTGTGTTTTAGTAAAAAATGTCTGCAGGTTTTTTGTTGGAAAAGATTGATAGTCTGGGGGAAAAAAGAAATTTTCATTTTCACAATTTTTTTTATAGATTACTCCACAAAGCAATGTATGACATCATAGGGTCTTGAACTGCTTTCTGGCTTAGGCATTTCCATGATTGTACACAAAAAAATTGAATTCTTGCATACAAGAAGGAGCTGAGCTGAAAATTGAAGTCGTTTCTTTTTAGATAATTAAAGTTGTAATAATTCAAATGATTTCACCTGGATGTCTCTTTGTATGGCAGTCTTTGTTGTTGTTGTTGTTGTTGGTATAGGGTTTAACGCCATTTTTCAGCACAAGATAGGCTTTACATGGCAGTCTTACCTGTAGCCTGTTTTTATCATTTTCCGAAGAGTGAGTGGGTAAAGATTTTGATTCTTTGATGGTATCTGATGTAGTTGGTTATTGTTACTGGTTCCTTTGCAGGTGATATAATATAAACTTTGTTGAAGTTGATTGTTGTATATTCCCCTCCCCATGCATGGATTAACAAAGGTTTTGATTTCATCTGTCTTTTCATAATGTACAATTCAGGAACTGAATGAACTCCCATTCCATGATTCTCAGGTTTGTTATAGGCTGATGAGTTGGCTGTCATTTCTTTGCATTATGTGTGTTAAAATTGCCATTAAAACGGCAAAGATTAGTGTGATACAGACTATGTATCTGTGTGTATGTGTGTGTGTGTGTGTGTGTGCCATATATTAAGGTCTGCTTTGTCCTCCAGTGCAGAGAACCATGCAGTATATACATGTATTGTGTTGTTTTGTATCATACATGCATGGGGGGAATGAAGTTTCCTTTATTAGAAACATGGCAATTTCCCATTGTCCTTTTTGACATTTTAATCAAGGGTTTCAGTTTGGCATAGGGCACTTGACAAATCAATGTGTGACAACTTGGGATATCTCATTTCTTGGTCATTGATAATGTAGTGTGGCTCAATTAGGGGCCTTGACCTTGTATAGGATTAATATGATGCCTAATGTTGGAAGCGCAATCAAAACTAAAAACAGGATACTCCATTGCATGCATGTATTATTTTTAAATCAGCGGAAGAAGAAAAACCCAACTCTATGTATATATAAAGAATACAAATCATATGGCGAATAACAGTCCTTTCAAGTGCACTGGATGCAGCATGGGATCACATTAAGATAAATGCAATAAACCTGACAATGAACAGTGTATAACTAGTATCTAACTAGCCTGAGCACCTTTGACTCTTAATGAGTCTTTTTCGAAGGCAAATACAAAACATAGACAAACAAATGAAATAGAAAAACCGTGTTTGCAAAAATTTACAGGAATTAAATCTTTAAATTTATTATGTTTCCATAAGTTTATTTCAACTTGTTGTGGATGCTGGATACTATTTTTTATTGACCTAGAAATCGATGAGCCATAACGGCATCTGTTATTTTATGTAAATTTATGTAAGTGCAAATTATATCCCAGATATTTTATTGTTATAGTAGTAATTATAGGCTGTTAAGCAAATTTAGATAATTATTTAAAACAAAATGTGTCAGATTCTAAAAGATAATTTTATTTGTGCATGGCTGTCTTTTTTTCCAAACATAAGGAAAGAAAAGAAATGTTGATGGATATATCACCTTAGAACATTAAAACCAAGCAGTTGAAACCAAGAAGACTAGAAAAAGATGGGATGTGGGGATTATCTCCTTAAGTAGAAATGGGAATTTTTTAAAATATAAGACCGATTTAATAAACAAATTAATGGCTATCAAGATTTTCACAAATTAAGTTGATTTTTCAGTATGGTTTTGCAATCATGTGTCCAATTGTAGACCCTGTATAATTTATCTTGTTGGATTACATGTTTGTCAGACGTAAGCATTTTAAGGGTTTAATATCTTCTTCAAATCTATTTTGCAAGTTTTACTTTTATATTTTTGGAACACAACATTTAATTAGCATGATATAGCCCAGATTGTGCTGACGTGCTGTAGACCTTTAAATGTTATGGTGATTGATGGATTTAATTTGATATATTGTTACAGTATTGAGAAAGGGAAAAGTTTTCATGTTTTAATTTTCTTTACATTCTTAACCTCAAGTCAAGTAGTGAGTCTTTTGGTTTAATATAACATTTAAAATGAGAGATTTACAAAAGTCCCTAAATGTACTTAAAATTTTTATCTCGTGTTATATTTGGAATGTTATTAACTTTAGTGATGAGTGAAATGATGTAAATTGACTCCTGTTGGATTAATGGATTGCAGTCTGAACCTTTTAGTTTTGCAAACTTTTTTTTGTTCATGGTGACAACAATATATCATCTCTGATAACACATGGGAAGAAGGAAATTTCTTGAACATTCCCATCACATCCTGTACTGCTGTTGATGCATACACAAAGCTTGTTCACTTACACCTTGTAGTAGAATACTGTAATGTTTCTTAATGACATATTTCTCAAAAACAAAAATACAAGTGTAGAAGGAAATAAATATATGTATGTATGTATGTATGTATGTATGTATGTATGTATGTATGTAAAAATATGTGCATTTCCTATTGTACAGGTTTTAAAGTGGGGGGGGGCATTTGTTTTAAAAATTTCAACATTTTATATATTTAATGTATCTTTTTTATTTTTCACCGTGGAGGGGATAAAAGTGCTAGGGTCGGCATTGCAGCTGGGATGGTAAGCTGACCAGTAATTCTTCTAAACCGCACACTTTAAAATAAAATTGAAAAAGCTTCTGACATATCCCATTACCACAAAAGTTGCTTTCATTAGTTGATTATTACAGTATGCGGAAGGGTGCATAATGTCTTTCTACATCTGGCCTGGAGCCTGTAAAGGGCCGTATACTGTGTGCTGCCTGAAAGATTTTTGTCCCAGTACCATTAGTGTGCTTAGCCTTCTAATTTGGGTATACATGGCTTCTTACCAAAAATCTTAGGAGTGTGATCTTAGAGTTTAACAACATTTGTAAAATACACACTTTGGAATAGCTAAAACGGCTTATTTGATACAGGTAGCTGTTATATTGAGGTCGATTTAAGTGTAATATGTTGGCTCTTGATAAACTCTGTCTGTCTCACAAAGGTGACTCATTAATGGAGGTGGTCAATAGAATATTTAGTTTGTTTTAGATGGATAGAGAAGTTTGCTTGGATTTTAGCCTTTGTTCTTTCCGAATCTGATTAAGCACCTTGGGTGTCTGAGTGGTCTCAGGCACTGGGTTTTATAGATCACTCAAACATTTAACCTCTGTCTGTGAAGGGACATCAGTCTCTGCTCAGCAATTGGGTATGTGCTAAAGCTTGCCAGTAGGTTCTGACGGGTCATTGGTTCTTCCTGGGTTTTTAGAAGGGGGGGTCATCTGCCAGATATACTGGCTGCAATGTATAGCCTATCATATGCTGAAAATTAGGCATTAAACCCACAAAGCAAAAAAAAAAAAAAAAAAAAAAAGAAGAATTTGTGTAAGAATTGTTGGCACTAAAGTACTCTCAAATTGTGGGGTAAATATGTGCTGTACTTACTATATAGGTCGTATTACTATGATGTCTTGTTCATAAACATGTTGGCAGAGTGGTTTCTGTGACATGGGGCCACTTTTAAATTGGCCAATTATAGAAAATGGTCTAATTGGTCTCTCTTACTTGTAGCTGACAATATTGTAAACAGCTACATGATGGAAAAGTTTAAGATCTAGCTCTCATGAACTAGAGTTTTGAAAACAGCATTGCTTTTTACATTGAAGTCAAAACTCTTGAGTATTACAGTTTTTAGGTAGTAGCCATATTGATAATGAACTATAGGATGTAATGTTTATTTGCAGTGTATCAGGTTTTTTCTGTGGTTTTTTAAACAAATAATTATGTGATTTTTAATATATTCTGATTTATGAGTGACAAAAATAACATTTTCCAATTACTTTTTTTTTGGTTGTAAATGCTTCTAGACATGTATATTAATTTTGACTTGAATGGTAGATTTTGAGATTTGGGTCCTAGATAATTTTAAGTATAATTCCAGCATTATTTATTCTGAGCTCTACTGATCAGTACCAATTTGGCCTTGGTCCTCTTCAATCCTAGACAGAATTTTACTACATTTAACAGCTGATCAGCTAGCCTTATGTAGGCTCAATGACCCAGTAATAACTATTAAACCAGTCATATATTGTCTGTCTGATTGCTGGGGAAGACTTTACAGCTTCAAATTGAGATAGCTAGTGCCTGATATTCTTGTTGGCTGTTTACCTGTGAACAGCTGGAAGCTGGTGAAAGGGAATTCCCATATTACACAGATTCAAAACTGCTTCACACTGAGACTGAAGCATCATTAGAATGTGGGCTTCAGATCTAATGGACACACTGAGACTGAAGCATCATTAGAATGCGGGCTTCAGATCTAATGGAGACATAGACTGATGGATCTGTAGAGTTTGGAGTTACCATGTTGTTAGAAGAAGATTTATTACAATGTTTTATCATAATGACATTTTGGAGAGTGAAATGAATTTCTAAAGTGGATTATTATTGTGAATTTAAAATGGGCAACAAATTGTATTGGTACCTTGTGGAGGTTTTGCTACTTTGAAAAACAAATGCAGAAGACAGTAGCCTAACTAGGTAAAAAAAATGCATTAAAACAAACTTGACAATGGATGAAGCTTCAACCCCAGTTCAGTTCATTTGATACTGAAATTTAATGTGCATTTGTAATTTCACAAGAGTAGACTTATTTTTTGAAATATTGCTAAATAGCTATAGATGTGAGAATCCTGACAGAACTTAAAAGACAAATATAGAATAATAAACTTTTTGAAGTAATCTTTATTGATGTATTTTATGTTGGAGAAAGTCATTGACTGATATTTCACTTGTTCTCGAAGATCTTTCAAATTTAAAGAGTGTTCTTTTGGTGAAATCTTGCTTCTTCAGTTAAGTTGCCATCATGTTCTTCTGTGGAATGGTGGACCATGTTAACTGGCCATGGGAGAGCAAAAGGTGAGTGAAAATTTCCAGCATGGTTTATAAAATGTACATTGTCATTAAATTAAAAAATGGTAAATTATTTCTTATTTATCTATGCAGTTGAGAAATTTCACTCATGGGCATTTTTTCAAATCGCATCCAATTTAATACATCCCTTGACATCTGTATTCATGGAAATAATTTTTAACTAGAATCCACTGTTTGTAAACACGTCCCTGCACTTTTGTTTTAACTCTGCAATGAAGATTGAGCATTTTGCCAATGATTATCCATCCAAGTGCAAATGTTGGGTATGTGCATTTGTTATTTCCTGCCATTTAA